>CM061150.1:3944041-4266541 GCA_030710495.1 Labroides dimidiatus | reverse complement strand
AGATAGAGAAGCTATTGAAGTGATTCATGATTGTGGTACCTTTGATTGGAACAGGAAGCTCGTGGCGGTGAAGCAGTTTTGTCCACTGGAAAGATTGGCTGAGGATGTGTGATGACTCAAACTGAAGCACAGTGTTTGTTAGCAATGACTCTCGGGTATTTCAGGTAACAGTAAAACAAGTTAGCAATTCAAGTCAAAGAGTTCAGGCTTTTATTCTAATGCTCAAACTTTTCATGGCTTGGGAAAGTTTTCCTACAGGAATCAAACCCATTCTTGGGACGTAAAGACTTCATCTAAACCATAACCTGCAGCCAACAATTAAGACTGGAAACAGACTCGTCTGTACTCTCTCCTTCACAGTGCAAAGACAAACTTCTGCCCAGTATACTTTGGGGAACAATTGTCTTTTTTTTCAGTTACATATTTGTCTTTTTTTCTGGGGTCATTTCTTATCCAATGACTTATGTGTGTCATTTAAAATCAAATCTTCACGTTCGTTTGTACCCAACACATGACTTTAAACTTTGACAGGACGATACAGCGAACTAAACGGTCAGTACTGTTCGAGGTATTTGAGCCTCCTCGGTGAAAGCAGCCCTCTGTTATGAAAAATGACAAGGAAAAAAAAAAAAACAGGAGATGCATTATGGAAAAAATACACTGGTTGTGCTTCAAGTGCACGTATTTGGTGGCAGAGCAAAGCAACGTTCAATAGCTCCTGGGCAAGAAATGATTAAAATCAAGAAATGAGCCATGCGATGCTCGCTCTATACAACCTCTGAGTAAGTTGACTATAGAAATGCAAATTTAAACCTATGTATACAAATGTGAACAAATGAGCTCACTCTGAATGTCAAATAAATCAAGGGAGTAATAATTTATCACAGCATTTACCAGACCAGGATGAAAGTGTTGATCCTAAACAAGAGACATTCTCCCTCTTTCATAGAGCCGCCTGAACTTTGTGTGTGTGTGTGTGTGTATGTGTGTGTGTGTGTGTGCGCATGCAGAGTAATAAGCAGTTACGCCCGGGGTGCAGTGTGTTGTATGTGTGTCTGTTTCTGTGCATGTCCATCCAGGTGGAATTACAACAAACGCAGACGACTGTTTACCTTCTGCAGCAGAGACCACATTTGTGGAGAATGATTGCCCTGAATGGTACAGCTGTGAGGGACTGTATGATAAATAAGTGTGTTTGCTGCTTGTTTAGATCCCTGTTTCATGAATAAATCCATATCAATCCCTCCTGAAACTGTAATTTTGAAATAAGTGACGTACGAAGTGGGCAAAATGGAAAGCAGGATTTGCGGTGAGCAATCATGTTTTCGTTGATGAGATGGAAAAAAGAAGTTCAGGTCAGATAATGAAGAGGAACTTGTCACACTCATGAGCAGGTAAGGGCAGCCTGGAAACAGGAACTATGAAAAAGATGAAGAAAGGTCATATTTTTCTTTCACAGATCTGCTATTGATGTCTATCAAATAATAAAATATAAAAGGAGCCAGAAACCAACATAACTCTCCATCATCACAAAGTCAAAGTTACACATATATGGCTGGGTACTGATCTTTGGTTCTTTCATGGCACCGACCGAAATGCTTCAGCAGTACCGTATTTCGATGCCAAGTTTCGGTACCCAAAACGGTTAATCACGTGATCATGACCTGATAATGCCGCTGGTGATTCGCTGTAACGTTACACATGGTGGTTGCGGTATGCAGGACAGTGTTGCCAACTTAGCGACTCTGTTTTCAGACCTCTCAAACAACTTTTTTTTTCTAAAAAACAAAAAATCCAGTGACTTTTCTGGAGTTTGGGACGGAGTGAAAGAATGTTTTGATCTTCAACCGCTGCTTCTCAATGAGCGGTGACCTCTGAGCCCCCCCCCTCTCCAAAACACAGACTCCTCGGCTCACAGCCGACCATCCAAGCTGCGGCCAGAGCAGACGACTGCATGCAAATATTTTGCACCAGTGTTTGTCTCTTTTAGGTCACTTTTGCTGGTCAAAAGCCCAAATAAAGGAGGAGGGGTTCTTATTTTAATGTAAAATAAAAATAAGAATGGACATAAGAAAGTTCATTTATATAAACACACTGTGTTCATAAACACAGTTATAACTGTAAATGAATGGTAAACACTAACCCGTCACTGGCAAATATTTGTTTTGGTTTTGAAGAAGAAAATGGTAAAAAGACACTGCTCAGAGTAGAAAATTAGATGTAGATGAAAAATAAAACTCAAGATTTGCACCATAACTTATAATGAATGTTTCTTTTTGTTCAAACTGATATAAAAATTTAAATCGAAAAAAGTATTGTTCAGGAACTGGTACTGAAGTGAAGGTATTGGTATCGCTAAAGGAGTTGAAAATCTTTGATTGATACCCAGCCCTCTACACATACAACAAAAAGTTTACTTCTGTCAGCTTGCCATCAAAGAGCTCACGCAGTCAAATACAGCTCCTGATCATCAGAAAGAGCTTTCTAATCGCACAAACACTGGTTTACCAAACCAAAGTCTGAAGCCATGGTTCATTAAGACTCAGAAGGGTTTATCTTCTAGGATTCTGGGTGAATATCTGCTGGTTTTACACTACTCTGAGGACGGTTACCCAAACATAAAAAGATCAAATGTCTGGTGAGAGGAATTTGGAGCTGGGAAGAGGCCAGAAAGACGACTGTAGACGGTGTACTGCTTGAATTGACCTGATTCATATTTTTATAAATAAAGGTTTTCAACCTCAAACTCCATGACCTTGGCTCATTTTCAGTGAAGAAAAACTATACATGCAACAACACCCATAAAACTATCACCTCGTTTGACACCCGGACAAAACTGTTCAACTTGATCTAGAAATTTCAAACATAAACCTCAAATGTTTTCCTCTTTGTTTAAATTTAGACCTTTAGAAACATATTTTCCTTTTATTCTGACCAAATAAGGTCTCAGTTTGATCAAAAAGGTTAGAAAAATGAACATCTTAAGAGTCTTCCTTTAGGACGATCAACATCCCTAGAAAAAAACTGTGAAATTTCCTTGTAATTGTAGTTTAAGTGGAGTTTAAGTACTTTGTTCTTACAGTGCATTCTGTGTAAAGCCTGTTTTCACAAACCTGGGATGTATTTAGGGGGCGGAACGACCCCAAACTAAATGTCATTCAGACCCTCGTTCCACCGTTTTTAATTAAACACTAAGATCTCTCCTTGGATACTCTTGGACAGTACATGAACAATCCGTCCTCTTTATTATTCCATCTTATGCTGAAAATTAAAGTCGAGTATTTCTTCTCGCTCGATCATCAGCTGTGACTCACATTCTGTGTTTTCGTGCTCCCTGAGAGTTGAGTCAAGGTTTGATGTCTTGGAATCGATACCAGCGGCTGAAGGTTGTGCCATCAAAGCAGACACTTTAAGACCTTCGATGCTCTTTTTTTTTTTTCTTGAAGAAGTCTTATCTGATAAAACAAAAAACCCTTTTTCTATTTCATCAACAAACAAAAGCTGTAAACACCTTTTGGGGATTCTACAATGAAAACAATGACAAACAGAGTCCAGCACTGCGGACTCCCACTGGACACCTTACTTTATCTCCTCAGCAAACAAGGTGGAGGATAAACCAGCAGCAGGATCAGAGAGACTGTTGTCCTTCTGTGACTTGACATTACATTGACCTGTCTGTGTTTAAGAGCCCTCGAGTGATACTCAAGTTTTTGAGGTGGCCTGAAAGTGCAAGATAGGCTTAACATGGGCACTTTTAGTGAGTGTCGACCTGTTTGTCCTGCAATAGAAGAAAACTTTTTGCTCCGTCAAGGGTCAAGAAGACACTCTAAAGTTTAAGGCTGCAGCAGAGGAGTTTGATACCTCTTAATGCGAGTCTTTGTTACCTTTCCTTAGCAGTGATCAGGAAGCAGTCAGGGGTCACTGTGGGGCAGCTGTCCTGTTTGACATTCTGCTGACTCTCCCCCTCTATAAAAGCTGGACTGCAGTCTCTAAACTGTTACCTTCCTGCTGCAAAAGTGCAAACTCTGAAAACTTTCAATTCCACGGTCTCATCTTGTCACGGCACAAGCTCCTATTTCCCAACTCAGCCCGTTTGTGATGCTTTATACCAGAGGATACCTAAAAGATAAGAGCAGCAAAGATCAAATGTTGATGACTTTGGTTTTCTCTCCCTGGACAGGAAACTTACTTTTTAATGCAGGAGAGTGAACACTTATTCCTCAAGTTCCGATTTCATGAACCATGTTTTCAGGCAGGATTTGGCTGCTGTGGCCACAGTGACGTCCAGCTAAAGTGGCTCAAATTAAGACAAAGTGAAGCTGAGAAACAACAGGTTAAGGGAGGAGCTTCCTCATAAAGTCGGCCTCACAGGGTTTGGGGCTGATGTGTATGGGGGCATTTTGTCACATTTTGTTCTGCTACTAAAAAAGGGCTAAACAACTCAAAAATGATGTACTTCCTCCAGGAGTTTCAGCCTTTTCCATGAGGGTCAGGTGTCTAGTGTTGGCTGGTTTTAGGGCAGGAGTAGAAATCAGAACAGAGTATAAACAGAAGAAGAAAACAACAGAACAAGAGAGAAGTCTGCACAAGAAGGAAGAGAAGAAGCAGTACTTCCATGAGGCGGCTTGATATGTTGTCTAAGATGAAAATCTTGTCAGTTTAGCCCCTGATGTTCCATCAAGTTTGATAAACTTCATCAAATTAGTCCACGTGGAAAGAAAAGGGAGCAGCCAAAAGAAAAGCAACGAGCAGAAATGAGGGAAGATGGAAACAAAGGTCAGAGGTCGACCTTCCCCTGACTGATGGCTGAAGGAGTTCCTGACTGAAATCTTCAGGCTTTTAACAGTTTGACCTCTTTTTCCCTCAGCTGACACTCATTAAGAGCGTCTGTTTGTAATGTTTGGGAAGAAAGGTTGACATTCAAAAGAAAGCTGAGCTCAAAAAATATTTCTTGCAAATTCAGACAGTGTTTGGATTGTTTACGTGAGAAAGGTTTTAGGATGAAACACAGAAGTATTGTTGCATTTCGGCCTTGTTTACATGGAAACGGCGTTTTAGACGACCTAAAACGGAAACTTTTGCCTCCAGAGTGGAATTTTTCTGATATGATGCAGCCACTGTTGCCGTGTAAATGGCGAACCGCTTTGTGCATTACACTTTCATTGTGGGATCTTTTAATTGCCATGTGCGAACTGGACAACTACTACGGTCCAATGGCGGATGACCGTGTTGTACATAGAGCTGCAACAATTAATCGAATTACCGTATTGGCCCGAATATAAGACGGTGTTTTTTGCATTGAAATAAGACTGAAAAAGTGGGGTTCGTCTTACATTCGGGGTCTAGACATTATACCCATTCACAACGCTAGATGGCGCCAGATATCTTTAAAGCGAATGCTGAACTTAACTCCCCAGGCCAAAGCGAACCCCTGTCACGAAGAAGAAAAATAAAAATAGCGGTAGCACGAAGAAGAAAACTAAAAAATAGCGGTAAGAAAGAAAAGAGAAGAAAATAAGAGAAGAGATAACAGAAAATGGAGAAACGTAGCGACAATCTGGAGAAAAGTGGGTCGAAGATCGGCCAGGTTAACCGGCAGTTGAGGAGAAGTTATGCAGGATTAGAATGAGGCAAAATAACATGCTTTTTCTCTCGAATATATTGTTATAATCATTTGTTTCAGATGTACTGTAATTATTTTCTGTATAAAAATTAAATTTGATGTTCAAAAAGTCTTTTTTCAAACTTGAGTCTTGAAAAAAGAGGGGGTCGTCTTATAATCAGGGTCGTCTTATATTCGGGCCAATACGGTAATCGTCAACTATTTTGATAATCGATTAATCGGTTTAAGTAATTATCTAAGAAAAAGAAGCCTGAATTCTCTAATTTCAGCTTCATAAATGTGAATATTTTCTGATTTCTTTGTTTCTCTTTGACAGTCTTGAATATCTTTGGTTTGCAAACAGGACATTTGATGACGTCATCTTGGACTCCAAGAAAAGTTGTTGCTTTTCACCATTTTCTGACATTTTATAGACCAAACAACTACTCGATTAATCGAGAGAATAATCAATAGATTAATCGATTATGAAAATAATCGTTAGTTGCAGCCCTAGTTGTACAAAATGTGCCTCTGTTGTTCCACTTCAGCGCTCAGATAAGACGCGTTCAATTTATACGCCAGATGATCAGCTCACCTCGTCTTCGGCAGAGGGCTACCAAAGACTCTACACTTATATTGCCACCTACAGGTCTGATATGTATACTACGGCGTTTTCAGTCCCTCAGCGTTTCTGTGTAAACGTACATTTTTTTCTCTGCGTTGTTTTTGTGTTTTTAAGTGAAACGCTGTCGTGTAAACAGGGCTACAGATTCATTCAGAGGTTTAGAAGTGAAGCTAGAAGTGAAACCAAAAGAAGTTTGAGTTGGTCTCACTGTTTCAACATAAGACCGCCCCGGTGCACAAAGGCACCACCATACAGAAATGTTTCTCCATGTTCAGAACTCGACTCTCTCCAGTCTGAACTCCATCCAACACCTCTGGGAAGACTTGAACAAGGAAGACCTCGCGGCCCAACATCTGAGTTTGAAAACAGTAATGGTCTGTGGCTGAATGGCAGCAAATCCCTGCAGTCAGGTTTAACATTTGGTGGAAAGCCTGTAACCAGCAGAGTGTTTCAGCCATGTTTGACTGACTTTCAGCTCATCCATGTACCAGCTTTTAATGCTTATCTCAATATAATGAAACAATAACATCAAAAAATCATGATATACAAAAGATTTGAGTTGCTCCTGTAAATACAGTTAGCTGTTGCTTTGAACTCTCTCTTAAAGCGCTCTGTGAAGAAGAAACTCACGTCTACAGAAAGTTAATCGTACGATCAGTCATTTGATCTCTGGCTCCACTTCTTCCTAACAGATACGCTGTAATTCAGATGAGCCCACACAGCTGCACAAAAGCAAAGGCCAAACAACAGAGGTGAATTAGCTCCACGAGACTTAAAGGTGAATGTGTGCAAACATCATGTTCCTGAAAGGGTAAAAATATGACAGCACCACAGTCCAGCTACATGCTGCATGCACTCCCGGTGGCACGCCACCTTTGAGCCGCAGTGCTCCAGGATGAAGCTGAACAAAAAAAAAAAAAAAAAAAACAAGAGAGGAAGAGGAGGCTCACGCGACATCCTCCCGTCCTCTCTTGTTCCCATCAACAGCTTAACAACACACGCTAGCTGCTCTGCTCCAGCCTGTGGCACGGTGACTCAGACGGTAGCAGAGCGAGCTAAAGCAAAACGACCAGCGCAGCCAAGAAACTCTGTACAAGCAGGAAAAAAAGTGGATCCAGGACTCCTCAGCAAGTCTTGGTAGACGTGACCTGTGTTATCAAGCTAAAACGAGGTGCTGTGGAGAGAAGAATCAGGCTCAGGTTCAGGTTTTCTATTAGTGCTGTTATTACGAGGTGAACTCGGTGTGATTGCAGCATCGCTCTGATGTTTCTCGTATCATTAGTTTGTTGTTGGAGATTATTTTAAAAGGTTTTTCTATGATGTTTACAATAACCTATTCAGCCATGTCCTCAGCTCACACTCAGGCCTGGACTGCTTTCTGTCACAATCTCACTTCTGATTCTTTGTGAATCTTCAGAGCCTGAAGTTTCCAATTGTTCAGATACAAAAACAAGCAGAAATTCAGAGGCGCTCGTAGACCAGGTGGGCTGTATAATCCCTTTGAGTTCTGGGTCTACTTACAGTCTACCTCCTCTCAAGCAGGCAGCGGCTCTGCTTCGAGCTCCCTAATGCAGAATATTTGCCCCTGGTGTAAGACCGTTTAAGAAAAAGAAACCCTCTGCTTGAATTTCTGCTCTAAAACCTGTTGTTTTGTGACGTTCGTCTATGTCAGGGGTCGGCAACCCAAAATGTTCAAAGAGCCATATTGGCCCAAAAAAAAAAAAAAAACCAAACCTGTCTGGAGCCCCAAAAAATTCAAAGCCTTATATGAAGGCAACATAGGCTGTCAGTATATTAGCTTGTAAGCCTACTATTAAAATGACTAAGTAGGCTACAAATACAAAATGAGCATTCATGATTAAATGTTTATTTTCCTGGCAGCACATCCTGGAGAGAATGACGCACCACGTGATGACTCTGCTGTACCATATTTGGTGCTTCAAGTTTAACTTCAATTACAATATTAATGTTTTATGGTTTGTTGCATTGATTAAATTATAGAAATACAAGTGTGGCGCCCTGAGGTATCATTGGGTTGAGCACTGCGGAATAGCAGAATATCATCTGTGAATTGTTTCCCACGCTTTATTATCTCCCGGGCTCCTACAAAACTTGCAGCAGTCGTAGAGTTTGGAGATGCAATCCACTTCTTGAAACTATTTTTTGTGGTCCACTAATTTTTCCACAAGTACTGCAATTGCACTTTTTCTCTCAGTCCCAACTGGCTGCTTGGCTGCAAATTTAGCATGTTTACCTGGAAATGTGGCTCCAAATTGCCCTTCTTGTTATTTGACAACTTCTCATTGCAAATCAAACATGCAGGCAGTCCTTCAGCACTGGCAATGAAAGCAAACGATTCTGTCCATTCTTCCTTAAATCCTCTGTTCTCAACAGCAATCGTTCTCTTTTTCCCTTCCCATGGCCCGTGACACACCCTCGTTTGTTTACAACAGCCACCTGCACTGTGTGTCGCAGGCTATGACGCAATTCTGCTATTTGGCGCAATTCTGAAATTCAGTATTTATTACATAAATTTTTCACAGCATAAGGATATTTGTGTCAGGTTTTCCCCCCTAAAGAAACCATATTAAAACAACAACAAAAAATCATTCTTTTTCCATTTTCACACATTTGTGAAAAAGCTCCAGGGAGCCACTAGGGGGGTGCTAAAGAGCCGCATGCGGCTCCGGAGCCGTGGGTTGCCGACCCCTGCTCTATGTGAAGGGGAAGTTGTTTCTGAGTACTTTTCATATAAAGACAGCCTACTCTTCCTTATATCACTGACCTCTTTGTGCACACTCATTTAATGCAGCTCTACTATGGCGCTCTGCATTAAGAATTTAAGTGCCCATTAGAGTTTATAGCCTGATCAAACAGCAATCAAAAGACTCGACCTTTTGGGAAACCTTGTTGAACTCTGTAACATCACAGTATCAACACATAAAAAGCTGTAAGAAACAAAGAGAAGTCGTGTAGCGTTCGTACAGCTGCCACTCAGAGGTTCTCTGATCCCAAACCCAGACGACAGTACGAGTCCACTCCTCCGCCTATCTCTGCTAAATCAGAATAGAGGGCTCACTTCAAAGGAAATCTCCCTGTATTGAAATGAACTGACCTTTCCAGCTGGAGCATGAGTCAGAGCTCAGCTAAAGAGAGAGAGAGAGAGAGAGTTTGCTCAGGGTCCTTTCCTCTTAACTCTTATCTGACCACTTTAACTCGATCTGACACCACTGACGCTGAAGAGGACTGTTGTGGAAACACGTCATGGTCCGTCTTGCAGTTCTGCAACCTGAAGAACTTCTCAGTAAAATCACGCCAAAAGAAAAACTTCCAGACGTAATTCAATACTCCTGCGACTGTGACTTTTTCCGCCATTTGTGTCAACGACCGAGACGCTCACAAAGCATTTCTGTCGGCTGATTGATCCTCCGTTGAGAAAAGACATTTTCTAAATGTTAAGCTACACATCAAGTAAACAAACTGAGCTAAATATTCACTGCCTCTTCACTCGACTTTTACTTTCTTTGAGTCCCTCTTAGAATAAAACATCCTTGACGCAAATGTTCGAGGTTTGGTATAACCATAAATACCGAACTCGTCTTTCTTAGACTCTGCAGTGAGAGTTAGTGTCTCAGGGACCCTGTTTGAATTACAGAGGAGATCTTCATCTTAGCTCAGAGGAACAGAAGACATATCTGGTAAACTGTTGGGTGTGTACTCTCAGCTACCATTACCAGGTGAACACGCTCAACTGCTCATTAACACGAATGTCTAATCAGCCAATCAAATGGCAGCAACTCTACTTGGTTTTCCCTTCTCATAGATTTGAACAAAGACCATCCTCTTATTTCAGGGGACAACATTTTCCTACAGTGGCAGAAAATGGTCACCTTGATTTGAATCTTTTTGATCTTGTGGGATAAAAAGAAAAACATATCATAATCCAGGTATTATTAGGGCCCGAGCCCCAGAATCGGGGCGAAAGCCATATTGGAACTTTTAGGATGGTCATTTTTCTTCTACCACTTTAATCCCAAATTGCGTGCCCTGAACGTGCTTCAAGTCGTAGCAAACTCCAGCTTCCTCCCACAGTCCAGAAACATGCTCATCAGGTTAACTGGTGATTCTAAATTGCCCGTAGGTGTGAGTGTGTGCATGAAACGTTGTCTGTCTCTGTGTGTCAGCCCTGTGATTGGCTGGAGACCAGTCCAGGAGGAACCCCGCCTCTTGCGCTAAGACAACTGGGATAGGCTCCACCCACCTGCGACCCTGAACAGGATAAGCGGTATAGAAGATGAATGAATGAGTAACAATCATACCAAGACCTACAAAAAAGTCTCATATGACTGTGGTGAATTTCAAACAGGAAGTTCGAAAATTTGAGTTAAACGTCCGATTTTTTTGCGATTTTTAGGCATTTGATCGAACTTGTCTCACAGTTTTTTTCCGATCATCTTAAAATTATTGTGTATACAAGACAGTCTGACATAAAAGTTGTTAAATGAATTTTTCCCTGCTCTCTGGATTTATTACTTGACGTTCTAATTTGGGATGATTCAGGTCGCTTTAAGTTTGTGATCCGTTTGAGACGAAATAAACATTTTTATGAGACGGGAAAAACACGACATAGTCGCGTTAGTGTCTAATGTTTGTATTTGTGGTCTTCTGAGCATTGCGTTCAGGGCACCCTGGGATTTTAGCGTGCTGTATTTCATGCACACAAGTTCAGGGGGCCCTCACGTAAAACAGATCAGACCACTTCAACATCAAAACTAGCTGGACTGAGTTAAATGGAATTAAAAAGCTGGCAACACAGTTTAGCTGTTATTTCTTAATATTCATTATCGTTAAAACACAAAACTAAAAAGTGTGCAGCTTCACTTTCTGCCCTCGTTCATGTCTGTGTTCTACAGTATAAAAAAAACACCAAACGTGAACATTTATTTCAAGTTAAAATAAATAATTCTGAACAAATACACTGAAATGGCTTTGAGTTGTTCCTCAATAAAAGAGAAGTAATTCAGCAACCGAATGACTTGTGACTAAGTTTGGGTTACTGTCAAATGGAAAATCAATGATCCCCAACTCAAATTGGGAAATTAGATAGATCAACCACTCCTAATGTTTAAGGCATAAAAAAGGTTAAAAATACTGTAATATATTGTGAGGTTTTTCTTCAGCGTCGTTGTCTTTCATTTGTTGAAAACACTGAAACATATATTTTTATATCTTCTTCTGAACAAATCCCCGGAGCAAGCGCCATAAAACATGTTGAATGTGCTCAGAACCAGACAAACAAAGCTAACAAAAAGTGTTGTTTTTATAAACATCCTGGAGAGGATTGAAGACAATCCATTGCAGAGGGATGTACCTGCTCTGTGTAAAGCCATTCAGCGCTTTGTTTCTGTGCACAGTCGCTCTTTTTGCTGCACACTCTGATAACCTTGCAATGCAAAGAGAAGCACATCCCTAAAGCACAACGACAGAAGCAAAGACAAAAGCTTCTCCCTCCGGACGGCCAAGAACTGGCATGTTGTTCTTAATTCAAAGACTCTCAGGGGCACTCTCTCTAAGATTTACTCAACACATACGCAGACGACAACGCGCTGCTTCAATCTCATCTTGTATTCTGATTCAAGACTTAAAGCAATCTCCTTCTCGCAGATGTGCATGTAAGAGCAACAACCTCCTCGGGTCCCTTGTCTCTCGCCGTCTTCACTCAAACCTGCATCAGCGAGATCCCTCTGGAAGTTAGTCTTTTCTTGTTGCTGCACCGTCTCCACCTTCGCTGCACACGCTCCGCTCAGCACCAAGCGAAACACAGAGCTGCCTTGCAAATGACCTGAAGTCATGAAGTGGCACATGTATGCATTTATTCCCTTTTATTAGCTTATCAACATGCATGTGTGGAAACCTATACAGCGTGGCAAATTCCATCTGCATAATTCTCCACAGGCTTCAATCACAGCTAATAAAGGGAATGAAGATCCTGGGGCTAACAAGCGCTGCGGATCTCTAACTGAATAAGTCTGCCGTGACTTGAGGTTTCATTGCATGTGAAATGCAGTGAGCAGTGAATGGTAATGAACTGAGGCTGGACATTTCTTGTTAAGAAAAAACTTTCATATTCTCAGAGTGTAAGTGTTAATTTGTCAAAGTCTGATTACTGCACAGCCATAAACCTGCGAGTGAATAGCAGCAGAGATTTCTCATTGGCCGGTTCAATAAGCTGCATGCGATGAACATCCCCGCTTCTACAGCCCATCTCATCCTCTGCTGTTTCCCTCATGTACTGCGTCTCCTGCATAATATGAATACCTTAAGAGCTCCTTTGTGTCCAGAAACCAGCATCTGTATCAAACTCTACTAGAGATAACCGCGTTAGCTTGTGATGTTATGAACCGCTCTCATCTCTCTGCAGAGTGGCGCGAGTTAGCAGCCTCAACACTCATCATTTAATTGAAGCTTTTATGCAAATGGGCATACTGCTGGAAGTGGTTTGGATACATAATGACTTTTAAGACCGACATAAAATCATCAACTTTACATCTCACATGTTGCACTTTGCTCATGAGGCTGCAAATTACAGGATGTGAGAGCAGACAAAACGTACGAAAAGTAGGGCTGGGCAATACGGCCGAAAAATAAAAACCTCTTTTATTTTCCCCACAACACTTGATTTATGATTTTGATTGATTTTTTTTTCCCTTACAAAAAAAAAAAAAAACACTTCCAGTGATACAAAAATTACATGAATCAAGTTTTGCTCCTATGTTGTGAAAATATTTTCCCAAACCAAACAGAATTTCCCTTAGAGTAAAAGTGTGCGTCATATAATGTTGATTATGTAGTTCAAACCATAGTCTGTCCGTCACCCATCTGTTCCTGAAACGGACTTTTGAAGCAAAACGGCCGGCGCGGCCATATTGGAAATGAGGCAGGCTGTGAGTCTCCACAGTAACAACCATAGGACGCTCCACAGTCACGTGATCTGAGCTGTGCCTCTGATTGGACGAACTGGTGAGCTTAAAATTGTGGAAACTGCTGAATTAGAAAAAAAATTCACCCCCCGTACAGTGCGTGCCGTTAGTGAAATTAACGATTCAGACGGGAGACATTCTTTGTACCAGGCTGTAAATGTGCTTATTTTGGCCGTGAAAACAGCTTTTTTCTGGCTTGGTGTGTTTGTGACTTCCGGTACTTCCGGAGCCAGCCTCAAGCGGACACTCGAGGAACAGCAGACTTTAGCACATCCGCATTGCCTCATATTTTCAGACTGGAGGTTGCCGCTTGGTTCAAACGTAGGCAGGTTTGACATAAACACTCCAGGCTGAGTATTTTTACAGTTTATTAACATGAAACTCTCTGATAAATATTTAATCTCATTTAAAAAAACAAACACAAGCCTTTAAAAGTCCTTGTGCAAAACCTGACAGGGCCTACCATCATGGAAACTGGACATTTTTCAAACATTGCAACAACTTACAACTGGACAAAGGCAAGATCTTCTGCAGGAAATAATTTGAATTAATCGATTTAATCGATATATTTCCCGGCCCTAACGAAAAGTAGAAAAGCAGGACCTGTTTTCTTGTTAACGAACTAAAAACACGTCCAGGTTTATCTTCAGAAAACAGCATTTCTGAAGTAAACAAACCACAATACTTCTGATCTGATACCAAGTCTGCACGTCTCCATTAGAAACACACTGAAACAGAAACGTGGGCTTCAACCCGCCTCATTACAAACAGATTGCCCATTGATTTCAGTGTGCCTGCTGCAAATTTAATTTCTTTAGCTCCTTGTGTTGTGACAAAATAAGCTGTTTATAAGACCTCCTTCAGCCTCTCTACTTCTTTACAGACACAAGAGTAATAGTGAGGCACGAAACGGGTAAGTACACTGCAAAAAACTGAAATCTTAGGAAGTGCTTTTGTCTTATTTTTAGTAAAAATGTCTTTTTAGATTTAATTCGAGCCTCATTCACCAAAACAGTCCAGAAACACGTCTCATTTAAAAATATTTAAAGACTAAAATCAGTTCTAATTTGTTTGTAACAACAACAATTTGTTTATTCTGACCCCACTGGCAGATTTTTTTACTAGTTGCAGGTAATTCAGACCTTATTTTTGTCCTTTAATATCTTGAAATAAGACGCGTTCCTTGCTTGCTTAGATGTCGGCTTTTGCAGTGTACAGTGTCAGTTTACTATTTGCATCGAGCTGCATCCAAAATGAAATTAGAGCCATCCATCACATTTTACAGACGGCAGTCAGGTTCAGGCTAACTGGAAGAATCAATCGAGCGACTGGTTTTAGAAACCACGCTGTGTTGATTAAAGCATTTAGTGGCCGCTTTTATTGGAAGCGCTTTGAAATCGTCTCTGGTTTTCCATCACTTTAGCAGCTGGGTTTGCTCCAGGTAGAAAGATTATTCTCTCCAGCTCAGACTGTCTCTCTTTCTGAGGTCATTTCCTGAGCTGTTTCCAGGCATCGTGGGATGCTAAATCCCCTGATAGTGTTTTATCCTGATGGGGTTTCCCATCAACTCTCGTCCACAATATCTCCAAGATGACCTGCCTTAACCAGCCAAAAGTGGAGTCCACAGAGCAGGATTTAAAATCTCCAACAGAGACTGAAGAAACTAGCATCAGTGACGTCTTGGATTTAATCGATTCCTTTGATATCAGGGAATCTACTTTTTTCTTTGTAATAACAGAAAATAAAGTGTGTGGGCAGATTAAACTGTTTCTGTGCTGAATTTTAATGTTCTGGTGTGTAAATATGTCTGTAAAATGTTTTTAACACTCATGATTTAAAAAAAAAAAAGATCCCAATCCTTCTGCATTTAGTGACACAGGAATCTGAAAGCTGGACTCTGGCAGCATAAATGTCATCATAATGATCTTCAGTTAAGTGGAAGTCTGCCCCCTACTGACCTCAACGTGCCTCAGCATCTCCTCCCTGAATCACAGCGACCTGATCCCAAAACACGTGACAACAACAGAGTTTAAGGATCAGCAGTCCTGGCTGAATGGGAATCAATAGCAATCGGAGGACTGTTTCTGCTATAAATAGCCTGGCAGAGCTATTACAGGGAGTGTGTGTCGCTGCCTCAAAAGCCAAGACCGGATATGTGTGTGTGTTTGTGTGTGTGGGAGTGTGTGCTGGTACAACACGTGGCTGGTAAGTTACTGAGTTTCATTTCCATTCACGTGAACCCCCTCCACACACACACACACACACTCAGCTGAATGGACACGTATGACTGCAGACAAATGACACTCTCCAGGTAATCCACCTTTAGAAACATTACCTGAGGAGGTGCCGACCCCTCACACACTGTCTGAAAGTGCTGATGAACACGAGGAAACTTCTATCCTCCCCGTCCGTCATTCATCACATCTCTCATCAAAGCTGCTATTTTCAATCTATTATCTGACCACTTCACCCAATCTCCACATCTGACGGGGAGACTTCGTGGCTCTGTAGCACCTCATTGATCGCAGACGACTGATCTTTTAGTTTTATCATTGATTCAAACCGGCAACATTCAGAGCAAACACTTTTAAATCTCAGCTCTACCTGAAGGGGTTTCCACAAACCTCACAAGTAGCTGACTTTTCTTGTACATTTTTTTTTCTTTTACCTCACTTTGATTTCTTTTTTGTTTAATCCAGAAATTGCTTTGAAATTAAATTAAAAAAACAGATCTTGATACACATTCTGTTAGTCGATGAAATAAATAAGTCTATTTTTTTTTGGCTGGATTTCTTTAAAGTGACAGCTGGCAGTCTGACTGTCGTGGCTCCATTTGGAGGATATAAAATACAGGAAATACACTCCACAGAGGTAAGTTCAGAAGAAGTTCAGAAGAAGTTCAGAAGAAGTTCAGAAAGCCGGTGTTTCTTCCTTCAGCACAACAAAGTCTCAGTTTATCAAACCTCTGAGAATAAGCCAGTAGTTATTAATACCCTTAAAATAAGGTTCAAATTCAGGCAAAACTTTGGGTTTAAACCTTTTCTTAGCCAAAGCCTGATGTGTAATAATCACGTCTTTCCCCCAGCTAGTTAGGACTCTGCATTTTTTTGTGGAAAAGGTTGGGTTTTTCTCAATTTTCTCAATTTAAAGACATGTACATAAATGGTATGCTTGCAAACTTTAAAGAGCTGTCACAAAAATCTGATCTCCCTCGATCATGATCCCGGTTTTCCTAATAGTCTTTTAGCTCCAGGCTTAGATTACATGTTTTTGATTCCTCTTAAATCAAAAGGTCTGATTTGAAAATTATACAATGCTCCTCTCTTAAAAACTCATCCCTTGCAAAACTTAAGGCAGATTGGGAAAGTGAACGGGGGGAGATCACAGACGAGGACAGCTGGAACTTTGCTCCACGAAGAATAAATGACAATACTTCCTGTGCAAACTTGAACATTATACAATTTAAAGTTCTACATCAGGCCCATAAACTTTCAAAAATATATCAGGGTTTAGATGCTGTAACAGATGCCATAGTGCCCTGCTAATTTATCTCACTTTCGGTCGTGTCCTGCTCTCTCATCTTACTGGCGAGTGATTTTCAGGATTATATCAAAAGCTCTTGATACTGAACTTCAACCAAGTGCAGTTGCAGCTGTTTGGTGTCACAGATAAAAATATCTGCACAATGAGGAGAAAACATAAAGACGTTGTTGCAGAAGAATACGACTGCATTGGAAGTCATCAAGCCCACCGAAGGCGTCCCTGTGCCTGAGTGACTTATTGCACTTCATACGATTAGAAAAGATTAAATATTCATTGAGAGGTTCTAGGAACAGATTCCACAGCATCTGGGATCCAATATTGAGGTATCTAAGTAAACTTCAACCTTTACTGGATACAAGAAGTTATTTATTATATTATTATTTATTCTTTGTATGTTTTAACATCTTGCTGAGGAGTGGTACCCTGTATGGCTGTTGCTTTTTCAAAAAATCAAATTCGAACGAATATCAAATGACCTGTTAAAATACCCCCTCCCCTGCGCGCTCTCCTTAACAGTTTCTATAACAGCAGGAAAAAGCTCCGACAGCTTCGAATATGAACTTTTCACCTCATATTCGAAGCTCGAATAAAAAGTGACAGCCCTAGCACCCCGTGTTCTAGGTTGGGGTGGGGGATTATACCGTATTGGTCGGAATATAAGACGGTGTTTTTTGCATTGAAATAAGACTGAAGAAGTGGGGGTCGTCTTACATTCGGGGTCTAGACATTATACCCATTCACAACGCTAGATGGCGCCAGATATCTTTAAAGCGAATGCTGAACTTAACTCTCCAGGCCAAAGCGAACCCCTGTCACGAAGAAGAAAAATAAAAATAGCGGTAAGAAAGAAAAGAGAAGAAAATAAGAGAAGAGATAACAGAAAATGGAGAAACGTAGCGACAATCTGGAGAAAAGTGGGTCGAAGATCGGCCAGGTTGACCAGCAGCTGAGGAGAAGTTATGAGGCTGTGAAATATGGTGTGACAGAGCGTAATGTACGGAGAAAGATCGCCTAAAAAATGCTCACAGTCAGAGAAAAGCTTTCCGTGGTCCTCAGAGCGGCCGCTTCCAAGAGCTCGACAGGAGTGTGTGCGCGTACGTGGACGAGAAACGAAAGGACGGGATGCCCGTCAGCAGAGCCGTCATTCAGCTCAAGGCCGTGGAAATAGCCACGGATAATTATTTGCTGTATAAAAATTAAATTTGGTGTTCAAAAAGTCTTTTTTCAAACTTGAGTCTTGAAAAAGAGGGGGTCGTCTTATAATCAGGGTCGTCTTATATTCGGGCCAATACGGTAGTTCTGTTTTATTTTCAGTACTGTCCTATTTTATGTGTTTTTTGTTGTTAAAAAACAAAACCCAAAACAAAACAAGTGTATGATCTAATACCTGCTTGTCACTAATGATTGGGAATAAAAAAATAAAAAAATAAAATAAAAAAAAACCCTGAGAATGAAACCTCAGAGTTTCCTCATTAGATTTTTCTCTCTGAACACCTATGTCCTGAAACCTGGTTTGGATTTATGGGTTATGAACGGCACAGGTGTTTATTTAACCCCAGAAATAGTTTTCCACCTCTGGTCTGAAGCTGCTACCTGAAATATGACGAGGAAAAAGGATTCAACTGTTCAAAAGGAAAAAAAAAATAACGTTTCATCACACATGCCAAATGAGTCATGATGACTTACAGGTGAAAATGACCAACAGGGTGCGCAGCATCAGGTCCACAGGCCTCTCCCACCTCTCCGACACGCGAGCCACGACTGATGGGATGAGGATCTCGGCTGGGACGTAGAACTGCAGGGCGAAGGTGATGAAAATACCGAAACAGTAGAGCAGCTTCACAGCCTGGTACATCCTGGAGGCAAAGGTTGAAGGGAGGGGCAGGGACAGAAAATAAAGACTTCACACGGTGCTCGACGACCATTAATCAGCAGAGTTCAACTTGTTCAAAGCCTTGAAATGCATCTGATCAAAAAGCTTTCAGAGGACACAAAACAAGCATCAACACAAGGCCGTAATTTTCATCCATCAGAAATCAGACGCTGGAATAAAGAGGAACTCCTTTGTGCTCCTTGTAAAACAAACTCTCTTTGTTGAAAAGTGAGATTCTGGTAATTACAGTCTTTGAGTTTTCAACCTCATTGAACAGCCAATCTGCTTCACTCATTAGCGGCATCAGTTCTGCAATTTCTACATCTGAACCCGTCTCCTGCTTCTGTGAAGATCCTAACAATGAGCAGACGAATCAAACCTCGCTGTTTGGTTTTACTCCTCATCCTCCCAAACTCAGAATGAGACTCAGAATGAGCTTAAAGAGGGCACAGAATGAGTACACAGCGTCCTGAGCTCTTTTCTTGGACAGAGGGAGATGAATGATGTTAATCAAAGTGGCAGAGAACTAGATCAGAGGACATGCACCACAGCTCCGCCTGCAAAGTTAGTCTGCTTTGTAAGCGAAGATTAATTTTCTAACCCACTTTATATGTGAGGTCTGGATTTCAGATTTATGATTAGCTCTCTGTCTGTGTGTGCTGAGCTCTGACGTAAGGACACTTCCTTTCAGTGCGGAGCAATAATCTCAGACGCATGAAAAGCTTTTGTGCGTTTACACTGAGAAATATCACTTTAGAAACTGGGCTTCAATGCAGATAAAACCTGTCTGGGTTTCTGAAAAACTTCCTCAGGTGCACAGGAAGTGTTATTTCCCGACAGCTGATGAGTTTATTCTGCAGTCAGACGCACCATACGTGAACAAAGAAGGAAGAAGGTCGCTTATACAAATTCAGATTTCATCCTTAACCTGCAGAAAATATAACAACGAGCTGCTGCTCGGGTTCATCAAACCGTCTGTGAGGTGTTTCAGGTGGTCCAACAGCACCAGGCTGAAAGTTTGAAACGTCATAACTGATTGAAAGTCAAAGTAAAGGAAATCAATATATATATTTTGATATTTTTGTAAATGACATCCACACTCTCCCTGATCTGCCGCTCTTATCTCTGGATTCAAATCTCTTCCGACTCCAGAGACGATCACGTTATCGTACCAGCAGTTCGGCAGGTTGAGAGTGATGCTCCCTCCTATATGCTCTCCGAAGCACATGTATCCTATGGTTCCCAGGCTGATGTAGAGAAAGGTGACGATGCCCATCCCCAGATACAAAACGGGGATGAATCTCTGAGGCCTCTGCATCTTATTCTCCAGGGGAAGAACCTGCACACACACACACACACACAGACAGAGACACAACCAGGCTGTTATCTGCATAATGGAGCAAAAGAACAAATGATTTCTGGGTCACCCTCTTTTTTTTTTTTTGGCATTTCAACAACAGTCCACAGACTTCACAGAAGAAAACGTCATCAAAGGGTTCCAGTCAGTTTTTCATTTTAAAATGTCACTTCCTCGGGCCGCCACGTCTTGATTTTGGACATTAAAATGAAGGCTAAATTTTGTTTTGACATTTCAGTGAAAGACCGAGGCTCTCCTGCTCTGCACTCAACGCATTAGAAAGTTCACTCTCCTCTCAGCCCTCTGGAGGGTGCTGAATGAATACAAATGAGGAAATCTTTGTGGACTGAAGCTTCTACAGAGATGTCTGATTAGTACGTCTTACGACGTGTTGTTTGTTTTGTTCGCTGGGTAGACAGGGAGGTTTTAACTAACTCGTTTTCCTACAGTCTACTTTTTAACTTTTGAATAATGCATAAAAAACAAAAATACAGATACATGTTCAACAAGCTGTTAAAAATCATGGACGGTTTATACCTGATAATGAAAGTTTAAATGCAAACACCACTAACATTATGTCATATTTCATAAAGTGTATCCAGGAACTAGTTCATACTAATATCATCTGTGAATGTGTGTAAAGCACTTCACTGGTAATCACTACTAACGTACCACTCCAATCCCTTCAAATGCAAAGATGGCCGTCCCAAAGAAGAGAGGGTAGTCTTTAGCTCGGCCCACTTTTGGCAGGTCGATGGGGTAGGGGATGTTCTGCAAAAAAGACAAAAACAAAAACATGAATGTAGTCAAATTTATGTCATGTTGGCTGCTTTGTTATGTCTTAATCAAGCAGCAACCTCCAGTCTGAAAATATGAGGCAATTCGGAAGTGCTAAAGTCTGCTGTTCCTCGAGTGTCCGCTTGAGGCTGGCTCCGGAAGGACTGAAAGTCACAAACACACCAAGCCAAAAAAAGCCGTTTTCTCGGCCAAAATAAGCACATTTACAGCCTGGTACAAAGAATGTCTCCCGTCTGAATCGCTAATTTCACTAACGGCACGCACTGTACGGGGGGTGAATTTTTTTCTAATTCTGCAGTTTCCACAATATTAAGCTTGCCAGTTCGTCCAATCAGAGGCACAGCTCAGATCACGTGACTGTGGAGCGTCCTATGGTTGTTACTGTGGAGACTCACAGCACGCCTCATTTCCAATATGGCCGCACCGGCCATTTTGCTTCAAAAGTCAGTTTAAGAAACAGACGGGTGACGTCGCGGAGACTACGTCCATTAATTATACAGTCTATAGTCTTAATACCAGATTCAAAGCCCACATCTGATCAGGCATCACCTTCACAGTCAAGAGGTCCATTTGGATCACTTATAACCAAATCAAGCACTCTGTGCAGAGAGGATGCGCTCCTTGGTCAGTCAGGCTTGTTTGTCTGTTTACTTGAGTTTTTAATAATATAATTTAAAGATCAGGGTTTGTATATGTAGCTGCAAAATAAGCAAGGTAGCACAATGAGGACTGTCATTTTTGCAAAGCACAGCTGAGAAAACAAACAAACTATGTTTAAACTAGGGATAGACCGATTATCGGCGCATATATTTGTCATTTTGACCCATATCGGCATCGGCCTTTTTTCACTTCAAAACTTGGCAAAGGAAAGCTATTCTTAACTACTTTGCTTCGGTTAGCGAAAGTCCGCTAGCTTAATGCTAACATGAATGGAAAATCCCATTGACCGACTAACGCAGTTAGCATCGTGACTATCTCACAGTCTATGAACTTATTATAACTTTCACAGCTTGCCTGGCTCTTGAAAATGATATTGTTATTGTTATTGTTTGAAGTTAAAAAAAAGAGAAACATTTTAGTTGTATTGAAATTTTGAAACGGTTTATATGCTGTAGAAAACTAAAGGGAGCTATTTATTTGTTTAAATTTTTATTTACCTTTAGAAGACATGCTGCTGAGCCTGGAAAATGTTAAATAAACATGTGCTGAAAGGCATTTAAACAAAGTTAAGGATCAGAGTTTGTATTATTCAAAATTTTGATGTCAATATATTCACTTTTACTGCAAATGAATATCGGCTGCAAATATCAGTTATCGGCCTCCTTCGCGACTAATAATCGGTATCGTATCGGCCCTGGAAAAAGCATATCAGTCTATCACTAGTTTAAACTGCTTATTTTTGTATTGATTTCAGTTTCAACCCATGTTTACGAGAGGAGGACGCCTCTAATGATAATCTGGGCTCCATTAAACCAGACAAATGCAAAGTCAGGCTGAGGTCCATTTTTATACAGTCCCCCAGAATTTCTTTTTAAATTACGAATTTAAATTTTCTGTCAAGTGCACTAAATAAAACAAAAAAAAAAAAGTCTAACTTCTGACTAAACTCCATCTGGACTGTTCATAGTCTTCTTGTATGAAGCTAAATCTCTGTACATTCAACAGAAACTGAATTTATCAGGATGAGAAAATGTGAGTTAAAAAAAACACATCAGAGGACAGAAGACCAGATTAAAGTTATGAAACGGTGCAGGAAAGACAAAAATGAGTGTGTACAATTTGTTCAGAATACAGGATGAGAAATATTTGTGGTTAAAAACAACTTAAAAGAGAGAGAGAGGCTTAAAAACATCCTGAAAACCAATCCTGGTCAAATCCAGATCCTGATCCTGCCATCAAAACATGCTGACGTATGTGTCCCATACCGCCCCCTAATGGAGAACACTTTCCTCGGTCAGAAGCAGAGTTTGCTGATGTTTACGCAGCACGTAACACTGCAGAAAAATGACCACTGATCATCTGGTATGAAGAGACACCTGAGGGACAGGTGAGCTTCACGAGCCGCTGGTCCTCGCTCATTTTCATAAATCAAATGTGGCCCTCTGTGAAAAGTGTTTGGACACCCCCGGCTGAGTTTCTGAAAACAAAATAAGCTTTAAACAAACTCATCATGAGTAGATTTCTAATCTCAAAGATCACGTTGGCTGGACCAACAGCTGATAACGCTGAGACGGCCTCTATGATTTCACTCTGGATGATCATGTTTTATGCTCCTCTTAAAATAAAGGTCACAAAATGAGCCAAAACCTGAAACCTGTGATGTGGAGTCATTAAAGATCAAATGGAGGCAGGGAAGCCCATTTATAACTGGGGTTAAGAGTTAAACTGAAATACAGACGGAGGCATCAAACCAGAGGAGGAGAAAGAAGGAGAGAGATTCCAGATTCCAGAAGTTTTAACGCTCGTGGCCTTTCTTCTCCTGCTTTCCCAAAACTCTCTGCTCAGGTGATTCATCAGAGAAACCACGGAGGCCGCATACATCACTAAGAGCTGAATCTTTGTACGCTTTCTGATGCAAGAAATTGCTTTTTTTCCAAGGCAAGGCCGTTTCTCTCCGGGAACATGGCTGCTATATATCTGTAAAGGGCAGAAGCTGCATGATGAAATACTCCATAACAGGAAACCAGGTAATCTGCAGACTCTGTCACTATCAGTTGTCCTGTTATCCATAACAACCCAGCGACCCAATCAGCAGAGTGGAAACAAAGAGATGGATTATAACACACAGAGGGAGAAGTGGTGCTTTAAGGGAGCCACTTTTTTTAACAAGATGAAGAAAAGGTCACGTTAGATTTCTGCTGCAATTACTTAATCACAGATTATAGTCCTGGGGATGAAAATCTCCCCCTAACTTACTGCAGAACAATCATGATTACACTGAAAGCAGTTATTACTCAAGCGCAGCACCGGACTACACGCTCTGTTGGACGGAGGAGATGCAAATTCGTCCGTATGTTCACCTGATTCACGCAGTTACTTCAGCTCAGCTCAGAGTTTTCTGCAGCAGGGTTCAGGTTGAGAATTTAAACTCTAGTTTGTAAACTTTTTTCTGTGTGTGTTAAACGTGGGCATTAGCATTACGGAGTCAATGCTCTGAAACTTGAGCACTAGTTTCTTTTCATCCTACAAATATCACCACAGATTAGGGCCGTCACTTTTTATTCGAGCTTCGAATATGAGGTGAAAAGTTCATATTTGAATTCTAATTATCCATTCGAATATCTGCGGTATCCTTCAGATGTCAGCCTATGTGAAAGAAACTCCTCTGTCTGCAGACAACAACCCGCTGCTTCACGTTCAAACAAGCGCCGCTCCTCCGCTGGTCTGTCTGCGGACACTACTCCAACATAAAGCAGACTTCGGGCGCGCGCACGGCTCGCCTACGTCACCGTGAAGCGTCTATCAAAATGTTTTACATGCAGCGCGGTCTGATCAGAGTCAGTAGAGTGAGACAGAGAACAGGATTATAACTTTAGAGACTTTTTGGCTCATGTTAAGTTGTTTTGGTCCCACACAGCCCTCTAACACCCCGTTATTGTTTAAATAACTGTGGAGAGGAGCGGTCACGGCGATCATGTGCGCGTGCGCGTGCGTGAATTGTACCGTGCAGGTAATATTGGAAACAAAAAGAGAGTCACACTTGATCCCGATCAAGTTGATAGATTTGTGTTTCTGGCAAATAATTAAGAAATGAAGACGGGCTGTTCGGCTTGAGTATCAGTTCTATGTTTTACCTTCTTCTTCAAAGCTGTCGAAGCTTTCTCTTGTTGTTAAGGAGACTGTTAAGGAGAGCGCGCGCAGGGGATATTTGAATATATTCGAAGAATGACGGGTCATTTAATATTCGTTCGAATATGATTTTTTGAAAAAGTGACAGCCCTACTACAGATAAATAAACTTTGTTTGAAAAAAGAAAGGAGATGATCTGAATTGATTAAAATTTTGAATGTGCCAGACTTATCGGTCTTTAAAACATGTTTACTCCAGCTCTTCAAGTGAAACTTGGACACAGCATCCTGTCAGTCTTCTCTGAGTGGATTAAGGTTCAGCTGAGAAAGACAAATCTGGCGTTTACCATCAGAGAGTAGAAGTAGATGAGGATCAAGCTGGCTGTCATGACCAGGTTGGCTATCAGGGAGAGGGGAGCCAGGTACTTCAGGTTGGGGGTGAAGACCAGCAGGATGAAGAAAGGCAGGAAGCAGAGCATGTAGAGACGGGAATCGAAGCTCGGCACCAGCGCCTGCGTCTGGTTGGTGGAGTTAATATGGCAGCTGAAGGTGGTGGCGTTGGCTGCTTCGACCACCTGGTGTTGATAAAGATGGAGAGGAGAGCAGAGAAAGAGTCTTCATGAGAAACGAAGAGTTCGCACCAGATGACTGTCACCAGACGATCCAGAAGTTGTTGGAGAAGCTTTGACACAGTTTGTTTGCACTGACAGTTAAACATCAACAGATATAATCGGATATGTTCGCTCTGAAACTGAAAAAACAATTAAAAAACATTAAAAACAGCTTTAGAGGAAGAACAGGAAGTGAATTTAAAAAAAAAATTGAGGGTTTTTGAAGAGCTACACCTGGTCCTAAATTCTGGTGAAGTTTGTCTACAGAAAAGATGGCTGACAGAGTAGGAGGATGGCTCCATCTAGTGGTAAAAATCTGTGTTACATGGACAACGTCTATCCCAGACAAAAGAGACTTTTCATAGTGATTATTTCTACAAACTACTCATTATTGATGCTTCATGTAGCTCGCTACATGGTACAGTGTCAGTCGTAAAACAACAGTCAGAATTTGAGAGTGAGATCTAATCCAAAGAGAAAAGGAGTCTGAGATAACTTCACTTTACCCTAAACAGGAAGTAAATACTCATAAAGTCACATTAGGGTGTTTACTCTGCGTGAGTTCCAGTACATGCCCAGATCTTTAAGTCTGGGTTGATAAAGGTGATGAGCTCACCGCTCAAAGATCAAACAGCTTTTCACTGATAGAAATAACAACAAATGGAGGAAAGTTTGGGCAGCATGAGAAAAAAAAAACATCCATCAACAATGAACTCTTTGTTCCTCTGAATCTGATTTTATCAGTCTGCTACACTGTAAAAAATGACATTTAAACTGTTCTCAAATCAACTAATCCAAATCAAGTTTAGAAGTGAAATATGTTAAATATATTTGAGATGATATTTCATTACTAAGAACTGATTTCATCAGTACACTGTCGTAACTTCTACGAAGGTGAATTATTTAATACTCGTCAGGCTTTTGTGGTTACACCATTTGACGGTTTGATGGGACTGATTCTTTAACTGGTTAAAAATGGTAGAAATGTCATGACACCAACACATGTAAACAAACCTCTAACATGTTGTTTGAACAGGTTTAAAGCAGATTTTTGATTTGGACATCAACTCTGATTGGTCTCTTGTAGATTCCTCTCCTGTGACGGTGTGTTTTGGTTCTTCATGTGTCGAGCTCTTGAGGTTTGATTTAAATTGTTATTCAAGCCCACATATATTCCCTGTTGGCTCTCAAAGCACGAAATTATACCGTTACTTATTATTTATTACCGTATTTTTCTGACTATAAGTCGCACCTTTTTTCATAGTTAAGCTGGTCCTGCAACTTATAGTCAGGTGCGACTTGTATATCAAATAAGTGAGGTGCCGTGTTATTGGGTACTTTTTTTTCATACATGAGGAACGATGATGGGATGATCTCTGCAGCCCTGATGGAGGCTCTGCATCTCTGCTTGGACAGCCTGACAGCTCCTTGTGTTTAGCGCCTGATCACATGATTTGGAGAAATAAAAATTCACTCACGTCTTTTCGCTCTAAGTTGTAGACAGTTTTTTGGGGGATTTGAGTCACAAACTAGTTTCAAAACTCTCAAAACTTTGTAAGAGTGAGGCTGTTTTTCCGTTGAGGCGTAAGTGAAGTGAGTGAGCGGATCCCGTGTAGGGAAGTGAAACTGAAACTTAACTACGGTCACAGATATGAGGTGCTGTAGGAAAATAAGATTTAAACCTCTTAATATGCAAACACTAACTTATCGTTTTGTGTAAATACTTCTCTCTTGAAATACTGTAAACATTAAAAATCATTTCAGATAAATGCGACTTATAGTCCAGTGCGACTTATATATGTTTTTTTTCTCTTCATGATGCATTTTTTGACTTGTGCGACTTATACTCCGGAGCGCCTTATAGTCTGGAAAATACGGTACATTACAGTATCGTTTTTTTGCATCCTGCATATTTTCCAAAGCAGGATTTTGTGGTAACTTTGTCTTTCTGTGTAAAATATTTTCTTTGGATGTTGTTCGTTTTTATCTCAACGTAAATTTATGCGCAGAAATATTCCCCGTTCACACTTGTTGTGACAGAAATCACCACTAGCGCTCTTCTCCTCGTGACCTACTTCTTTGTATCTGAGGGGGAATGTGAGAACTTTGATCGCCCTGAAACCCACTCACTCTCTCGCTGAGTGTGTGTATATGATGATAAAACTGTTGTGTAACTTCAAGAATTTCTGTTTTACATATTTAACTCCAATTCAACCTGAAGTAGATTTAAAGTGACAGAAGTTTTCCTGAACAAATGAAAGATGAAGATATCTAAATGATGCACCATCGCCTTCAGCCAGGGGCTCCTCTGTCTAACTTTTAACTTAATTCATTCTGTTAGACCAGCTCCTGCAGTCAAGCAGTTTCCCTCGACCTCCATGTTACTCTGTGATACTGTAATAACTCCATAAACTGAAAACAGAGCAGTGTTCAGACACGTTTACCTGGGACATGTTCACACCAGAGATTCACTCTGATTTCTGGAGCTGAGCAGGTCAAAGGTCAGGGGTTACACTGACCTGACGTGGTGTTGACACAGCAAACAGCCTCTCCGGCAAGTTGAAGAGAATAATTAGATAACAGGTTAACCTGATGATGGCTGGTATCTGCAAACTAAGTTTACTCTGAACTCAGGAAAACTGTGTCAGTTCCAGAGGAATCCGAGGAAATTGACGACTGAGCTGTTGTTTGAAATGTGTCGGTGTGCAAAGAAGGAAAAGGGTTGAAGTTTCAGGCCCAAGCTTTAAAGAAATACCCTTTTCTAACTCCAAAGTGAAAAGTTGTGTGTGTGTGTGAGCGTGACCTGCTTGATGTTGTCACTGAGGAAGACAAAGTAGACGCAGCAGAAGCCCAGCTGGGTGATGATTAGAAACAAGTTCACCGTCTGCCTGAGAGACAAAAAAAAAAGAGGTGAAATCAGACGGAGAAGAGAAACGTGTCTATACGTTGATCCCGTGCAACTCGTCTAACTTATAATCATGTAGCAGGTGAATAAACATGAAAAAAAAAATGTTTTGGAAAGTAATGAATGAAATCTAGTTTATTACTTTGATTAATTAGAAGAGGAAAAGTTTTACACTTTTACTTTTCTCGACTTCATTCAGTATTTTTTTCTCTCTGCTGAACCCAGGCACCTCACAGAACCATCCAAGGATGAAAACTAACACCACCATCTTACTTTTCTTTCAAATACAAACCTCTT
Source organism: Labroides dimidiatus (assembly GCA_030710495.1). NCBI lineage: Eukaryota > Metazoa > Chordata > Actinopteri > Labriformes > Labridae > Labroides > Labroides dimidiatus. The sequence goes on along the minus strand of CM061150.1, from coordinate 4,238,162 downwards.
CTCAAAGGAGGTGAGATTTACAGATACAGTAAAGGAGTCTTACTTTCCCAACTTCGAGTGTCTCCTCAGCCATGACACGTTTTCCATCCCATACTGCATCGCCTCTCCGTAGGTGAGAAACGGCCTGTTTACTCTGGACAGAGACACAAAGTCACATTGTTTAACTGCCTGACTGGTTAACTTGTACTTTTCATTACCTAAAAGTTTTATCGTACTGGTTTTAGAATTATTTTATTGGTCTTTAAGGCCCAACGTGGACTTGGACCTCTCAGATCTGTTACCAAAAGAAGACGTTCAAAGCTGAAAACAAAGGAGGTGAAATGCATCTATACAGCTGCTACTAAGGACGACTCTATGAGGATGGATGTCTTTGCAAGTGTTGTGCTCAGTTTATGTCTAAGTCCCCAAACTTCTTCCTGTAAGGGCCCTTCTCTGATGGGGGGGCCGGGGTCAGTTTGTAACAGAAAAAGTGTGACGATCGCAGGGGTGCCTAAACGTAAACATTTATTGTTTTCCAGAAAGCCACACATAACCAAATATTAACAACCCTTTCTGGGATCTTCACAGAGAAATAAAGTCAGGAAATATATAATAACACTATTTATAACATAAATACAGGGTTCCCAAACTTTTTATTATTTTTTTTCTGGGTTGGGGGGGGTTTAGAAAGGGGCACAGACTGCATGTATTAGTCTTGATCGTGTGGCCAGACTGAAAAAAAAGTCACAATGCGTCTCTCGTATTGTTTAGGGGGCCCGGCCAAATGTGGAAGTGGGCCATATCCAGGCCGCAGGCCGTAGTTTGGGGACCACTGGTCTAAGAGGAAGATAATTAACAATAACAATAACAATAATAATAATAATCATAATAATAAGAAGAATAAGAAGAAGAATAAGAAGAATAAGAAGAATAAGAAGAATAAGAAGAAGAAGAAGAAGAAGAAGAAGAAGAAGAAGAAGAAGAAGAAGAAGAAGAAGAAGAAGAAGAAGAAGAAATACATTTTATTTAAAAGTGCCTTTCAGGACACCCAAGGTTGCTGTACAGAAAGTATAAAAAAAGATACAGATATAGATAAAAGACAACATAAAGTACAATAAATAAATGAGGAAGGAGGTGCATGTGAAACAGTTTAAAAAGAGTAAGCAAGTCTGAACAGATGAGTTTTGAGTTTGGATTTGAAGATGGGCAGGGTGGAGGAGTTACGGAGGTCTGGTGGGAGAGAGTTCCAGAGTTGGTGCAAAGACGGGCAGTGGGCATGTTGAGATGGAGGGAAGAGGACGATCTGAGGGAATATTCATTTGCAGGAGATCTGAGAGGTAAGAAGGGGCGAGGTTGTGGATAGACTTGTAGGTGTATAGAAGGATTTTGTAAATGATTCTCTGATTAACCGGAAGCCAGTGAAGCGTAAATACGTATGAAGTATAAAGAAGAAGCCGTGGCAGACGGAGATTGGTTCCCTCTGTGTTTTAGAGACTGGTACAGGTTGGGTATTTTTAGAAGCAGAGTAGAAGTACAGGAGAGTCTATTTATGGAGGAGCGTTGTGTACACGCTCGTCATTCATGCTTTGCTTAATCCTCTTTAGCAGCGCGGGGCATGCTTGCGTATGTCCCTGCATGCACGGAGCAAAGGGCAGGACAGTGACACTGCGACAGGCAGCACACGCTAATGGAGACCTGTTCACAAGTTACAGAGCACTTAAATGTGACAATCACTTTAGATGTCACGCAGTAACAGCTGTAAAACAGACGACGGAGCACTGCAGGAGTCACTTATTTAACCTTCGGGCTTCAAACTTGACTTGTGACATTTATTGCAGCCTTGTGTTTGATGAAGCAGATCACAGGTCGGTCACGTTACTTTTAATTGCAGATGGTTAAACATTCCCAAACTCGGCTTCCATGTCTTCTACTTCAGGGTTGGGTTAATTAGAGTTTAATCTGTTTGCAAAAACAAACAGCAACTTGTTGGCACAGTGAAGAGCACGGCACACAGAACAAGCAAAACAGAAGCTGTGGTTTTACAGGGACTAGATTAAAGAGCAGCGGAAAGCCACGGCGGACCTGCTGCTGCAGGGGAAATGGAGATAATGACAACAAATTGTCTTCAGGCTGTGATCTGGAAACAAACAACTGCAGCGAAAACAATAATAATATAAAACCAGTGACTTTTATTTGAACCTGATCTATCTCTACCGGCCTTATCTCGCTCCTCTTCAGGAGAAAATACTGTAAAACAGTTCAGACTAAGGACAGTGCTGCCTGCACAGGAGAGGAGAGCCTAAGTTTGCCTAACCTTTAAATGCTACTCCTGACACTTTCCAGAGCTTCTGATATGATACGATGCAATCAAACATCCAGCCCACCCAGACAAATAACTTCAGGTTTAAATCAGAAATCACATGGAAGAAAATAGTGCTCATTTTATCCCAAACGGGAACTTTACTAATTCTGTTTTTTTCCCATTTAAGTGACTTTTTGTGTGAATGAAACAGCAGAATATTCAGAAAATAAAAAGGTTTTAAGGAGCTTATTTATACTCAAAACATCTCCTTGAAAATGTTCTCAAATCTTGCTCCATGCAGGCTGTCAGACTTTGTACAGGCTCAACAATTAGAACATTGTTTTTTGTTTTTTTTAAGACGAATCAACTTGAGGAAGTATTTTACACAACAACACTTAGAAAGTACTTCCTGTGACTAATGGATGAAAAAAACTTCAATAACAAAGGCACTGCAGTGTTTTTAATGAGATGCTCCTGAATTTAAGTTCCTGAAACGTCTATTTTACAGAAGTGTTTTCCCTCCACGCCAGAAAAAGAATCATGTAACAATGTGATAAGTTTCATGTTGTAACATGATACTTAATTATTTCCTGATAATGTTACTAAAATATCATCATAATTCAGTATTACATTATAATGTGATAGTTTTTATCTGGCGTGGCATCAATAAGCTTCCGTACGATTTTGACACATCAGAATTTCATAGAACATCACCGTGTCTTGTATGAAGGTCGGTCTGCCTTTTCTATACAACAGAAGAATACAGCGTTGGTTTATCTTTCTTTATAAGGCGATATTAAATCATCTGCTGTCTTATTATCTGCTGTGGAGTCATGACGACTCATTAACTGCACCTATAGACATGACGCATTATTTGGCCATTTCATTAGGAACATTCATTCCCACTATCATATAGCTTCTAATGTAGATATTAGCCTGATCTCCTTATCCATGATCAATACATCTATAGTGTCTATTTTTAATCAGCACATAGGCATGAGGTCCCTCTGAAAATGGGATGTCACATCTCAAGAGGCCTTTAACACACCTTTACTTACCGGAGACAAATATGGTAGGGATGCACTTGTGGTCTGGGCATCCATGAGTTCATCACTACCATAAATTCTTATTTTCAGTATGAATATCATTGATTATTCCATTGATTATTACTATTCAGACATGAGGTCCCTCCTGAAAACGAGATGTAGCATCTCAAGAGGCTAACCTCTAATAAATCAGACGACAGGTCTATGGTTCATGGATCTGTCACTAACTTTAGTTCTTACTTTAGTCCACTTGTCTCCTCTTACCTCCCTTCCTTCGCCCACACACCCAACACAGCATGGTGTGGATTTGCTGTTCATCATGAGACTGGGGTCCACATTCAAGATTTCCTGCTGCTTAACAGAAGGTTTTTTCTTGCCGCCATGATGGAGGGATTTATGATTGGCTATATGGATTCATGTTGGGTGTTGGATATATATATTTGTATATATATATATGTATATGTGTATCTTTATATGTATATATGTATCTATGCATATATGTGTATCCTCAAAATGAAGAGCTTTATGCTCTATTGTAAAGTGTCTTGAGATAACACTTGTTATGAATTGGCGCTATACAAATAAAGATTGATTGATTGATTGATTGATTGATTATTTATGCTTTTTACTGACTCCTAAGGTCGTCACTGGATGTATCCTTCAGTCAAATGGTCAGACTCTGTTTGCGGTTCCTCGGACTCTCTCTGTCTTTGGTCAAAGAGCTTTTAGTGTTTTCGCCTCTTCATCGTGGTCTGAGCTGCAAGGACATCTAAAACTGGACCATCATGTCAGCTTGGACTACTCTAAAACCAGAACTAAGGATCATCTGCGGATCCTATGCACTTGTTTTGCCGAACGAAGCTCGTCTCACCCTCTGGACTCCCTTTTATTTCTGGTAAAATAAAGGTTAAAAAAAAATAAATCTGAACTTTATAATCCAGATTTACCAGGGAATCATTGAGAGAGTGTGATGAGAAAAAGATTAACAGATTTTTTTCTTCAGCTTCCTGCATGAAGTCTTTGCTGTTTGCTTTGTTCGGATGAGCTGATTTTAAGCACTCCTGACATTTAAATGTGATTTAACTCCGTTTATTTGGTGAGTGTGTTCATGTTTGTGTGGGTGTCTTGGTGTGTCTGCTCACTTTCCACTGAGGTGATGAGAACATTTAACCAGCAGCCTCATACAGTGGACTGCCACAATCCCCATACACAGCAGGCTGACCGGTCCAAGCTGGAGAGAGAGAGAGAGACACACACACATCTCTCAGAGGAGTATTAAGACATAAGATTGATGTAAGTTACACAGAGATAGTAAAACAGAAGCCTTTCACTGTTAACTCGCAAAAAGTTAAAAATTAGTGATAGACCGTTATGCTTTGGCCGATACCGATTATTAGGCATGAAGGAGGCCGATAACCGATATTTGCAGCCGATATTCATTTGCAGTAAATGTGAATATATTGACATCAAAATTTTGAATAATACAAACTCTGATACTTAACTTTGTTTAAATGCCTTTCAGCACATGTTTACTTAACATTTTCCAGGCTCAGCAGCATGTCTTCTAAAGGAAAATACACATTTAAACAAATAAATAGCTCCCTTAAGTTTTCTACAGTATATAAACTGTTTCAAAATTTCAATACAACTAAAATGTTTATCTCTTTTTTTAACTTCAAACAATAACAATAACAATATCATTTTCAAGAGCCAAGAAGCAGTGAAAGTTAAAATAAGTTCATAGACTGTGAGATAGTCACGATGCTAACTGCGTTAGCCGGTCAATGGGATTTTCCATTCATGTTAGCATTAAGCTAGCGGACTTTCGCTAACCGAAGCAAAGTTGTTAAGAATAGCTTTCCTTTGCCAAGTTTTGAAGTGACCTATTATCGGCCGTCGTATTAAAAAAAAGGCCGATGCCAATATGGGTCAAAATATAAATATATGCGCCGATAATCGGTCTATCCCTATTAAAAATAATTCAAGAAAAAAAACAGATGAATAATTTCAGACAGGACAACGTATGAACGGGCAGGACAAACCGACCTGACAACAGTAAAACAGGAAATAAAGGCTGTACAGTTTGAGGCGACTCTGATGGTAATTTATTGAATGTGACAGAAAGAAAGAAGGAAACACGAGATGAGAGAAACATCAGATCTAAAATAAGGATTCTGCATCTGCATGTCAGCAGTGTGCTCCTTAAAATGGTCTTTATCTTTCTGTTTTCATCACAGAGAATCAAAAAAACGCATCCAGTAGTGATAAAACTTCCATTTCCAGCCTTGTCCAGATACTTTCTTTGATTTATTATTATTATTATTATCAAAGTTAAAGCCTGGTGAGCAGCTGAGAGTTAACGATGGGCAGCAGCACAATGGCTTTTTCATACTTCCTCAGAGCTCTGTGGGAACAAACCATCGTCACACAGCAACAACAACCACAATCTTTCACTTTGGTGCAACATTTAAATGTTTTCACAGCTCTCGGCGAGTGAAGCTCCTGGAACATCTGATCTGCATGTGAAGACTTTAAATGACTGCATGTGATTAACTCTCTTAGCAGCATCCCTCACTCTGTGTGTTTTTAAAGATTCAGCCGCAGAGACGACACTGACAGGAGTGTTTACTGCAGGTAGCAGAGCCAGCCTGGGAACATCTGACAGCATCTAAGTCCATATCTGCAGACTGGTCACGTGAGCTCTGTGTACTCACCACCAGCCCTGCATTCTTCACCGCCAGAGGCAGTCCCAGCAGCCCTGTGCCGATGTTCCCTTTTAATAAGTGGATGAGAGTCTGACAAAACCTGGAGGAGGAGAAAGTAATCACACCATCAGTTTACACCAGATCAGCTTTGTTTGAATACCAGATTCAGCTTCGTAACGGTTAGAATACGTACGAAGTTCCCGTCCTTTCCCCGATCCTCTCATAGTTACGCTGAGGTCTGTTGGGCCCGGGGGGAGAGGGACAAAGAGCGTCCATTTCTGATGGATTCTGGTCTGAGAATAAAGGTGCTGCAGGGGGGGAGGGGAGGGGCATAGAGGTGTGAGGAAAGAAACGGTGTGCGAAAAGGTTAGTTAGTTAAAGATTAAAAACCTTGGCTTCTGGATGATGTGCACACTGCTACATAAAACTCAGATGTTACATGATTATCAGTATGATCATCAGATTTTATTTCTAAACACTGACATATGAATTTAGAGCTTTTTTAATGAAATAACAGCTTTGTAATCAACAGGATCCGATTAAATGGTGATTCTAAATTGACCGTAGGTGTGAGCGTGAAAGGCTGTCTGTCTGTGTGTGTCAGCCCTGTGATTGGCTGGAGACCAGTCCAGGGGTGTACCCCTCAGGAGGAGAAGCGGATATTTACCAGGATAAATGGTACAGACTGTAAAAGATGGCTGGTTGATTGATCGCTGAATGATATTTACAGTCAAACAGCCGGTATCTATAGGGTGTTTGCTGAAGGTGGTTGCTGAAACAGGAACTTCTAGCAGCCCACATTGTCCTATATTACTATGATGTGTTTCAGTTAATAAAAGGAGCCTGGCAGGCAAAGGATCTCAAAGTGAAACAGAATCTAAATTTAAGGGACTGTGTTTGACCGATGGACAGATACGGAGGATATGGAGTCTGACATTACAGCAAACAGGTGAGAACGATACAACATCAGCAGAATCAGGGTTTCTTCTTCTTCTGTTTTGATTTGGTGTCGTTTTTTTAATCATGATTTGACTCCTTGTTTTGCTTTCTGCTGTGAACATCAATTTGAGTGAGGGTTCCTGCAAGAAAACAAGTCTCCTCAGAAACCCCCGACTGTAATATTCACATGACAGCTGTTATGTTGTTTGGCTGAACATCCTGAAGATAAACCCAACAGAGGTCTGTGCCTGAACCAAAGCCTTCCTGCTGAACTGAACTCCTGCCACAAGCCTGTTTATTGATGTGAAACAGCGCCCGGGCTGCTGGCTTCAGTGGAATTTGCTCAAGTCGCTCGTGACTCTTGTTACCCTGCTGTAACCATCAGAGGAGACGAAGAGCAGCGCTGCTTGTTGCATCAGTGGACCGAATGTCTTCTCACTGTGTGAAAACTAAGACTGAAGTGAAACTGTGGCGTGTCTCTACAGCTCAAAGCTTTGTTTTCAAATCTCACAGCGGAACTCGACCTTCACACTGCTCCTGAGAGCTACAACAAAAGTATTAAAGTTTAATAAGAAGCAAAGTTCAATTTTAATATCAGTAAAACCTGAATAATCTGGGATTATTATCTTTATGTGCTACGACACCTGAACATACTAATACTCTATTGGCTTATTTCCATCATTTCTGCAAGTTTGAGTTTTTCAAGTCTCGTTACAGAGTAAATTACTGCTGTAGATCTCCCTACATCCACAAAATTATCTTTACTAAAATCTGGCATTTAAAAAGATTTTCATTTCTAAAAAGTTCACACATCAGATGAAGCAACACTGGACTTCTGAATCGGCAGCATGGCTTTGGTTTACGTTTCATTCCTTGCATAAAAAGAAAGGAAATCTGTGTTTGGTAGATCTGCAACAATTAATCGAATAATCGATTATTAATAGATTACTAAATTAATCGTCAACTATTTTGATAATCGATTAAGTCATCTAGGTAATTATTTTAGAAAAAAAGTCCAAATTCTCTAATTTCAGCTTCATAAATGTGAATATTTTCTTATTTCTTTGCTTCTCTATGGCACTCTTGAATATCTTTGGTTTGCAAACAAGACATTTGATGATGTCATCTTGGAATCCAAAAAAAAAAAAGACATTTTTCACCATTTTCTGAAATTTCATGGACCAAACAACTACTCGATTAATCGAGAGAAAAATCGAAAGATTAATCGATTATGAAAATATTCGTTAGTTGCAGCCCTAGTGTTTGGTAGATCATTTCTTTTGAGTAACAATGCTTATTGGAAATAAATCTCATACTGTTATTAAGTCTTTTCATTCCTCTTTCAAATGGAGCCACATTTGTAAGAAACCCATCAGGTCTGTGGGTTGTGTCCATCAAAAATTTGCCAAATCTTCTCTGCCACGGCCAAACAGCTGATTCTGCTGTTGCTCTTGTCCTGATAAGGGCTGCAACTAACTATTGTTTTCATAATCAATTAGTCTATCGATAATTCTCTTGATTAATGAAGTAGTTGTTTGGTCCATAAAATGTCAGAAAATGGTGAAAAATGTTTCTTGGAGTCCGTGATGACATCATCAAATGTCTTGTTTGCAAACCAAAGATATTCAGGACTGTCACAGAGAAGCAAAGAAACCAAAAAATATTCACTTTTATGAAGCTGAAATTAGAGAATTTGGACTTTTTTGTCTTAATCCGATCATGATTATATCAAAATAGTTGATGATTAATTTAGTAATCAATTAATAATGGATTATTTGGTTAATTGTTGCAGCTCTAGTCCTGAGCTTCTGTTACCCTCAGGTGCTGTGACCCTGGGCCCTGTCTTAGTACCACCTCCAAAGTGACGGCTAAGTTCCACATAACCAAGGGAAGTCAAAGACAAGCCGAGAAGAAGGCGTCCCATGAAGACACAAACATCCAATCCACCAACAGGAGTCGATGGCATCACTGACTTCTTCTTATTTTGGATCCAAACCAGATTTCAGCAGCTTGACATTTAAAGTTTGTTTAATGGTGACAAACTCTGACAACGCCTCTCATCATGGCGTCATTTTGAGACGGAGCAGCAGCCTGCAGCTTAAACAGACTACCTATCATCCACATCTATTCAGATCGTTGAAAAATCAAATATGGCTGAATCCGATGTATGCACATTTGGTTACTTATTCTTATACATGCAGAGAATTAATACGTACTTCAGAACACTATAAATATCGTCTAAGAGGGTCCAACAACGTCCCAGTTCACGCTGGAGGAACTGTGGAGCCCGTACAGCTAATCACACCAACATACTTTGGTTATGTCCTAAGTTAAGTGTGTTTTAGAGGGAGATTTTCAATGCCCTGAAGGAGGCTTTTAAAATCAATATCTCACAAATTCTTGCAGTGGCAGTACTGGGAGCAACACCCAAAGGTCTGAACAGAAGGGCAGACAAATACCTCTTGGATATATCATTAACTGCACGATACTGAAAAGGTTTGGGATATTTATCACATGAAGCAGATAAGATTCTCCAAGCCATGTTTACTAAAAGATGGGAACCTATGCTGCCTTTATTTCTGCAATAAAAAATATTTATTAGTCATGCAAAATCCTCCTATTGTGTTTCAAGGTGCAGCCATCCTGCTTCTGAACAGGATTTGTACCTGTGACGTTACATTCTGGAGGGGACATTATTTATTCATTTGCTGTGACTGTTATCGTTTTGATGTTTTTCTAATTTTTATCTTAAATTGCCTGTCTCTACAGACTGTAAAAATACACATACAGCTAGAAAAAAAAAAAGAAAAAGAAACTTTCTGAACTGTACTGAAACGTATGCATTGTATTGTACTAATAAAACAAAAATCTAATTAAAATTAAGTTTTAAAAAAAAGCATAGCTGAATCAGGCCTGACCTACCTCGCTGGTCCTCAGAAGGGTCTCTGATAAGACACAGAGAGTAAGAAGAAAAGTAACCCAGACACAGCTCTACAGAAACTGAGCTGTATATGCCTCACAATGATGTTAAGAGCCCAGCTGACACTGCTGGGAGGGCAAATATTTGCAGGTTATGTTTAACCAACAGGTGTAAACCTGGCGCCACTTTGCTCAAACACAATTTGAGAGCAAGAGCCGTGAATAACTTTACTTTGTGGACAAACTTTTGTCGTATGAAAGAGAAACTTTCAGATTAACTGGCAGCACAGTGAGATGAGAGTTACAGAGTGGTTTATAGAGCAATGATATGAACGGTTCTAACCTAAACTCAACAAAGGGAAACACAGATGTGAATGTTTCTGAGTACACGGTGAAAAGAAGAAGCGCGAATTGCTCTGCCAATACTGTAAATTCATCAAAAGCTATTTGATTTGATATCCTGCCAATTTACTCACCAGCCACACCAAAAACATGAAAGCTGCTTTAATGATTCTCTGTCAACCTGCCAACTGGGATTACAAATAATCCCACTGAGTCCACTTGAGAATATTACAGCCATCGCTCAGGTTTCTACACAGCGCTTTTTTATTTCTCTTACATTCGATATCTGAATATAACGGACAGACAGACAAAAAGTGCCTTTACCTTCACCCCGGATGTCTACATCGCTGGAGGCCATCATCTTGCTGTGCTGGTTTGGTGGTCGGCTGGGCGTCGTCCTCCCCAAGCCTCACAGATCCTAACGCTGAGAGATTAAGGAGTCCAGCATTGACAGCTGCGCACGACAGAAAACAGAGAGGAAATTCAGCACCAGTGAATCCATCATGAGAGGAGCAAGGTTTAACAGAAGACGTTACACTGACTGATATCACTCTTAAATCAAATGTGACCTCTCTGATTCGTTAATCCTTGGGAATAATAGCGCACAGGAGCGGATTATCAGAGGAACGTCTAATAACTAATGAAAAGTTAACTTTTCAGAAAAAAGAGGACTTGAACACAATGCAGCCCAATAATATCTAAATATCACCACAGCATATGGATGAGAGAAACTTTCCAAGAGGTGTAATATTTTTATTTTTTTTTTTTTAAGTTTGACCACAGCCCATTTGGAATGAATACAGAGTTTCTGAGCTTTACTGCAGCCAGCCACCAGGGGAAGCAGTTTTAATGGCGACCTCAGTTTGAGCCGAGTGAGATGTCATCTATTTTTTTAGTCTATGGCCTCATGTATCAAATTCTTTATGTAGGAACTTTTCTTTCTGTTCTGTGATAGTGTACTGCTTTCTTAACCCTGCTTATGAAGAACACTTAACCCAGTGTAAAAAGATTTTATATTATATATTTATTGATTTTTATTGATTTTATTTTTCTATTTATCCGCCCAGAAAACACAGCTACACCAGCTACACTCTCAGCCAAGAGAAATCCATAAAGTCCATGCCTCTCCGATGTTATGAGAGAACAAAGAGGAGGACTCAAGCCAGCAGAAAGAAAGTGGCGTAAATCCCAAGAACCCTCTGATTTGTCCTCCAACCAGCAAAAACTTGCATCCTTCACTTCCTGCCTTAAGTCTGCAAAACAAGCCTTTTATCAGAACATAATCTGTGCTGCTTCTGACTCAAGAAAACTGTTTATAGCATTTAAATCCTTACTCTCTCTTCCAACTGCTCAGCCATCCAATGCATTGACTCCAGACCCGTTTGCTTCCTTTTTCATTGAGAAAGTGGTAACCATCAGCAACCAATTCTCCGAGCCTGACCAGCTCATTCAGTTCCAATCAACAACTGGTGCATCACTCTGCTCTTTTGCTCCTCTGAGGGAGGATAAGGTCTCCAGACTTCTTCTGAACTCTAAACCTACAACCTCTCCTCTTGATCCAATTCCTACCAGCATCCTGCAGACCATCCTACTCACAATCAAACCTGCAGTGACACACATTGTCAATTCCTCCTTGGAATCTGGCATCTTTCCCACAGCTTTTAAGCAAGATCAGGTCAATCCACTAATCAAAAAAACCTAATCTCAACCCAGCCCAGGTTGAAAATTACAGACCAGTCTCACTTCTTCCATTTTTGTCTAAAATACTTGAGCGCACAGTCTTCAACCCAGTCTCTTGGAACCCAGTCTCTTGGTTCAAGTGTCCTACCTCACAGGTAGATCCTTCAGAGTGTCATGGCGTGGCGAAGTGTCTGAATCACATGGCTTATTGACAGGGGTACCCCAGGGGTCAGTGCTTGGTCCCCACCTCTTCTCCTTATACACCACCTCACTTGGTGCAGTGATCCGCTCACATGGCTTCTCTTACCACTGCTATGCTGACCATACTCGGCTTTTCATGTCTTTTCCACCCGATGACACAACTGTCTCAGCTCTGATATCAGCGTGTCTGGCTGATATCCCCACTTGGATGAAGGAATGACACCTTCAGCTAAATCTGTCCAAAACTGAGCTTATTGTCCTTCCAGCCTGTCCCTCTGTTCAACCACACATCAGTGTCAGGCTTGAAACAAATCAACTTGCGCCCACAAGCTCTGCCTGAAATCTGCCCTCTATAACATCAGGAGGATCAGACCCTACCTGACACAACAGGCCACACAGCTCCTGGTACAGGCTCTTGTGATTTCACACATTGACTCCTGCATCCTGCTAGCAGGCCTCCCTGTGTCTACATTCAAACCTCTGCAGATGATCCAGAATGCAGCGGCACGTCTGGTCTTTAACCAGCCCAGAACAGCGCACATCACCCCGCTGTTAATCACATCTTCACTGGCTTCCAGTGGCAGCTCAAATCAAATTCAAAGCTCTTCTTCTGGCTCATAAAACAGTGACAAGAACGGCTCCTTCCTACCTTGAGTCCCTCATCCAGGTCTACACTTCTTCCCACCCGCTACGCTCTGCCTGTAAGAGACGCCTGGTGCTCCCAGCCCAGCATGGCTCTAAATCTCTAGCCAGACTCTTCTCCTCTGTTGTACCGAAATGGTGGAATGAATTACCCAACGCCATATGATCCACAGAGTCCATTTCTACTTTTAAGAGAGGTCTGAAGACTCACCTGTTCAGGGAACACTTTGGCACTTAATCTGACCCATCTCCTCTTTGTCCTCAGGGGTCAAATGAATCAGAAGGTCTCAGACTGAGCTCTTAGTGAATGAAAGCACTGAATATTGAAGGCTGCTGAATGTTGAATGATATTGAATTCTAGTTGTGGCTACTATTTAGATGGAATACTATTACAATCAATCAATCAATCAATCAACCAATCGATCAATAAATTAAAAAAGGGAAGGGGGTTCTGTGGGTACTTGATGGCAGAGTAACTGTGACCCAAGTAACTTGAAGCATTTCTTCGCACTTAATAAGGTTTCTCCTTATTGTTAAAATTCTTGCTTGTGTTGTACGTTGCTTTGGGAAAAAAGCATCTGCTAAATGAAATTGTAGAATTGTAGATTTTATATTTCTTTCTTTATTTATTTATTTTATTCATTTATTTATTTGAAAGGAATAAAAGAATTAGAAATTTCCAAAAGCTTGTTTATGCTCTTGGATTTTAGGGGGATTATTACCAGGTGGATGGAATTTTCCAGGGATTTGGACCCAAAAATTCAGATTAAAAGATAAAAACTAATTCTTTCTGATGTTTTTTTTAAAAAAATGTAAATTACAAATCACAACGACAGCACCAAAAGAAAATCAGTTTTCTTTCTTATTAAAAATAATAATCTAAGTCATAAAGATTCACATATTTCCAAACATCTCAACATGAAATGTTAAACGTCACTCCTGGTATGTGTAATTAACTCTCTCTCTGGTTAATTAGAGGGCGTTGGTGAATTAAAGAAGTTGTGGTATTGCTGTTTCGTGTCAGCTGAACGTAGAGCTGGATGGTCTCACTTAACCACTCTGTTGCATAAGAGCAGCCACAGGGTTTGTGAGAACGTGTCATGGCCCGCTGTGTGTTGTTGCTGCTTCTCCTTCTAATCACACAGGGATTTGTACAGCGGCTTTACTGCTCACCTGCTGATTCACGGCTCCGAGGTCAACTGAAAGTCTGGACTTTGTTGCATTTTTAAGGAGCCAGATCGTTTGCATTTCCTGGAGGTCATGGAGACACTTCTTCAGCACAATCTAACAAACTGGTTTGTCTGTATTTACTTAAGACTCTGACTTCTCACCAAGAAGACGCCTCCCTCTCATTGTGAACTATTGTTTCTTCTTCTTCTAGCAAACATGTTCACAGCAGAAGTGTGACTTCTACATGGACAACAATGTAACTGAAAGCCGGCTACAGTGTTCAAATTACAGGCTACTCGGCCTTCTCCACCACCGTGACATGAGCAGCCTAAAACAAACAAACCACTGTGGAAACAATGACAGCGTGGTGTTTATATCCTTTCAACAGCTATAAGATGTGATCACACTGAACAAACAGGCCGCTGCTCATCAAACAAATGCAAAGCAAAGGAGTGTATCAGTGCTGTGCTGTGTTAACAAGAAAGATTGCAGAAGAAATAAAAAATTAAGCTTCCACAATTGCTTGGTCAAATTCTTCATTTTAGAACAGTCATTGCCCAATGTTCACTAGTTCCCGCATCATTTCCATTAGACGGCTTCACTCAAAAAGGAGCCTATCCAAAACGTTTAAAACAACCTGCACAACAAATGACAACAAAGTGGTAAACCAGTGCTATTTGCTTTGCTCGTAACAGCTGCACTACGTTAGCTTATCTATGGCAGGAGGACCGAGCAGTGAAGTTTATGTATCCACTGAAGAAACAAATGAAGTCAGGAGTGTGGGGGTGTTTCAGGCACATCAGGAATGACCGTGCATGATCTGTTTGTCAAGACATGCCTCAAACTTGATGCAACAATTGTAGAATCACCACCAGCAGCTCAAAGTAAAGGAGTTTTGTTTTGTTTTTACAGATTTTACATTTGTGGAAAGTCACCTAAAGAAACAATGAGTTGTTAAACAACAATACACTAACATGCCGGCTGCTTCCAGCACAAAGTAAACATGTAACAGCAAACAGAGCAGCATGAGGAAGGTGGGGGAGAAAACAGTCCTCTCAGCTGAGGTTTAATGTTGCTTCCTCCTGCCTGTGTGGAGCAAATGCTAGATGTTGTAGGTTACACTACCCGTTGTAAAACACTGAGATAACGCTGGTAACTTGTAAACTTGTTAACTATGGATTGCACAATAATTGGGATAATGTTGAACCCAGGGTTATTCCTCTGGCTTCAGCTGTAGCATTAAAATCTCTTATCCCTGAATTGACTCTACTAGTCTTCATGACATCACCCATTTGTTTCCGATACGGAGTTTTGAAGCCCATTGTTGACGCCACCTGTCAGTCAAGTCAGCCTTGGTGTGTATGTGGTTTCTGGTGTTTCTACAGCCAGCCTGAAGTAGAATATTGAAGAACTGCAGTTTTTAGCACTTCCACATAGGTTTCAAGTTTTTAGGCCAGAGATTGCCACCAGGCTGGTTTCTGACCTGCTGATGAGGAAACATGTCAGAAAGCAGGAAATGCCCGTTTCTGCGTATGAATCCTTTTCCAGCCTGCAGACAGGACGAGTATATTGGAAAATTCAATGTGAAGCGTTTCAATTTGGCAATGACATCTAGATTTGTTTGTCCATTTATTTTTATATGTGGTTTCATCACCAGGACAGGGTGGGGATGGTTTCCATTATATTACAGTCTGAAAGCCAGAATTCAAACATCCAAGATTCAGAGTTTAAAGCCAATTAACTAAAATACAACACGTTTTTTGTATTTTTTTTTACATGTTTTGGGTGCGGCCAAACACTTCTGCCTTTATCTGTATAAACTGAAGGTGTTTTCCTTTACAGATTTCCCTATCATTCACACAAACACCAACACAAAGCAGACATACCGGTTAAACCTAATAATCTCATCATTTTTAACTAATCTTTGGCCAGGAGAGGTGTGAGGGTCACAGTCTCCTCAGTGGTCAAGTAGAGATAAGCAGGCAACCGAGACAAACACCACTGATAGGATCTGTCCAGGAAACTATACCATCAAATGAGCTTATGATTAATTGCGCTGTGCTAAGAAAGCAGTTAAATAGGGCTGTGTACGAGCGGTTTATCTGTCATTTGCCTCCGAAAACGGCTCCCACGCGGAGTGCAGGGACTGAAATAGAAAGAAAATGAATCACATGCTACCAGTCTAGTTATACACTCGCAATAACCTGTTACTTGCAGGGACACAGCCGTTTATTTTGCTAGACGTAGCAGTTTCGCTAACGCTGTGTGTCATCAATTTGTGTAGCCGAGGCTAGCGAGCTATATGTTCCGATGCCATTTTTGTGTCAACACCAACCTGCCTCGGAGAAACCTTGAATTCGCTCCCTTCTCTTGGTCTCGGGTCGGTTTTCACAAGAGGCTACACCTAACCTCACCGCTGACCTCTGATTTTCATATTGGATCCATATCAGGGAGGGTATACAGTGGCTACGGTGCTCCGATTGAAGGCAAAACAGGAGTCGACTGAAGAGTCAGTGATGTGGTCACGTGACCTCTTCGGGAATGCTGCGTTGCCGTGCTGTCTGAATAATACGAAAAAATAGACTCCTAGGAGTGGGAGTGATGACTAGAAATAATTTACAAATAATCGTCGGCATTGAAAACACAAATAACGTGCTAAAAATGAGAACAAATACCAACTATGACACTAATTTTCACGACATTCGTCTCTTGTCTACATCAACGGCGAAAAGGCGATTTCATATCATGGGAACTTTAAGTATCCGAGGAGCACTGAACAGACTTTATGTCGTACTGTCGGACGTGCTGTTGCCATAGACACAAAACACTGCTGACTTTTTGTTTCACTTTTATATATTTATCTATTTATTTATTTATTTGTTTGTTTGTTTGTTTATTTGTTTGTTCGTTCGTTCGTTTGTTTATATTTTATGAAAAATGTGCTGTATTTAAGAAAATAAGGGATGTAGATAAAATATAGTGGTGCGAAACAAACGCGACAAATTTTAATAAATACAAATTTGGGCTGACACAGCTTGTGCTGGACGGACAAAAAACTATTACATAAAGTTTGGAAGAGCTTAGTTTCCTGCTGCAACCTGTTTATTCCGAGTTATTTTACCGTATTATCTTTTTTTTCTTATCTGTCGAAGTCTTCAATGTTTATTTGTTAATTTATTTCCGAATAAGCTCACATTTGTGAAGACCTCAAATGAGAATCGCTCCCAAACAGCCTGAACACAATACCACAACCTGATGACAGTGCTCCCAAGCTTGTCTATTTAGCGAATTTCACATCCTTAAAATCAGACGGCGACACACCACACCAAGCTGCAGTGTATTGAAATGAAACTTCTTTTAAAATCGTTTCCCAGAAATCAGAAAGCAAAATGTGATAAATGTTGTTGGATGAGCCAACTCAGACTTGTTCTTCGAGTTCTCGTGGCAACGAAGTCAGAACAGAAACTGTTTTGAAAAGAAAAAAAAGACATGATTATGAAATACTCAGTCATAATTATGAGATACTAAGTCATATGACTTTTTATCTCAGAGCTATGACTTCTGATTATTATTATTTTTAATTCATTAATTTATTTTTACTGGTGGAAATCAGTTTCCATAACATAAACTAACATAACATAAACTGTTTGCTCAGTGATACGGTTACAATCACAGTCTATGGTTACAATCCAGTAGATGGCGGAAATGTGCTTACTGTATGTTGAGACACAACCGTAGAAGAAGAAGTGATCAAAGACGCTCTGCGGTGACAAGCTGCAGGGTAAGTGGACCTCCTGGGGGATTTCACGACACGTTATTCAGTCTGAGAGAGAAGTCCACAGCTGACCTAGTTTGGAACGAATCTCTGCAAACATGACGGTAAGTTTTTACCGAGATTTCACCCAAATATAGCCATATTACGAAGAATGTACGGCTAGCTTTCTCCTGCGCAGTGCTAAGCAGGAAGTATTGTTTTCTTGCTTTGAAACTTGATCAAGTCAGCTTTAAGTTAAGACTGTCTCTGTTGGATACAACTCAACAGAAAAATAAGATGTCTTTATCAGCTTAGAGCTAATGGTTGAAAATGTCATCATATCTTAAACGGGTAAAAGTTATCGCTTTCTAACGCTACTTCCGGTATCCAGCTCAATTATATAACGTGGATATGAGTACACATTCATTCCTTTATATCGTCGGTTGTTAAAAAGTAACTCTTATAAACTTAGGAAGCACCAAACTCACCCTTAGGGTTTCATGATTATGTCAAAAAAGGATACTCAGTATTATTTCGATCGATATTTAGATTGTGATTGTTATATTAATATTATTCATTGTTATACATTCCTACAGCATACAGTACTGTTTATTTCTAGCTACTTACTTTTGAAAAGAATTGGACAAGGATGTAAAATCTGATCCAGCATTTTTGACCCGGATTGGCCCTTTACATGTGGTCACATGACAGCTTTAGTGTTTCAAAGTAGTAGTGCCTTTAACATCATGCAACAAGCATTATGATTCAACTGCATCACTCATAACAGTGTTGTACATCTCAAAGAAGTAAATTAATCAAGTGTAACTGCAGTAGGTTTACACTGATAACATTTTTTTCTAAACTTTCCTCAACAGAAGCACGAATTTGAGGTGGCAATGACTTGTGAAGGATGCTCGGGAGCTGTTACCAGAATCCTCAAGAAGGTTGAAGGTAAGGCCTGCGAGGAAGGAATCCTTCATGCAAGAAGAGAGTATTTGTCAGGGCTAGCAGTTCTGAATATACATTGTTTCTGCTTCCTCAAGCTTAAATTCAAACTCATCAGCTTGTTATGATGCCATACAAACAGATACAAAGAAAGTTTTTTGTTTTTTTTACAGCCATCCTTAAAGCAAAACATGTGATAGCAGTGGGCCTCAAAAAGCATTTCTGGAATGAGCTCCTTTGTAGCAGATTCAGTGCATTCCACAAATAGTATAAAATGTGCAAATAAATCAAGTTGAAGAATGATTTTGCAAACATTTCACTGCTTTGTTTTGTTCCAGTATCACTGCAGTCTGAAAGCTTTTATAGGTTCCCTGTGATTCACCACGTTCACTCACAATGAGTCAGCAATGTGTCACCTGATGTGATTTAGGTTTCACTTTTGTGTGGCGGTGCCAAGTAACTGCTGTGTGCCTCAGTGACACTTGTTTTTTCCTTATCAACTGGGCTGTGATATAACCACTGGAAATCCACCAAGAAATCCACCCTGACCCCAAAGTCCATTCCCTTAGATCCTCTCGCTGTGAGTTATTAAAATGCAAACTTTATAGCTCAAGTAACTCAAGATTTCCATTCAAGTCAATATGTCAACCTACTCTGGCTCCGTTCTGTAGCGGTCCAGCTGTGTGGCTGCCGGAGCTGTGATGCATAATGCATTCACAATAGGGAAAATCAAGCAGGACAGGAAGTAGTGCATGAAAAGTACCTAAAAAGAGCCTGAGACTTTCAAAATAAAATAAACCGTGTCACAAAACCAGATTATATTTTAGCTTGAGCGGAGACACGCCAAGAGTCAACAGGTCAGAAGTTAATCAAACATGGAGGAGGAGACTCTCATCATTGAGGTGGAAAACTGCAGAGTAACAGAAGTTCATATCAGATAACAGAACTCCAAACCTTCCAGGGAATGAATCAAAAGAAAAGTAATTTCTGTAAGATTCCTGCAATAAGCTCAGCCTTGGTAGAAGCACGAAAAGTCATGATGATCCTGTCACCGTGCTAGTTTGGCTTTTCCATCCTGTTAGGAAGCAAACGTTTTTTTTGTACTGGCACAAGTTCAAAGAGCCTCTGGCAGCACACAGGTTTTATCCACGGTTCATGATGAATTTACAGTTTAACACTAGTTTGGGTCATTTTGGTGCACAGAGGCCAGAGTGGTCTCTGTTTACTTAATTATACTGCAGGTGTCATTGTGCTTGATGGATGTAAACATGGACGTCATTTGTTCTCTTTTCTTTCAGGTGTGAAAGATTTTCAGATTGATCTGCCCAACAAATTGGTTTGGATCGAGTCCGACAAAGATGTGAAGTTTCTGCAGGAGACGCTGGAGAAATGTGGGAAGGAGGTCAAGTACAATGGCGCCAAATGAAGGAATCTGCTGCATGTAGAAGAGGTGACGGGTTAGTGTTGGACTTACATCTATTCATGTCTATATTAATGGTTTCTGTGACCTTGCCAAGCCAAAAAAAAAAAGTGTTTTGCTAGATCCCTCTCTGCATCTGTAAATTAAAGTCTGTGGGTTTCTTACTTCATTCATCTCTGTTTGTTCTCTTCAGGAAACCACTGCTGCTTATGTAAAATGAAGATTCATGCTGAAATGGAAGAGTTGGATGGGCCAACATCTCCTCCCTCAAAGCTTATACGCACAATAATCCCCTTGGATGAAGATATCTGACATTTCACAAAGACAGAACTGGGGAGTACGTTTGGGGGATGAAGATAAAAATTAAGTATTAATTAGTGAGCACTTGGGGAAAACATTTTCTTTTATTTGACTTTAAACCATCTCTGTTTTCCATTTTACTGTCAAAAGCCTTTAACCCTCCTGTTTGTGTGAAAGGTCTGAAAAACAGGGCACTACTAATCTGTCAAAAGAAATCTACGTACATTCCTTACGTCATGTTTGCTTCACTATCTGTTTCATATTTTTTCATTTGAGGTTAAAAGTAAAGATCAGTGCCTCCGATGGAGATGCCTCCATCAGTCTGTCTGTGCTTCAGGAACCTGACTTCATCACACTTCACACTACAGTAATGTACTAACAATAGGTCAAATGTATCATGTTTGCTGAGATTTACAGACAAAGCTCTTTGTTTCCTCTTAATGATTGGGGAGAGGAGTTGTTGTTTTATAAAACAGATCCCCCTCTTCTGTGCTTTTCTAATCGTCTGACTCTATGTAGGCATGGAAATAAAATCATTTCTGCTACTAAAACAATTTTTGTTTCATTGCTTCACTTATTAAAGTAACATTTGGGTCAAGTTGCTCAGGTTTTTTTTTTAAGTTAGGGCTGTCCAAACAACTTTCAATCAACGCCACATTTGATTTTGTGAAAATGACCAAGGACCAGCAGCTCTTACTTACACATTTATTAAACATGAGAGCAACATATGAAAGCTCTGTGATTTTTTTTTCTTTGTGGTTTCTGGTCTCTAAAGGGCTCAAACTTCCTCGTTCCGTCATCACAGACTGATGAAATCAAAGCTCACCTGTCCCTCAGGTGTCTCTTCATACCAGATGATCAGTGGTCAGATTTCTGCAGTGTTACCTGCTGCGTAAACATCAGCTTCTCACCAAGGAATATGTTCTCCATTAGGGGGCGATATGGGACAAATATGTCAGCATGTTTTTCTGACAGGATCAGGATCTGGATTGATTTTCATGATGTTTTTAAGTCTTTTTTTCACCCACATGTATTTCTTATCCTGTGTTCTGTATGCTCTAATTTTTGCCTTTCCTGTTCTGTTCCATAACTTTAATCTCCTCTTTTGTCCTGTAATATGTTTTTATTATCTCTGGATGTTCATGACGCACATTTTCACATCCTGACTAATTAGTTCATCTAAAAACATCAATGAATGAATGGAAATGTTTGTTTTGAAAATGTAGAGAAAACACAAACAGAAAGAAACTGCAAACAAACAGAAAGTCAAACGTGGAAAATTGTGTAATTTTGCAAACAACTGAAAAGAAAGCAAACAGTTAAATCACTCATTTAACTTCATCTACATTTCCAAAAAGGAGCAGAAAGAAGTAAAAATTATTCTTTTCTCCATAATAAATTGATAGACAAAAATCCATATAACAAATACATACATCAGGTACAAGAGTTGTTGACTTTCTGCAGAAAGTGCAGAGCTTGAGCTTTGTATAAGTGCCTATGAACAGTCCGAATGTGGTATGTATCAAATATGAGTGGATAAATCATGAGCGCAGGGATCCAGTCGATGCATGAAAAACTCACTCCACATCTCTTTATGCAGTCATCTTGTCACCACGTGTGTGGCTCGTAGCACACTCTCTTGTGTGCTGTAGATTGAGGCCTTAATTGCTGCGTGTAGCTTTATTACTCAATTAAACCACCAGGAGGTGCTGGGAGTCTTGTCTAACGGAGGAGGTATAATGTGCATCATATGTTCCACCTGGAGACACAGAAACGTTGGGATCCTGGTTGGTGAGATGTTAGTATTTTGCGGTGGGATTTTTCTGTCTTTGGGTTTTCAGGAAGTGAAGACTCTCCTACCTGTTTCACACCAGAAGAGATCCTGTCAGACATGCCATCAGCGGTCAGGGATCAGTAATGAAATCAGTACTTTATCTGATCCATTTCTGGTCAGAACAGGCAAACTGGTGTGTCTCTTCTGATCCAGGTGTGAGACAAATACGCACTCGAGGGTTTCAGGAGGTGAAATGTGTTTATCAACATAACATCTGAAAATCACAGGACGAGCTGATTCTTCTGATGAAACTGTTTTTGACATCATGTATTATTCCTTTATCTATTTATATATCTATCTATATATAATGTGTTGAATCTGGTCCAGCTGCAGAGCCATTGGTTCTTTCATCTCTCTTTTGGTTCTTGGGGATATTCTCATAGTCTTCTGTTTCTGTTCCCTCATCGAGATTCTCAGTGTCCACCCGAACCATATTCACGTAGTCCCCCTGCTGATTGTCGGACAGGTACTCCACCCTGGTAGTCGCTGAAACAGGAGAATGGGACTTGCATGTTAATACTTCTAAAAGATTTAAGGAGAAAGTTTGTATTTAACATGTGAAACTGTGTTGAGGTGAGTACACACTGCGCTGCTTGGCTTGTCGTGTTTTCTTGTAGATCACAAAAATCCCCACTGAGACCATAATCATCATCAGGAAGATCCGGATTGTTTCGTATACCAGTGGTGATGAGGACGCTAGAAGAGAAAAGCTAGTTTAGACTATAACTCCCCTTCCTCTAACACACTGCTAATGTGGTTCTATGTTTAGCTGCTGTGAGTAAATGTTTCTGTGTGTGATCAGCGTGTAAAGGCTTCACAGGTGACAATGAGTACAAAAAAGACTGATCACTGTTTACTGAAAGAAAACTTCAATGTTAGATTTTTTTTTTTACCTGAGCAGATCACACCAGCATCCTCAATGTGTCCACAGTTATGCGTCCCAAACCCTCTGTGGCGACACTCACTTAAAGACCTTTCACCTCCTGAGCAGGCCACCTCATCCAGCCAGATTGGACCTTCTCCTCCAACAAAAGAGGATCCTCCAAGAGCTGCCAGAGCCTTCCCACAGTTTAACTCTCTGCATAACACCTCAGCATCCAGCAAGTCCCATCCATCATCACAGACTGTTCCCCAGGTTCTGTTGACGAGGATTTCAACTCTTCCAGAACATCTGGACTCAGACCCATTCAGTCTGATCGGAAAACCTGGATGTTTACAGAAGCTGTGTTGTATTAATGCTGGGAAAAAATAAAACTTCATCTGTGGTAGAAAAGGCTATTATTAGACCATTTTTAATAGAAAATAGATAAAAGGCCAAATATCGAAACAAAAAAATTAATTGTTTTACTTTCAGGGGGGAAAAAATCTAATCTTGTATTTCGTTTATGTTAGAACATGGTTCAGTTTCAACATTTAGTCTGTTTTTAGAACCAAAACCTTAAAAATGTGTTTTCACTTCATACAAAACCCAAACTTTTACAAGATCTGGGATGTTCTATTCAAGGGTTTTATCAGCTTAAAGAATCTAACTAATGTTTTTATTTGACTTCCAGTCTCATTTTCATGAACCAGAACTGAAGAGTGCAGCAGGAAATGATGTCAGAGGAAAAGTCAGCAGGGCTCTGACTTAATGTTTCAAGGCTGTAATATGTTTCATAGAGTAAATTTGTTTTCAGATTAAATTGTTTCCTAAATCAGTTGTAAAGACTCAGCAACAGGTGCTCTGACTCAGTATGTATTCATACAGGTTAATGGAAATCATTACTTTCATGAAATCATGGATTAAATGAGAAGTCATAACATTTCTTACCTGAGCAGATCACACCAGCATCCTCACTGTGTCCACAGTTATGCGTCCCAAACCCTCTGTGGCGACACTCACTTAAAGACCTTTCACCTCCTGAGCAGTCCACCTCATCCAGCCAGATTGGACCTTCTCCTCCACCAAAGGAGGATCCTCCAGTAGCTGCCAGAGCCTCCCCACAGTTTATCTCTCTGCACAACACCTCAGCATCCAGAAAGTCCCATCCATCATCACAGACTGTTCCCCAGGTTCTGTTAAAAAGGATTTCAACTCTTCCAGAGCATCTGGACTCAGACCCATTCAGTCTGATCTCAAAACCTGGAAAAAGAACACACTCCGTCTCTTGAGTTTAGAAAAGAGTTTAAAATTCTTCTTTTGACTTTAGCCTTTAGTTTTCAGGCTCCTCTTCTCTGGAATCATTTACGGGTTGAGGTTCGGGGAGCAGACACACTCTCTACTTTTAGGAGTAGACTTAAAACTTTCCTTTCTGATAAAGCTTATAGTTAGAGCTGGATCAGGTCTGAACCAGCTCTTAGTTAGTCTGCAGTAGGTTTAGACTGTTGGGGGGGGCTCCTGTTTCCCTCTCTCCTCTATCTGTCAGTCTAATGTCTGATCTTAATGTCCCATTAAAGTTATTAACCATGGATCTCTCTGGAGTCTCTGAGTCTGTTAGGTTCCTTTGGATTGTTGCTGTGGACGGCCTGCTGCCATGGACCTGCCAGACTCCAGCTGCTATGGCTTTTTACAATTTCTCCATGATCATCACTACAACACAGAGACATGGACTCTGTGTCTGTCTCTTCCTCTTTCTCTAATCCCTACACAGTCTCCTCAGATGTCTGTCTAACATGAGTTTGGTTCTATCCGAGGTTTCTGCCCGTTAAAGGGAAGTTTTTCCTCTCCATTGTAACTGCTAAATATTGCAAAGTGCTGTACTCATGGTGAGTTTTTGACTGATTGATTGATTGATTGATTGATTGATTGATTGATTGATTGATTGATTGATTGATGTGGGTTTATTTTGTTCAACTGTGTGTGTTTGGTTTCCTTTCCTCTTTTCCTTTTCTTGGGTGCTTTGAGAAAAACTACTTTTAAATAAAAAAAAAGCCTTGAGTTCATTTAAAACTACTGACACACTTTGTATGATCAACAATAATGCTTGATTCTTCCGGTGACATTGTGTTTCTTTGACCTATAAGGATATTTATTGAACTGTTATAATCATGACTTTGATCAGAAATGCAGTTAAAAGTCTCTTACCTGAGCAGATCACACCGGCGTCCTCACCGTGTCCACAGTTATGCGTCCCAAATCCTCTGTGGTGACACTCACTTAAAGACCCTTCATATCCTGAGCAGTCCACGTCATCCAGCCAGATTGGACCTTCTCCTCCACCAAAGGAGGATCCTCCAGGAGCTGCCAGAGCCCCCCCACAGTTTAACTCTCTACATAACACCTCAGCATCCAGCAAGTCCCATCCATCATCACAGACTGTTCCCCAGGTTCTGTTGACGAGGATTTCAACTCTTCCGGAGCATCTGGACTCAGACCCATTCAGTCTGATCTCAAAACCTGGATAAAGAACACAGCAGAAGGTTTTGTTAGTTCCAGGAACAGACGGGTGATTACGGAGGCTGTGTCCATTAATACACTGTCTTTGGGTAAAACCTGACCGGACTACTCTGAACTGACCGTCTTCAGGCACATGGAACATGCTGCTTCGTTATTTCTGATGACTTTATTTCATATACAGTATAAAGCAAATGTCAGGAATTCAGAAATGACACCAAAGCATGGACTTACATGCAGAAGATTTGGTGAAGAGCAGACAGGCTAAAGAAAAGAAGAACTTGATGAGTCTCAGTTCATTAATGACTCTAAAGTGCAGGAATATAATTTCTCTTTGTTTCTGTTATTTCTTAAAAAAGCTGCACAGAGGTTTTTATAAAGTAAAAATGCTCACCCAGAACCAAGACAAGCTCTCTCTGTTGAATGCTCTTCATGGTTGGCACAATGTGGTCGTCAAAACCAACAACACCAACTGAAGACAGAAACACTTGACCCTTCTCGTCTGAAATACTTCCTCTTAAAAACTCTTTTTCAGAACAACAGCCTCATTTCAGATGAAGTTAAGACGCTGTGTAAAATGTAAATAAGTTAGAATTCAATCATTTGTAAATCCTGTTTTAACTATGTTCAGCTGAATACACTACAAAGACAAGATACTTATTGTTCAAACTGATAAACTTTGTTTTTTTTTTTGCAAATTTTTACTCATTTTGAATTTGATGCCTTCGACACGTTCCTAAAAAGCTGGGACAGAGTCATGTTTCCACTGTGTTCCATCACCTTTCCTTTTAACAACACTCAATAAGCGTTTGTGAACTGAGGACACTAATTGTTGAAGCTTTGGAGGTGGAATTCTTTACCATTCTTGATTGATGAACAACTTCAGTTGATCAACAGTCCGGGGTCTCTGTTGTTGTATTTTGAGCTTCATAATGCTCCATACATTTTCAATGGGAGACAGGTCTGGACTGCAGGCAGGCCAGTCTAGTACCCGCACTCTTTCACTACAAAGCCATGCTGTTGTAACAGGTGCAGAGTGGGTCTTGTCATTGTCTTGCTGAAATAAGCAGGGACGTCCCTGAAAAAGACGTGGCTTGGATGGCAGCATATGTTGCTCCAAAACCTGTATGTACCTTTCAGCATTAATGGAGCCTTCACAGTTGGTCAAGTTAGCCATGGGCACTAACACACCCCCATACCATCACAGATGCTGGCTTTGAGACTTTGACCTGAGAACAATCCAGATTGTCCTTTTCCTCTTTGGTCTGGAGGACACCACGTCCATGATTTCAAAAAACAGTTTGAAATGTGGACTCGTCAGACCACAGCACACTTTTCCACTTTGCGTCAGTCCATCTCAGATGAGCTCGGGTCCAGAGAAGCCGGCGGTGTTTCTGGGTGTTGTTGATATATGTCTTTGTCTTTGCATGGTAGAGTTTGACCTTGCACTTGTAGATGTAGTGATGAACCGTGTTAACTGACAATGGTTTTCTGAAGTCTTCCTGAGCCCACGTGGTAATATCCTTTACACAATGATATTGGTTTTTAATGCAGTGCTGCCTGAGGGGTCAAAGGTCACGGGCATTCAATGTTGGTTTTCAGCCTTGCTGCTTACGTGCAGAGATTTCTCCAGATTCTCTGAATCTTTTGATGATATTATGGAGTGTAGATGATCAAATCCATCAATTCTTTGCAATTGTATGTTGAGAAACACTGTTCTTAAACTGTTGGACTGTTTGCTCACGCAGTTGTTCACAAAGTGGTAAACCTCGCCTGGAATTGGGGTTTTAGAATTTAACAGCTTAAAATGAAAAAGTTCAAAAGTCAGCAGCAAAAAAGTTACGAGATTAAAGCCATAGTGTTGAGAGTTTTAAAATGTAATGTGAGAATAAAGTCTTAACTACAGGCTATAGCTGATGATTGTTTACATATAATGTAGGAAAATATCAAATCAATGAGGATTGTGGTGCTACCTGTGAAGCTGAAGAAGCGGGCCCAAGCTAACCATTATAGCTTCCTGTCCTCAAAACAGACTCAATTTTTTTAGACAACCAGCTCAGATTCTTGGTATTTATGACACTGTGGTGCTGCTGTGCTAAAGGTGTGAATGTTTCTTAAAATTGGAACTTCTATCAAAGTGTGTTTTGTATCCTGTAATTGGATGATGCTTTCATTGACTTTTCCTCACACTGAGTTTATCTTAAAGTAAAAACCTTTTAAATATTCTCAAAATAGAGCAGCTTACCCATAAGTCAAAAATCCCAAACATGTTGCATGTGAATAAACTTCTTTATTTTTGTTCTTCTTCTTTTTATCCTTCCTCTTTACGTCTCAGCACATGTGAAGGTGTGAAATTGTTATGAGAAGCACTCTGTTATTGTTTTCTCACGGTATCTTAAAAATTCTAACCAACAGGATGTCATAGATGGTCAAAGATGGATCGACCACCATTTTCTTTTTCAGTGGACTGATTTTTTGCGCTTTTAGCTCCAAAAAAATGAAGGATAGACTATCGATGTACAGTATTTGACCTTGAGGCATCAGTCTGGCACTGAACTACTTATGTTCTACTCAGTGAATTCACTCAACAGCTGGCTGCTTTACAATTTACAACAGATTACAAAGCAGCATACAACACTGAGCAGTTGGGGATTTGGTACCTTGCTCAAGTCCCACTCCTCATTGTTTCTACCTGTGTTTCTTGACCTCACATATTAAAGGCTGTGTCTTCCCCCTATCCTGCGCCAGATTGTCTTGTCATTCCGTTACTGTGCCAACCTTGCCAAGTATTCTTGTAGCTAATCTTGGTCTAGTGCAGTTATTTGCTTTTGTTTGTGTGCCAGCTCAGCTGTGACTTTGTGTTTTTGATTTCTCCTGCCTGGTCATTTTTCTAATAAAGAGCAATTTGGATCACTTTGAACCCCTTAGTACCAACTGGTGTAGAGTCCAGTCTACCTGAGTCTTGTTGCTGCCCATGTCTATCCCTTTCTGAGCACAGTGTACCCACCTTCTGATGGAGACTTCCAGCAGGATCACGCTCCATGTCACAAAGCTTAACTCATATCAAACTGCTTTCTTCAACATGACATTGAGGTTCCTGGACTTCAACGGCCTCCACAGTCCCCAGATCTCAGTCCAGTAGAGCTCCTTTGGAATGTTCTGGAATGGGATATTCTCATCATGGATGTTCAGACCACAAATGATGCTAACATGACAATATGGAGCAAAACCTCTGAGGAAGGTTTCAGCAGCTTGTTGAATTAGGGCAGTTCTGAAGGCAAAAGGGGGTCCAGCCCGGTACTAGCAAGGTGAACCTGATAAAGTAGCAGAGTGTACATCACTATAGTGCAGGATGATAAGGTTTCACCAGACAGAACAGAAATATACGGTAAAATCTCATATGCTGGGGTGGGCCGAATGTTTGCTCTCCTCATTCAAATGGAGCTTCTCCCTGACGGTTAACCTCCCGGTGATGGGTATGTTTGTTTTGGCACACTTGACAGGATCTAACAACCTGAACTGAACCCCCATCCCAGGACACACACACACACACACACACACACACACACACACACACACACACACACACACACACACACACACACATACATACATACAGCATAGCCGTCAATTTTGACTGGTCATCTGAGGACGGGATGTGTGAATGAGTGTGTGTGAGAGATTTTTATATGAGTTAATATCAGTAACACAGCCAAGCCCAAAAGAGCCGAGGAGAGTTGAGTCCATGACATCTGATGACGTTTAAGGGAGGGTCAGATGATGTTTAAGGGGACATCAAGTAATGTTTAAGGGGACATTGGATGATGTTTAAGGGGACTTTAGATAATGTTTAAGGGGACGTCAGATGATGTTTCGGGGGTCATAAGATTGATGTTTAAGGGGACGTCAGATGATGTTTCAGGGGACATTAGATGATACTTAAGGGGGACATTAGACGATGTTTAAGGGGACGTCAGATGATATTTATGGGAACATTAGATGATATTTAAGGGGACATTAGATGATGTTTCGTGGGTCATTAGATTGGTGTTTAAGGGGGACATTAGACGATGTTTCTTACAAAGCATTGCCTTTTTCTACATTTATTCCTTCTATGGTTGTGTCCAAAATCACCCACTCATTTCTTTCTACTCACTATATAATGAATTAGATTTAGTCGACTGTATCGTCCACTTACTCAAATAACAACAACATTACAGACACAACTTGCTCACTTGCCAGATGAACTCATCGTTCATGGATGGCTGGTGATTTACAGTTATATATATATATATATTTTTTTTTTTTTTCTCAAATACTGTCAAACGGCATGGATCTCAGTTATAACTAGTATTATACTTACTGTGTTTTTCCAATGCAATCAAATGCGGTGCAGGGTTAAGCAGATGATCATGTAATCAGCCATTTCTTCTTTAAAACCACAATGCATGGTGGTATATATTGCACACATAGTAAACGTCGCTCGTACAAAACTTTACAAAACGCATTGTGGGACGTGTTGCTGTTGAATTTGGACAGGAAGTGCTTGTTGATGTGAGTTGGAGGGTAAAATGAGGATCCAGTGACTGTGCTGACAGCCCTGTTATCAGTGCAGTTTGTGTGACACAATAAGTCTCTGTGTGTCCCGCTGGCTTTAAAGGAGGCCAGTGAGGGACTCGGCTGTGCCCACATTTACCACTGATGCAGATTTTTGTGTTTTGACTCTTGAAGCTCCTCATTCTTCAACATGATGTTTCTAAACGTGTCCAACACCAGTTTGCAAGCATTGAAAATCATTTCAAAGAAATAATCAGGCCACTTCCTGATGGTGTTGTTTGCTTTTGTGGATGAAAATGTGGATGTATTGTCTCTGTGCCATCATCCAGGGGGGGGGGGGGGGTTCATCACCACAGAGAAGACATGCAAAACTTTTTGTGTCACCAGGTTCTGCAGCCCCCATCCTTAGGCCCTCACAGGTCAGATCCAAGTTCACAAAACTCTGACCTGATGCAGCTGATAAGAGTAGAAACTCCCCTGAAACAGGTGCAATTAAACCAACAAACATGAAGAGATGTGCATCAGAAACACGCCCACGCTGCAGGCTCTGACAAGACAAAACAGTGGACCATGACGTGCGCGGTGCTCCCATGTTCAGCTGCTTTTTTTGTCGACCACGGGGGTGATTCTTGTTTTGATTTGCACTTTAAACCTGAGAGAGTACCTGGATCTGGATCAAAAAGCCTAAAGAGAACCACAAGAGCAGATAAGACTGGAATCTGATATAGTTTATCTGGACTTTTTGCATCATGTTATCTTTTTTTTTTTTTTTACAAGAACCTGCAAAGGGTTGAATGAACTGTACACACACACAGCACAGAAAAAAAGCTTAAATAGGATCAAAACAGATGAAAGCAGATGTAAACAAACCTGCTGCATGTCCATGCATGTTATTAAAATGTTCTGTATGTAGTTCAAAGATTAATTCATGAGTTATGTGCAGCTGCGACCTACAGGACACTGAAAGATGTGAAGAGAAAACAGACCTTTTCTCTCCTGCTGAGTATAAAATAAAGTCTTTCAAGATGAAGATAAAATGTTGCTGTGCATTTTAACAGCAGCGAGATGCCAGTTTTTCTTCCCACAATCCTTTGCTGTTTACAGTAATATACTGAAAAGATCTTTCACAGTGAGTTGCAGCAGATTTTATGGTAAAATACAGAGAAGACTACAAAAAAATAATAATAATTATAAAAGATCCTTTTTTAAATTTTTCTACCTCTAAAAGTTTTTTTTTCCTTTTTTTTTATAACATAATGCAGGGCTGCCAGCTTTTCAAAAAACCTTGGAGTGACATTTGGTGGGGCCGAACAGATTTCCGTCACATACCCAGCAAATTTTTGTTTTGCCCATTCAGGATGATAACCATACAGCAAAAAAAAAAATTACTGCTTACCGTTCATTAGTGGTTCTCAATGTATTATCCTTTGTCAGAGTGTACAAATAGAACAAACTGACCAAACAACATGGCTCATACTTCGCTGCATATTTTGTTGCTATGTTGTGCAGCTGCTGCGGCTAGTAGTAGCTAGCTGTATTTAGACTTCAAATAATATTTTACAAAGCTCTCAAAACGCCTTCAGAAACACACAATAATAATAATAATAATAATAATAATAATAATAATAATAATAATAATAATAATAATAATAATAAGAAGAAGAAGAAGAAGAAGAAGAAGAAGTCTCTGTCACCTTAGTGCAGCTGCTACGGCTAGTAGTGGCTAGCTGAATTTAAACCACTAATAATATTTTCAAAGCTCTCAAAACGCCTAAAAAACACACTAAACAAATAAAAAAAATGTTTTTAACGTTCAAGGTCAAAACACTTAGAACATACAAACCTGAAGGGGGGGGGGCAAAGTCTCTATTTCACCTGGACGAAGCTTGGATCAGCATTTGTGAGCTAGTTGTGATAATGCCACAGCTGTCTATGGTTCTGGTTCCGACGGCGCGAGAACTAAGCTCCACCCCTTCACTGGCTTTGAAGGCTTAACTAATCGATCGCAGGTGGCATTTGTCACTCTAAGCCATAGCTCAACAGACAGATAAATAACACATAACAGAAATATAATATATATAATTTTTTTATGAAGATGGCCATTTCAGCATGAGAAATCAGGGGTGTGGTGTGAGAGTGTGTGAAGTCAATCATATCCGTGTGTCACGGTCAATGCACGAGTGAAAGTGTTTTCTGTCCGACAGGAAGTGACTTTTTTCTGATTTTAATGAGATAAAACCGAAATTAATATCTGCTCTCCATAAATCCACAAATCAGCTCAAAACCTATATTTTTTTAATGTGCTGAAAGCTGAAAGAGCCTCACCCTTTACTGTACAGCCTGCAGTCAGCCTCCGTGTGTGTGTGTGTGTGTGTGTGTGTGTGTGTGTGTGTGTGTGTGAGGGTACACTGTGTCCAAACTGATGTGCCGTGCAGCTCCCTGGTTTACACGTCACCAAACAGTTTGCAGCTGCTCTGACTCAGAGTTTCTTCATGTTTTTAACCCCTAACACATCATCTTCATTTGACTGCAGCTTCTTATGAAACCTTGATGATGTTTAAAGTAAATATTTAAGCTGGAGAATCTCCTCTTTTTTTCTAGCTGCACACCTCCTCCTTATGTTGAAATGCATCACATCTCCTCTTGTTTCCTCTTCCAGGTAGGGCTGCACAGGAACAGGACTTTGAAGATTAACCAGACTCGACTGAAATGAGAGCTCTGTGCTAAATCTACAGGCACGTTATCATCTGTTTCATAATATCACCCAAAAACACAACTCAGGGTTTAAAATGTTTTTAAAAGGATAAAATCGTAGGGACCACAGTGTGGTTGATAAAAATCATTTCTTTTAATCTACACGTGTCATCATCTGTCCAGATTTTGTAAACCACATTTTATGGCCTTCTTACAGCCATGACTCGAGTCCCTGCGGTCAGACTCGGAGCTCATCCTCTGTCCTCTGTGTCGGTGTAATTACAGCCTGTAACCCTCCATCAGGCTTCGTCTGCGTGTCGGAGGCTCGGTCAGGCTGTTTTCAGGAAATCATAGACTTCCCTCGAACGCCCAAACACCTCACTTTGGCATGTTTGGAGATTTCAGCCGGAGAAACGAAACGCTCGAAGACAGTTTGGTAGAATTTAACTCAGTTATCACAAGCAAACAGCAACATTTTCAGAATCATATTGATAAATAATCACATTTTATTATCATCGCTGCAAAGTTTATTAAACTTAGATGTGCATTTGCAAAGAGAAAGGACCAAAGAGGTTTAAAAAGACGTTAGAGAGAGAGAGAGAACAACAAGAGGCCAGGCGTTAGTTATTCTGACTGGCTGTTACTCGTGAGCAGAAACAAAAACTATCTCATAGAAAACTAAGAATACAGAGCTAACTTCAGAGTTTTTTTCTTTTCAAGAGAGAGAGAGGGGAATAAAGTTGCAGAAATAACTTTTATTTGGAGCTACAGTACTCTTTATAAGTTTCATTTCTGAAGCTGTTGTGAAGTTTCCTATTTCTGACTTCACGTCTTCTCTGATTGGTCAACAAATGAGAGGAGCCGCACAACAACCGTATCATTTACACCTTAAAGTATGATCATCCATGCTGAAAAAGAGCTGTAATTTATTCTTGTGTGTGTTTATAGTTTGTGCTCCTGCTGGTTTGAGCTGCAGCAGCAGCAGCAGGAGGAGGAGGAGGAGGAGGAGGTCCGATGTGACTGAAGGAAAACACCTCTCAGAGTGAAAAGGCCCGCTGTGCCTCAGCGTACAGCAGTCATCATTTTAAGAGGCGGTGTGACTTTATAGAGGAAATTGTGGTTTATAAGCAGCTTTGATGTTTGTTATTAGGTTGAAATATTCTGAACCGTCTGCAGCCTTCGTGTTCAAACCCCCTCCTACCTGTACACCTCGTTCTCTCATTCAGTCTGAGAGTCACGCTGTGAGAGTTTACTGCAGGTTTTACACGCAGGTGAGTCTGGGAAGGAGGGAGAAAAACATCTTCAGCGTTAGAATCCGGTAAAAACTTCAACTAGCCTCCCAGTTATCAAGCTTTTGGTGATTCCTTTATGTTCAGCCTCAAGTGGACGTTCAAAGGACTGAGCAGCAGCACTGGTGCTGTCCAGAGTTGTTTTCATCAATGATGATGAAATTATTTTGTCAGCATCCCTTTTTTTCATAACCGTAATGAGACGGTGAAGAGCTAAACATGATGAGATGTTCGTGACTGGAGGAAAATGTTAGTGTGAGGTCCGTCATGACATTTCTGCCTGTGGTGCGTGTAATCTGTCTGTTAAAAGCATAGACTGTATAATTAATGGACGTAGTCTCCGCGACGTCACCCATCTGTTCCTGAAACGGACTTTTGAAGCCAAACGGTCAGCGCGGCCATATTGGAAATGAGGTCTGTGAGTCTCCACAGTAACAACCATAGGACGCTCCACAGTCACGTGATCTGAGCTGTGCCTCTGATTGGACGAACTGGCGAACTTGATATTGTGGACACTGCCGAATTAGAAAAAAATTCATCCCCGTACAGTGCGTGCTGTTAGTGAAATTAGCGATTCAGACCAGAGACATTCTTTGTACCAGGCTGTAAATGTGCTTATTTTGGCCGTGAAAACGGCTTTTTTTGGCTTGGTGTGTTCGTGACTTCCGGTACTTCCGGAGCCAGCCTCAAGCGGACACTCGAGGAACAGCAGACTTTAGCACTTCCGCATTGCCTCATATTTTCAGACTGGAGGTTGCCGCTTGGTTAAAAGATACAAAGCATCAGCGATGCTGTTGCATCCTGTCCTTGTTTGCTGCACAGCTCGGGCAACACACCTCCAGTCTTCATCACAAACCGCTTCACAACCTGCGTCATCATAAGATCAGACGAGTTCTCGTTCTTTAAACTCCAAATTCAAACTGTCAGCAGCATTAAAATGTCCGCTCGTTCTGTGGTCGGTTGTCAGAAACGATACAACACCATGGAGTCAACTTCTACAGAGCAACAGGTGTTTTGGAGTAAAGAGTGACCGTGCTAACTGGTGACTCTCAGCTGAACATGTCAGTGATAGTCAGCTGAGAGTCTCCAGTTAACAGGGTCACACTTTCCACTGAAACACCAGCGCCGTCTGCAGCTGTGTTATTAAATGTGTCTTCTTTATCCAACCTCAGTTAAGCAGGTTATAGCAGCAATAATCAATATTAACTGCTGATGTTCTAAATCCAGTTTTTACTTTGAGTGTTTGATGAAAAAGTTGGTTTGAAGCCGAGGTTATGACCAAATATGGACTCACTATGGAGAGGAAATAATAAGTGAAGCTATAAATGATGATGAACAGAAACAGATTTGAAGTTCAACGTTAAACTACGGTATATTATCAAACTATGAAGCAGTCTGATTGGTAATCTGAAAATATCAAAGCATTCATATTCTGATAGATTTGGAGCAGTTCTCTGTCTGGATCCTTTATTCTGACCCAGGTCTCCAACTCAGCTCTCTGTGAGCTCAAATGACTTAAATATGACTTAAAACCAACAAGTGTTTTCATCCAGAAGACTTAAACTAAGATATCTGCCAAAAACAACCCTGGAGTCGTCTTAACTTCAGTTCAGTTCTCAGGAGGCCTCTGAGTTTAAGTATCAGAGCCTCTTTGGTCTTCAGGTCTCAACACGATCAAACCTGCAGACGGATAATTAAGCAGATAATCACAGCTCTTCACCTCATCCTCTCCATCAGGTATGTTCACTGAAATACAGAGAGACAACTGCCACGTATACAGAGAGAGAGAGAGAGAGGGTGAGTCAGGGAGAAAGGGGAGAGGAGTGAGGAAAGGGTGTGAGAAAAGGGGGGACTGACAGACAGAAAAGGAGACAAACTGAGTCAGAGTGAGAGAGGATAAGTGGTGTGGGAGGAGGAAAGGGAGAGTCTCACTGTTTAATAACACCTCCTCCCCCCTCCTCCCCCCTCCTCCCCCTCTCTCCGTTGCATCGGCTGCTCTTTGGCTTCCAGGCAGGATGGAAAACGCCACGTTGCATCGCAGACTTGTCCTCCCTCCCTTCCAGCTGTTCTTCACATCAGCTCTGCTCTGGGAGCAGACAGAAACAATCGACCAGACCAAAAACAAAACAACAACAAGAACAAAAAGTGGAACAAAGTGTTTACATCAGAGAGAGAGAGAGAGAGAGAGAGAGAGGAGTGGATTTGGAGTTGGACTCCTGCTCCTGTCTGTCAGTGGTTAGCAGGTGTTTGCAAAGTGAATCATGACTCCCGTCTGCGATGAAGGAAATTTTTCCAACAGCGCGCTCAGCGTTTTGCAGAGGAATCTCCAGAGAGTGAGAAGTTTCAGTGTCTTTACAGGAAGCTTTAGAGATTTAACACGGTGATGACTATGATGGCAAAAACGCAAGACCCCACCTGTCATACACCTGGGAATATTCAGTATGCATATGAAATAAAACCAACGCTTCGTCTCCCTTCTGTTCTGAGCATGTCCAAATAAACCATCAGACGTCTACAAACTTCAGCCAATGGTTCCAAAGGTTCCAATAAATAAACGTATTACAGTATCATTATCAGCCTTTTTGTCCCACAATCCTTTGCTGTTTACAGTTATACACCCAAAAGACCTTTTCCCCTGTAAGTTACTGCAGATATCACAATAAAATACTGTTAAAATAACAAAAAATCAGTCAGTGTTTCTGCATGTGATCTGCAACTTTAAATAAATAAACAAACAAACAAATAAATAAATAAATAAATAAATAAATAAATAAATAAATGTGGTTAAAAAAAAGAAAAGAAATCAAGTATTATGTCATGTTGTAAAGACTTCAAGTGTCTGAAGGAATCAAACGTTTCTTTTGGAGAGACAAACAGTTACAAACAGATCCTTTTCATTTAGACACTGAACCTCTACCAGCGCCGTGCCTGCTGTCTCATATCTGAGCCTGACCTTTGACCTCTCACCTCACTGATGGAGGCAAAGTGAAAAATAGAAGCCTGACAGAAGGTGTGTCTTTGGGTCAAGAGGTGAACATCAGAGACGTGTCAAGTCTTTTTAAATTCGACCCAGCGCAGCGCTCTCGTCTGGTGGAAATAAAATGACTGATGGTTGATTTATTTTTAATTCAAACACTGAAGCCGATGGTGGTGCACTTTCTTTTGGATCCGGGTGTTACTTTTGTGATGGTTTGGTTTTGTTTTCTTTGGTTTCTTGTGATTTCTGGTGCTTCACCTGTGTCTCGTCACGCACTTGTGTCTGATTGATTCCTTGTCTATTTACTCTCTGTGCTTCCTGAGTTCCTGGTCAGTTCATTTTGTGTTTCAGTTCATTGTGTGTCATTCCTGTTGTCCGTTCCTGTGTGTAGCTGTTCAGTTGGTTTCCTCGTTTCCAGTATCAGCGTTTCTTGTGCTTTGAGTTCGCCCTGTTGGATTTTTGTGAGTTTGAGGTTTAGTTTAATAAATCTTTTTGTTTGAATTCTGCGCCTGGGTCCTCCCTTTATGTTTCTGGCCTCACACACATGACAACTTTCTCAGTATTTAACCAAAACCTCAGAGAACAAAGCCATACATGTGCAGTAATGCTAAGATGAGATGCTAACGGTAACATTGGAGCAGGCTAAAAGGAGAGTAATAGTTAAAGAGGGAGTATATTTAGGATCCTTTAACTCTTTGGTAAGTGAGGAAACTACAAGAAAAACTACATGTTACAGACTCCGCAGACTCCACAGCAGGGGTGGGAAATTAATTTTTATGAGGGGCCAAATGAGAAACCTGAATTTTGTCAGTGGGTCGCATCAACATTACTGTGAACTTAATTCTGCTCAATAGGAACTTTTTCCACTTACTTATATTCTGATTAGCTGCTAATAACTTGAAGATTAAGGACGTTCTGTAAATATGTGAAATTGTGTTGCAGGTCAAATAGGAAAATACGACAACAGAAGTAATAAACAAAAACAAACAAAAACAATCATTGCTTCAGTGTTTCATTTTATGTTTAGCTTGTAAGCCTCCATGAAAACTGAAAACCTTTATAATAACTGTATACAAAAAAATAAACTCACTTTATTTTAACTCTTCAGAGAAAAAAATCCACTCTGCCTCAGGCCTGAACAAATGCACTGAAATCTGGCTGAATTTCTGAGAAGGACACGTGAAGGACAGCTGAGAGCTGATCTCCAAAAATGTCTCTGTTTTAGATGCAGTCATTCATTTTCACCATTATCTTTGTGCTGAATATTTTGTATAAATGGATTTTGTGCTTTCATGGTTTTTAAAGTCCATTTTTTATGTTTACTCTTCATCTGTACACTTTATAAGAACACAGTTTAAACTGTCGGCTATTTGGTGCAGTTACAGCGTCTGACCACTCTCCTGGTGGCGCTATGATTATTTTTTGTAAATTTAAGCTCCTTGTCTTGTTGTTTGGTGCACACGCTGGCAGCAGACTCATGTTTTTCTGTGAGGAAGTTAATTAGGGCTGCCACATACGATTATTTTGATAATCGACAAGTCACCGATTATTTTTTGTGATTAGTCGACTATTCAGATCATACATAAATTGCATCTTATTGCACCAGCATACAGCTAACATCATTAGCTTCCAGCTTCAAGTGTTTAAGGTATGTGCTAACTAAAAATGAAGAGTTAATATCATCGTTCATTCAGCTTTTAATGAACTTTGCAGCTTGTAGCAGCATTTCTGACATTTTTTTAATGTACCAATTTTCTGTTCAAACATGACATCGCTATTAAGTAGGTAGCTCCCTGTTGACGTTAATGTTAGCAGCCAACTAGCCAATTAGCTTACCGAGATTGTCATTCTTCGTCAGAAAATAAATCAGCCACGGCGTGCTGTCTTTTCAGATGCTCGTGCATCGCCGTCGTGCTGTCATGGAAGGACATTTCTGCTTTGCAGATTTTGCATTGCACACTTTTCTCCTTTATTTTGGAAAAAATGCTCCCAAACTTTCGAGCTCTGTTGCCGGCTAGCCATGATACTGTTGGGCATAACTTTTCCGGTGACATCACGGGTTACCCCGGTTACCACTTCTGCGCGTATGCGTCAAGGACAGAACGGCAGACGAGACAGGTGAAAGTACAGCGGCAGTTTAAAAAAATATTAAAACAACGACGTCGATTATTAAATAAGTTGCCGACGAATTTGATCGTCGACGTCATTGTGACTAGTTGACTAATCTTGGCAGCCCTAAAGTTAACTGAGTGATATGTTAGTAAAGCCCATGTTGTGTTTCAGTATTAACCAATTAAAGATGTGTTTGTTGTGTTCAGAGGTGAGCGTTCATGCTAACTCCTCCCACTGGTTGCAAACAGGCAGTGAATTTGTCTTATGACTGCAGTGGATTATATGAATATTTCTTATTATATGAAAGTTTCCTTTAAATCAGAATTTATTGATTTAAAATTCAACATTTTGTCGGTTTGTCTCCATTTGTTTGTATTTTTTTGAA
The DNA here is from genome assembly GCA_030710495.1 of Labroides dimidiatus. Lineage (NCBI taxonomy): Eukaryota > Metazoa > Chordata > Actinopteri > Labriformes > Labridae > Labroides > Labroides dimidiatus. Next base: position 4,198,597 of record CM061150.1, on the reverse strand, counting down.
TCACAAAGTAAACATCAGTGAACCTGAGTCTGGAGTGATCAATGGGCGCCATACTGGTCATGATTTGAGTCTAGAGCTGACATGAAGAATTGGTGCTGACAAGCTCCACCTCTCAGAGCAGGAAGAGTGAGTGAGTGAGAGGGGGAGGGAGGGGAGGGGGGAGGTTTGGGTGAGGGGAGTGGGGGCTGTTCTCTGTCCGAACTGGGACGTCCCACTGGAAATGTCTTCTGTGTGAAGTAGTGAGGCTGTCAGATCGTCCCGGCCCCGCACTCTGCTGACTTCTCCTCTGGTCCCTGCTCTGCAAAGCTAACGGTAAGAGCGCTCACTCTGCAGGAAATCTGCCCTCTCTGTCTGTCTTTAAACTCCTCTTAGGAGCAGCTACAGGAGATCACAGTTTGCTCCTCCGTCTGTGGGAACTTGTTTGCTGAAGTTGCACCTTTTACTTCTCTACTCTAAAACAAATCATTTCTTCAGTCGGCTGAAACATGCCGTTTCTTTCCCTGACAGTCAGACTGAAGTGAACCTGGCAGCACAATCTTTTCTTCTTAGTGTTTTTCACACACCTTTAATCTGCTACAAACACAGAATTCAATCCACCTCTAAAATTTCACTCTTGGTTACCTTCAGCAGATTCTCCTGCAGCTACCTGCTTTGTTGTTCCCCTCATCTTTTCTAACAGCGTGAACAAACTGAAACTCTCTTTACAACGACCACCGTCTGCTTTGAAAGGCTTCTCCTGTGGCCTGAAACCTCAGCGAACAATCTCCTCTGTTATTACTGCTCAAACAGCTGCGAGGGAAATCACTCCCTGCAGGTAAGCGAGCTGTGATTATGAGGATTCGTGCTCTGTGGAGGTATTGTGTGCCACATCGGCAACAGGAGAGAGGGGGAGGAGGGGGAGGCAGGAGAGGAGGAGGAGGAGGGGGGAGGATAGAGAATGGGGGTGGAGTGAGATGCAGACTTTAGAAAGTTTTCTGTCTGAGCCGTAGGGTTTGTTTTCTGCTGTCAAACAATCAGTGTTTTGTGAAAGGAAACATCTTTAGCTGTGAGAATCACCACTGCAAGAAAACCACAGAGAGAGGAGGACAGAGGAGGATGAGCGTGGGTGGAGAGGAGCCAAACAAAAGGCCGATGGAAAATTAGGAGCGTTTCTCTGACTAACATCTTGCTCCCTTCACCTCCTCCCTGATTACTGCCCTGTAAAGGAATGCAGGTTACCATAGTGACCGATGACCAGCTGTTTGAAACGCTCTGTTAGTTCGTTCAGACGCCTTCAAGTGTCAGGACGTCACAGATTAGCAGAAAGAGGTTGAAACTCCTGCATAGTTGGTCTGCAGCTGTTCATTCAGTGTCAACACTTTGTGTTTGTTCTTTCCCTGTTTCAACACGGCGATCCTCTTCTGCACAAAGACACGCAGAAACAGTTCTCTGAGTCTGCTTTGGAGAAAGATCTCAGACTCTTTCGAACGTCTCCAAAAAAACCAGGAACCAAAGAGCGGAGGCTTCAGGAGCGGCAGAATCATGTCTGACACCCTGTAGCGGTGATTCGTGATCAAAAGATCCAAGAAGAAAGTCTCAGATTGATGAAAACTTTTTTTTTTTCCCTCCAACACCTTAAAACAAAAGACTCCTCCAGAAAACAAACATGTTTGCAGAAACATTTGTGAAGGATTGAAGCATTTGGGCAGTGGCGGCTCTAGAGCATTTATCATGGGGGGGGCAAAGGGGGTGGCAGAAGGTCTGGACAGGGTGGCATGGGACGACGTCAGTGCAGTATTCAACAATCCAGACATAAAAAGAGACAGTTTTGCTCAATCTCTCCACTCTGCCGCCCGCGTCCTCTCGTTCAAATCCACGCTGTAGCACCGAGCAGGACGTTCGTCACATAGACTCGCCGCATACGCAGGGGCGTAGCTACGTTTTTGATGGGCCAAAGTCCAAAGATGATCTTTATACTTCAAAATATATTAATAAAAATTCATCCCTTACTTCAATGCTCTGGGGAATGCTTGTGATTTGTTTTTAGTATGTTTTTAGGAATATTAAAATTGGAAGGGGGGGGCAAGACTCTTCAGTGCCCCCCTGTAGATCCGCCCCTGCATTTGGGTCACTTTGGCTACTCAGGGCTTGATCTGGTAGATGGAGCTGGAAAATATGAGAGATATAAGCCTGTTGGAGGAGAGGTGAAACGTCTCCTACCACGTCCAGATCCTTTCAGTAGATCGAAGTGTATGCAAAAAGTTATTTTAAAAACACGAGCACACATCGTTTGTTTGTTTTTACACCTAAATGTCGTCCTGAAAATTGAACCTGAGGTTTACACGTCTTCAGATGAGAGGATTCGAGTCATCGCAGCTTGTTTCTGGTCTTATAAAGAACATTTGAAGCTTTCTGTGCACCAAGAAGAGACGCTTCACACTGCGCAACAGCCCATCTGAACTTCAACAGCTGAAAAGTTGTCCAAAAAAGTTTAATGAACAAGGATGAGAGTTTGTTTTTGGATATCTCAGCTGTAGAAATGATATTTTGGTGGAAGAAATCATTCATCCTGATTTCCGTCTGAGTATTTCTTTTAGTGCTAAATTTGACACTTATATTAATGTTGTACAGTTTGGATCTTTCAGTGAAGTCTCCTCACTTTTCAGACCCAATTACTGCATAAAAAGAGAAACGAATGCTGTCACCGTCTTTGAAATTCTGCTTTTCTGCGTCGGTCACACCTGTCGAGGACTTTTCTCAGCTTTCTTGGGGAAAACTGAAGCACAATGTCCCTGCATTAGTATGAGACCGAGCTTCCCCGGCTGCTTGATTGTTGAGGTGGCAGGTTTGGACCGAGATGGGAGGAGGAGAAGGAGGAGAGAGAGAGGGTGATACTGGGAAATACCGGGCCAGCTTGGCACCCTGCAGAAAAAAAAAAAAACCTCTAATCCCCCGACAGGAAGGAAGGATTGTGCAGCTGTCTGGGCTCGACGTGGAGGAGAAAGAGCTGGAGTTTAGTGTCAGCAAAGAAAGACAAAGAGGGTGAAGGAGAGAGACGGGAGGAAAGAGAGGAAGAAACAGCAGGACAGAGAGATGAGGAGTAGACTGATGAGTACGGAAAACAGAAAGGACAAATTAGGGTTTAAAGAGAAGAGGAATAAACAAAGGGTGGAGGGAAATAATCCAATAAAGTGATGCACAGTGGTGAGGAGGAAGAGACGACATGGAAACAGCCTCCTCTCTTTACTCAGTCAACACAAATACAGTAAATCTCTCTCAGCATCGAGTCCTCTCTTCTCTTGTTAATCGCTCGCCTAAAGCTTTAAGGGAAGCTTCAGCTGTTTGTTGAATTTCAGGAGTTATAAAACAATTCGACGTCTCTGTGGCAGGCCGTGAATGACAAGCAGAAAAACATCATGGAAACGTTTTTCAATCCCTGTAATTAGTGACATAAGAGCAGCTACAGCTATATTTATGTCCTTTAATTATACCAGCAGAGAAGCTACAACAGCCATCAAAATATTCAAACATGTCAGCCTGATGAGGTTTTATACACATGACCACAGACAGCTGACGTCTTCAGGCCTGAACAGACTGAGACAGGTCACTGCAGATGACTGAAGGGATTAACCCAGAGGACCTGCTCCGAGAAGACTCTGACAGGTATAACTTCAAAACAAAGACACGACGGTGCTTTCATCCGAGGCAGTAACGCACAATAATGATAAAGAACAGGGGTGTGTGTGTGTGTGTTTCCCCATGAGCGCTCCTCCACTGCGTATGTCTGTTGGTTCTCTTTGTGCTCAGAGACTGAGAGGGATTACAGCTGGACTCTGAGGCTGCTCTTTGTCTCAGGGGTTCCCCTCACCGCCCTCTGAGGGGACCTGGATTCGTAAGGTGTCAGGTTACCGGTTTAGGAAGCAGTTTGGACAGAGAGACACGGATATGTGATCCATAAACAAATGCTGCTGGAGGAAGCACTGAAATCCAAACCTGTACACGATCTCTTCTGTTTGTGCAGCGTTAATTCTGATTCTGATGGGGTTTCAGGCTACCTTTAAACAGGTATCCAAAGAGTCTGACGGGTTTCTGTTTCATGGTACCCTTTATTAGTATCATTTAATGTTAACTCTAAGAATCTGTCTGTGATAACCCTTGGTATATTTGAGGTACCCTCCAACAGTTGTGCTGTTTTAAGGTACTAATGTGCATCCTTTCAAAGTGCCCCTTAATATTTTTACTATCAAGTCTTACAGGTCATATTTCTTCTTCTCTATGGTGCCATTTGGTTTCTGTATCAAGGTACCTTTAAATGTCTGTTACAAAGAACCTCTTTAAGATCTCCTCCAGGGTGGTTGGTAGCCCTGGTATGGTTTTGGTACCCCAGAATCTGCTTCTTTTGTATCCTTTTTTTTCCAGCAGTTTTTATTGACTCCCTACCTCGTAGCACCATATTCTGTCTGTATCAAGTAACCAATAACTGTCTGTTATACCTACCTCTTTGTGATCTCCCTCAGGGTACCCTTTAGTATCTGGTTCTTGGTACCCTAGAATCTGTTTTTATAGAATTTTTACATTTGGAGTCAAAAAGTCTTCTTTAATGATTTTTACAATGTAAGAAGACCTCCTTAGGGTACCCTTTATCTAGTTCTTGGTACCCTGGGATCTGCTTTTATGGTACCTTTTTACAGTTTTTTTTTTAATGACTCCTTACCTTTGGAGTCTGGCTTCCAGGGTCAGCTTTAAAATGCCATTTGTATCAAGGTACCCTTTAATGTCTGTACCTATTTAGGACTTCCTTAAGGGTATCTTTTTGTATCTGGTTCTTGGTACCCTAGAATCTGTTTTTATTGAAATTTTACATTTGGAGTCAAAAAGTCTTCTTCTGGTGTCTGTATCAATTTACCCTTTAATGATTTTTACTATGTACCTTTTCAAGACCGCCTTAGGGTACTCTTTATCTGGTTCTTGGTACCCTGCAATCTGCTTTCATGGTATCCTTTGGCAGTTTTTTAATGACTCCTTACCTTTGGAGTCTGGCTTCCAGACGCCATTTGTATCAAGGTACCCTTTAATGTCTGTACCTATTTAAGATTCCCTTAGGGGTACCTTCTTGTATCTGGTTCTTGGTAGCCTAGAATCTGCCTTTGTAGTATCCTTAAGTTTCTTTTGACTACTTGGAGTCTGGCAAATAGTGCCATATATATAGCCAACTTCAAGACGCCATTTAGGGTACCCTATTAGTATTGGATTCTTGGAACCTGAGAACTTTCTTTTATAGTATCCTTCAGCAGTTTTTATTGACTTTTTATTGAGTCTGTCAAAAAGCTTCTTAGAAAAGAGTAAACTTTAAGATATCATATGCTGTTTGTGTCAAGGTACCCTCTGCAATTTTGCATTAGATGACAACAAAGAAACTTTTCAGAGTTTTCTTTCAAACATCCATCTTACATTTGGCTTTCTTGGAAACATATGAGGACCAAAGTGTTGAGTTAAATGTTTAATTTAGGTAGTTTTATTTAAATAAATATGTGTTTTTAAGCAAACTTGAAGTCCTGTTGTTTGGTCTTCATGTTTTACATTAATCACACAGACGTCGTTCATACACAGCCGTCCAGAAACCAGCGATATGAAAGATACTTCAGATTTTTCCACATCAAAATAGTCTCTTGTCTGCAGAGCTCAGTACAAACAGAGGAAATCACTGTCTCACAGTCTGCACTCAGTGTTTGCTTCCTCACGGTCCTTTGCATGCCAGGGTTGTTTGTCTGCAGTGTTTGCTGGCAGGCCGTCTGCCTCAGGTTGTTTTTTAAGGCCTACAAACCTGTCTGTTGTGTCACCAAGGAGGAGAAGGAAGAACTCCACTAAATCTGCTTCCTTTAAAGAGCATCTGGAGCAGAACTAGACACCAAAAGGAACCTGAAAAGACCGATATTAGAGAGAAAGTGAGGGAGATTTCTGTATCAGCAGCAGCTCCAGTACAGGTTGTTTTCCTCCATGGAGAGTTTACAGATGCTTACCCAACTAACCTCCCAAATTAAACATATTTGAGGAGAAAAGGGCCCCTTTATGAGCCTGAAGTTTCCCTTTTAGCCCAGGCCATGTTTGATTATGAGAGCCGCTTTCCAAATAAAATAATTTGTTTTGCTGTTACGTCAGTCCGTCCGGCCTCCCCCCTCCTCCTCCTCCTCCTCCTCCTCCTCCTTCCTGCAGAGTGCAGCTGAGCGGCTCTGCCGCTGAACAGGAAAATATTAAAGAGGACGTACGATGGGAACATCACGTCCCTCCAAATCAAATACTTACCCCACATGTTTTGGAGATGAGACAGGTTTTTATTTCCCCTCTTCTCGCGGACTCCGAGCTCTCACGCCCCGTCAGACACGCCACTTATAAGAGTGTGTCATTACGAAATTTCCCGTAAGCAGAACACCTTGGCTTTTTTTTTTTTTTTTTTTAGCTCGGCCTTTGAGAAGTGTCCTTGTGTGCAGGTTATTTGGAGACGTCACCGTCTGCATCCTCTGCCAGGGCTGCTGTATTTTTCCACGTCCAACCTGCAGAAGACTTCTCATCGCTGGACCTTCAGGAACAGAGCTCACCATTATGAGATGACTTAAAGGAAATTCAGTGCAGCACTGATTACTCTGCTTTTTACTTTTATCCTATCTTTAACGGTACTTCTGTAGGACTTTTTTCATTAATCTGACACACAAACGTTTATTCTGTCAGCCGGTTGGATCTGTGATGAGGTTTACTGCCTGTCGTTTTCCCAACGATGAGGTCAGACGGTGAACTCAGTACAGAGACATAAAGTCATGCCATGACTAAACAATCACCCCCACTGAAGTGATATCGCTGGAAGAGGGAGATGCTGGCTATCGGCAGTTCCCGATGGCTTTCTGGAGTGTGGCAGCTTCTTCTCTTTATGTTTCGCTTTCTTGAGTCTTTCTTGGTAATCTCTGGCTGACATCTTTCTGGAGATGTTCGGATGTTGTTACCAGAGCTCGACAAACTTTTACTCTGACACAAACTTCCATCTCACTGCACCAACTTCATGGTTCTTCTTCTGTTTCCATTTTATTTGATGACCTTTGTGACGAGTTCGACTGTACCATCGAGGTCCCCACCTGTCAGTCAAGTTGGCTACGCCCATATATGGACAAAACCTACACTGTTTTTCAGAACTAGATTGCAAAGTTTAGGTTTTCCACTGAGCATCACATTCATTGTGTTAAGTAGATGTTATGATGGTAAAAGCTCCCCCACGTTTTGTAAACTAACTACAATCAGACAGTTTACATCCAAACAGACGAATATCTCCACCCTGTCATGGAAAAATTCAAAGCAGAGTAAATAGATTATAATGACACAGGCTTACTGACAGGGTGGAGATTTTTGGTTAATGTTAGCATTTAGCGAGCACATGGTGGACCTTCGCTTAGCGAGCTGACTGTGTGCTGTTTACCAAATATATCTTACATTTCTGAAAAGTTTATGAATCAGCTGATTTTTCACGATGACGGAGAATCTGCTGGTAATGATGTCACTGAAACCATCAGAGCGTTTCTTAAAGGGGCAGTGACCCCATAAGGACAGGTTGGGCAGCAATTTTATGGACACATACAAAATGTTCAATATGATTCTGAAAATAGAACAAACACAGTGACTCGTTTCAACAAATAACTGCTCGTGGACAATAAAACTGTAAAACTGCCTTTTTTTGAATTTGGTATCATTCAACCACTTATTCCACTCACTGTAGACCAGAGCAGTGTGTGTGTGACATGCCAAAATCAAGAACATCCAATGAAAAAAGTTATATGAAATGAATGAATGTTTGCCTTCTTATAATAAGAGCCCAGAGTTTCATTATTCTGACACATTTTTATGAAAACTGAGTGATTCTGATGAAGACACCAAACGTTCCTTATATTGACCCAAACATGTTTAACAATGCTGTAAAAATCACTTTTTTTTGGCTTGGCATGTGTGTTATTCCTGGTCTTTCTGTCGACGGCCTCATGTTGACACTAGAGCTGCAACAATTAATCGAATAATCGATTATTAATCGATTACTAAATTAATCGTCAACTATTTCGATAATCGACTAAGTCATTTAGAGAATTATCTTAGAAAAAGATAATTCTCTAATTTCAGCTTCATAATTTTAGATATTTTCTTATTTCTTTGCTTCTCTATGGCACTCCTGAATACCTTTGGTTTGCAAACCAGACATTTGATGATGTCATCTTGGAATCCAAAAAAACGTTGACATTTTTCACCATTTTCTGAAATTTTATGGACCAAACAACTACTCGATTAATCGAGAGAAAAATCAAAAGATTAATCGATTATGAAAATAATCGTTAGTTGCAGCCCTGGTTGACACTGAATGAACAGCAGTTTTTATCATCTTCTCATGATCTTCATTTCTCATAGCTGGAGGAGGCTCCTTGATTTAGCTTGTGTGCAGAGCGGTCTGTACGCTCATTGATCCACATCAGACTTGAACAAACACCTGTTTTCTTTTTATAATAGAATCTAAAGAAATGTAAATGTTGTTCATATCCTCTTACTGCTGATCTTGTTAGAGGACACGCACTCAGTCACGTTCTGACGGTCGTATCTGATGATAACACTTGTAAAAACTTGCACTTGAGAAGGAATGTGAAATAATAAACATGAGATTACACGACAAATCAAACACATCAATCATTTTAGACTATTTAAGGATACCATGGGGAAAAATATGTGCCTACAGGTGAACCATCACTTTGCTCTATTGTCCAAATGTCAGGGCTCTGTTGTGCAGCCTGAGGGTTCATCAAACAACACACATCAACACAATCTCTGTTTGAGTGAATGCAAACTTCCCCACTTCTGTCCAAACATGTCGCCCTATTCAGGCGCTGCGTGCCAAGAGGCCTTTCTACGTCTTTAAGGAATCACAGCAACCAGCGAAAGCGTGCCTCCAACCCCCCAAAATGTCAAGTTTCTTTCACCTCAAGGCGACATTTTTAAGAGCTGTGGCATTTACCTCCAATTCCTCCGTGTCTAAGATGAAAACTGCTGCACACGTTCCAGAAATATGTTTCAGAAAGTTGCAGGAGGAGATTGGAAAGTTTAGAAGAGTTATTGCGGGCTAAGCCTGCTGCCAGTGCAGGAATTCCTGCCATTCTGAGCCTTGTTTAGTAAATCTTATTATCCCCCTGCTGATCTCCTGCAGAGTTCAGTTTATTGTGCAAACTGTGTCACTTCAGACTGAAGGAATGCCCCAAAGAGCAGAGAAACAACAGACATGATTTGATGTCTGGTTCTTTAGGATGTCAAGCCAAAAATACAAGAAGAGCCTAAAGAAAAGAGGGCGAATCTTTAGAGTCAACCAACCAAGGATCGCGCCCTTATGAGCCATACATACTTTGATGTGGGACGATCAGATTGTTTCTGGATGTCTGGGAGAAACATCTGACTTCATGGAGGCAGAGTGGGAGATAACTAATGGAAGAAGATGGAGGAAGACAAAGCGACGTCATGCTCCATTACCCAACAAAGACGCCCTTATCCAGCTCTTCAGACGAGACGTGATGAAGGAGGAGAAGCAGAGGGTTCATAGTCCAACAATGGAAGCTTGGATCAGACGGTGGAGAGAGGAAGACCGCAAAGCAGACAAATGGGCAACTAGAAAGATTTCCATGACACAGCTCAGAAAATACACACCAAAACCAAAACTTCACTCCCTAGCTTCAAGAAACGACTGAAACCAGCTCATATTGTTTCGTCACTCATGAAGAAAGTAAAGGGAATACACAGGCTTCTACCATATCACCTCATATAACTGAAAGTGTAACCTCCTCCTTGGCTCAGAAATCCCCAAAATCACACATTAGGGTCTTACATAATCAGCCACAGGTCTACAAATGTAAATCTGTCTTTAGCAGAGCCGTGAGGAGAGTAATTTTTCCAAACAGAGGCCAGTGGAAACACGAGGAGTTAAAATATGCTGCCTCAGGTCGTGGAAAAAACGGCTGCTGTGAAAGTGTACACAGGACAGGAGCTGTTTGCTCGCCTGTTTTCATCCAAATGTCAGAACAATAAGTCGACCCAGACAGTCCCCCATGGGTTTCTGAAGTCTGATATAGTGCATTCACCTTCTGCGATGGCTTGGATTTATGCTTGAGAACCAGAGAAAGTCCTTTTCAGAGGCTGAAATGATGTTCAGCGAGAGTCTGCTCGACAAAACCGCAAACAGCCACAGACAATTTCAGGCCGAGCTGCCAGTAAACACCGAGCAGACACTGAGGGGGTTTGTTCAGAAACTGGAGAGCTTCCATTAGTCTGCAGAGAGAGAGAGAGAGAGAGAGAGAGAGAGAGAGAGAGAGAGAGAGAGAGAGAGAGAGAGAGAGAGAGGTGGGTTACATGTGTCGAGATGCTTTTGTTGTTTTCAGAGAGACTGCAGGGCTTCACGAGAGACGGTTTGATTATTTATTGTTTCCACTTAAAAAAAAACTCTAATGGAGTGTCAGATTCATTTTGTTTTATCAGGTTTATCAAATTCTGACCACAGCTGTTCCATCTGATTAACAAACGAGCTTCAGTGATAGAAATCAGTGCTGGCATTAGCTGATGCTTTAGCTGGTGAGGAGACGAAGCTACAAACTTTTGCAATTCTCACTGCAATGAATCAAAAATGAGTCTGTAACTACTTCAAATGTTTTGAGAAATAAATAACTGGAAAGAGATATACTTTGGACATTTTGCCTGTAGAACAAGAAAGTTTATTTACGAAATGTGTTTGAAAATAATTGTGAAAAAAAGTTTTTCAAACCCAACACTGACCTCCAAAGAAAGATTTTTATATCAGGCGTTCCTCAAGGTACCATCTTAGGACCCCACTGTGTTTGACAATTTAGCCAGCTTTTTTTTTTTCATATAAAGGTAAATTTACATTAATTACTGTGATGAAATATTTTATTCAGGCACAGTTTGTGTAAGGGGTATTTTAGACCATTTCCTCGTGACAAATCAGTTAAAGTTGTATCAAGAAAGTAATGCTTAAAAAAAAAAAAAAATTCTGATGTTTGCACTTCAGATTTGTCCGTCTCAAAGTCAGTCCTGCTTTCTGTCTTGACTTTTGTGATTGCACTCACATCTCGTCTGGTATCATTTCAGCATGATACCCTGAGGGGACGCGTGGTCCTTTGTTTTCTTCCCCTTGTGACAGTGTGTGATAACTGCACTCAGAAAGGTTGCTCTTTGTAACTGGACCCTGGTTGATGCGGCGTTGCTTAATAACTGTTTGGTTCTGTGTGATCTGAAGGTGAACGTGTCTCACCTGTTGTTCTCTTTGTCTCCACAGACTTTGAAGATGAGGGTGTGGATCGTCTTCATCCTGTGCCTGGCTGGCCATGCCATGGCAGCTCCTGTGAGTGATACTGCATGAGTGTGTGTGTGTGTGTGTGTGTGTGTGTGTGAGGTCTTCTTTTTTTTCTTTATGAACATGTTCCTCCCTTTGTGTGTTTTCCTAAGCGTGTGTGTGTGTGTCTCTTCCTTTCCTCTTTTCCTGTGTAATACTTGATTCACGTGAGAGAGTTTCCCTTTTTGCCCTGGGGTTGGTGTGTGTGTGAGTGTGTGTACTTCTTAATTGTGTTTTCCTATCAAAGTGAAGTCCAAGCCTCTGGGAAAGTGTGTTTTCATGGTTTTTATGTGCTGAAACATTTCTAATTCTTTCTGTTTGTTCTCCCATGTGGGCATGAAGATCCAAAGTGTGTGTATGTGTGTGTGTAGGGGTGTGTGTGTGTGTGTGTGTGTGTGTGTGTGTGTGTGTATGAGCACGCCCATTTGTGTGTGTCTCCAGTGTGCTATTGTGTTTCTGCACATGTGACTGAGATCATTGTCCGCTTCTGACCTCCTTTTACTCAAGTGATTTTTTTTTTCCTGAGCACAATACACACATTTGTTTGCAAGCAGTTTCATGTGTGTGTGTGTGTGTGTGTGTGTGTGTGTGTGTGTGTGTGTGTGTGTGTGTGTGTGTGTGTGTGTGTGTGTGTGTGTGTTTCCTAGACTGAGGAGGAGCCCGTCATGGACGAAGCGCTGGTGGCTGAAGAGCCAGTGGTTGAGGAGACAGTGGTTGAGGAGCCAGTGGCTGAGGTCAGTCCAGATGAGAATATGAAATCTCACCGTGTTAAATTAATAATATTTTAATGAACTAAATGATCAAGATTAAAGAAACACAAACACAAAAGCCAGATTTAAATAGTTGGATATTTTCCAAAGCTGCGAATCTGTGACCAGGTGACCAAACCTGACCTGTTTCACTGACCTGCTCTCAGTGAAACTCTTAGATTAGTTTTCTTGTGCAATGAGGGATTATTAATCTCAGGTCAGGCCAGCTCGCTTTCAGTTTTATCCTTAATAAATGAGATCATCTGGATCAGCTGTTACTTTTCTTGCTGCTTAGGTTTCTTACCCTTCTAAAATACTTCATAGGATTTGGTTTGGTTCCAAGTGCTCAGTAAAAGTTACTGTGGAAAAAATGAATTATAATAAGAAGACGCAGCTGAAACTGGAGTTATCCTTAAAGTCTCTGAGTCTTTGTGATGGACTGAATTCCATGGGAAACTTGACCCTGATGCTTATCGCTCTCATGTGAGTTTGATTTGGCGTCTGTTATGTGTCCTGAGCCTCACAGCTGCTCACAGAGATCATCTGATCGGTGATGCAGCTTTGAGGTTTCACTTTTCCAGCCAAAGACGTGTCTTTGGTTGTATTTCTGTTTTCACACCCACAGCTGCATGACTCACTGAGCCAGACTGGGAAGGAACAAATCCATTAAACAAGGATGTAAACTTCAACTGAAAATCACCTTCAATTATCACACCTGATAAAGTCCAATGATGCCAACTGAGGTGTCCATCCAACCGTGTCCTGCTAACTGCTAATGCATCAGAAACTCAAGTAGCAGGTGTCAGCTTCAAGCGAGTCAAGTCAAGCGGAGTCAATGCTACGATGTGTTTGTCCCACCAACCATAATCTATTGGCTCAGAATAAGAACCAAAGTCCGACCCTTCTGTTCACCCGGTTCCACCCAAACCCACCTGCCTCACCTGAGAACATTCTTAGATCTTTCCAACAAACAGACGAAGCTGTTAACACGTCGTCCTTTCAGCACCTTAAAAGGAGAAACGAATTTATTTTTACATTTCTAGTGGAGCACAATGTCCTCTAAAAGCCATTAAAAACAGAACTAATACGGCATGTATGTGTAAACCCACTGCAGTGAGACTTCATGTGAACGGTTTATCGTTTCCTGCTCCAGAGGTCCAGCGGGACCAGATATCCCACAGCTGTTAATTTTAGCCGCCCATCAGCCCGCCAGCCGGTCAGGAAGCCATTACGTTTTTCATGGCTTCACCACATGTGGACCCAGCTGCTTGTTATTGTTGGATGTTATGGTCTCCCTGCTCCCAGACTCTGTTTGGCCTTCAGGGAGGAACCTTCTTTAGTGGTGACGTTTAAACTTTTTAAGGAAAACCAGGGATATTTAAGCGGTTTGGTTTAAGTGGACATCCTGCAGAAAAAGACCCGGAAGACTGTGGAGCCACATTTAGAGAGTGTATCAAGAAAAGTGAAGGAGGCGCTCGTATTCCTCCCCCTCAGTCACCCTCCTTGATACCTTTGGACCCCGATGACTCTGAATTCCTTTGCATGTGGGTCACTAAGCTTCAGCTGCTTACAGTCTGACCTTTGACCTCTCATATTTTCCAGGAGCCTGAGGTTGGGGCCAACCCTGTGCAGATTGAGATCGGAGAGTTTGATGAGGCCATTGATATCGCTGAGGAAGAAGTTGTTGAAGACGTTGTTGAGAGTAAGTTGACAAACACACATCGCACCCTGTTTTCAGTGTTACGGAAGCTGCTGGGTCAAATGACCCAACTTAGAGAGGTGATTCGTGACTTTTCCCACATACTGCAACAAAAAAATGAACGATAATGTGTTGATTTTTCTGCCCTCAAATAACCAAAAAAAGCTTGAAAACAAAATGAAATCAGTCGTTGGAAAATAATAAAATTACTCTGGAAGAAGGTAGAGTTACCGACGTGACCTCCAAAACCAGTATCTGTTCTTTGCATACTTTAAAGAAGAAATTTTCAACTTTGTTTCTAAATTAAAAAAAAATGTTTCTGTAAAAAACAAAAAACGAACAAAAAAATGTCCCCAGAAATGAGCAATAAGTTAATCAGACAGAACGTCTAGATTCATTAAACCTGAATGAAAAGCTGAGACTCTAAATCTTTTTTAATTGAGATTTATGGAAGTTTGTGTCTCCAGGTGTGAAATGTGTCGACCGTCTTTGACGACGTTTGATTCATCTGCGTCTGGCTCCTCTGCCCTCCAGCTGCAGTGTACGAGCGTGGAGGGTTGAGCGAGAATCCTCAGGCTGGCAAATGAAACAGCCATAATAACAGTCTGCCTGGTTCTGCTGTAATTACACGTTCAGTCAGACTGAAGCAGCAGTGACTGAACCACAGGCAACACCAGCAGCACAGAATCAGTCCAAACTGTACAGAGTGTTCAGGAACACGAGCTGTGCAGGAAGGTTTACTGAACGTCTTTACGTCAGCTAAACACTGAAAACACAAACGATGGAGGAAAAACGGTGGAACATCATCAGTGATGCAGACTGCAGTCAAAAAAATACTGAAGAAACAGTTTGGATCTGAAAAAAACACACCTTCTTGTTTTTTGACTGGCATGTCAGGGTGTACTTACTCAATAATTTCAGTGTTCAAACTGAATATTTCCAGACTGATAGTTTATCACCAGGTAGTTTTTGTTGACAGACGCTTTTAGTACCAATTAAATCCCACAGATTAGAGATAAACCTTGGAAAGAATACAACGAATTTGACTTAAGTTTGAAATGTGCTCTCTCTGTACAACATATATGAATAAATATTAAATATCACTAATATAAGAGATAAAGTAAATAAAAAGAATAAAGGAACCTATATACAAAAATATATAAACAATAAAAAATAAAAAAATAAGTTAAATATATATATATATATATATATATATATATATATATATATATACATATATATATATATATATATATATATATATATATATATATATATATATATATATATATATATATATATATATATAATGAGAGGAAAGGACTGCGGAAGGGAGCAGAGAACAAGCTGTAGTGGTGAATATATTTATATATCTAATATATATATATATATACCACAAACAGAGTTTAAACTTGCATCATATTAAATTAAAACATATTTAGGCAATAGACTACATTTATGTTTAACAGCATATATATATATATATATATATATATATATATATATATATATATATATATATATATATATATATATATATATATATATATATATATATATATATATACCACAAACAGAGTTTAAACTTGCATCATATTAAATTAAAACATATTTAGGCAATAGACTACATTTATGTTTAACAGCAGGAACATTTTTTTTTATATTTTTAGTAAATAAAATAAAAAAAAG
This sequence comes from Labroides dimidiatus, assembly GCA_030710495.1. Lineage (NCBI taxonomy): Eukaryota > Metazoa > Chordata > Actinopteri > Labriformes > Labridae > Labroides > Labroides dimidiatus. The sequence continues at coordinate 4,183,071 of CM061150.1, read as the reverse complement.
TCTTCAAATTGTTTAATAGAGGATTGTCTCTGGGCTGACACCGTGGGATAAGTATGAAGTTTGAGCTCCTAACAACACTTAATGAAGATGAATTCACTCTGATTTTTTGTGCATTTTATAAGCAGATTTATTAAGATGTCTTTTTCCTGTGAGCGTTCCAGCTCCGCTCCCGTCCGGTGTTCTTATTTCCTCCTTTTCTCCTCCTTTAAAGGAGCACTTTCCATGACTTATTTGGTGTTTTAATGAGGCAGCTTATTTCAGAGTGATATTTTCTCTTCTTGGACAAGCAGCTGCTTCAGTCTGCTTTTTGAAGACTCTTCCTCCTTCATTAGGTCGTTTTGCTCGGTGATGAAAACATTTATTTGGTTTTCTTTTGGCGAAAGCTGCACCGAAGTGTTCAGGAAAGCGCTCATGTCTGGATGTGGTCATGGTGTCTCTGTTTAGCTTCTGTGTCACTCAGGAGGCTGGACTCTAGCTTTGCTTTAATGTCTGATTTCTTTTTTTTCTCTCCCACAGATCCATGCATGAACCACCACTGCAAGAAGGGCAAAGTGTGTGAGGTGGATGAGAGCAACACACCCATGTGTGTGTGCCAGGACCCCTCCACCTGCCCTGCTGCTGAGGGAGAGTTTGAGCACGTAAGTCCAACCAATCTCTACCTACACTTGAACTCCAGTGAAGCCTAAACCTCTGGGGACTTATCTCTCTACCTTCTCTGTCTCAGGTTTGCGGTACTGACAACAAGACCTACGACACCTCTTGCAACTTCTTTGCCACCAAGTGCACGCTTGAGGGAACCAAGAAGGGCCACAAGCTGCACCTGGACTACATCGGATCCTGCAAATGTAAGCTCTAAACCTCTGCAGCTTGGTGTCCTTCTTTGTGTGTTGTTGAGTTTCCTGAAGGCTACAGCGAATGTCCACAAACTATGCACGTAAACAGAGCTCGACCCTCCAACCACCAAGTCTCAAATATTTCCACATCTGAAACTCCAAAGGATGCCTCATCAAAACCCTTACATAACAGTCAGTCAGGACATTTTTAGTCTGCAAACCAAACCTCCTGTGTTTAAGAGCTAATTTTGGTTTGCAGAAGAAACCTTGAAATACTCCAGAGCGAAGAGTCAGTAAATGATTCAGAGTATCACCATTAAACCTCTTTTTGTCTCTGACTGGATTAAAAACTGTAAACAGCTCATTAAAGACTAAACTTTCCTTCAGGGATCATTTAAACTGTTCTGAGCCATTGCTTCACAGAGTCTTTAGAGAGACCACTGACTCCACCCTGGGTACACCCGTCTAAACAGGTCCAGATGTTGACGTTTGGTTAAGGAGGCAGGAGGAGTAAGAATCTGAGTGGCTCAGACCTGTGAGCAGTTTCACACGTTAGACCTGAGCAGGTTCTGCTTTAGATGCTGGTTTTTGGAGTCTGTAACGAGACTTAAGACAAAACAGGTCTGGTCTTCTTTTTCACGCAGACTTTTAGTTCAACCGTCACAGATAAAAATAAAAGAATTGTGATTTTTGAGAACACAAAAACACTCTCTGAAGGCAGGAGCTCAAATCATGGATCTGTTTGTAAATCAGAAAGAAGGCGACCTTTCTAAGCGATTAGAAATGCGATTAACGTGCAGATCCTGTAAATCTGTATCCACGTGAAAGACAAGAACCAAATCCTTCTACATGTTTGTTTATCTTCTTATCTGGTTGTAAACTGTGCTGCTTTGTGGTATTTTCCTCTGTAATCGCTGACGGTGTTTGGGTCTGTTTGGAATAGAGGAATCAGGATCGTATCTTAATTTCCAGATTATTTGCTGCCAGTTTAGTTTTAAAACATTCGTGCGATAAGCTCAGCGGATAAAGCTCCCCTCAGAGGTGTTCATGTCAGCCATCGACGTCTCGTACTGAGAGCGATGGGTGGCTGGCACGCTCGTGTCTGGCCTGCAGGCCGCAGCTCAGCAGAGGGAGGATCTGTCCAAACATGCAGGCTGCATCTCTTCCACTGTTCAAACTGAACACAACACACACACACACACACACACACTAACACACACACTGAGAGATAAGTCTGGGCCGGAGGGAACAAATGGAGATCCAGGTGCAGCAGAATTAAACAGGCTGCAGGCCGATGAAATGATTTCAGTGTCTCGTGTTTTTTTCATTCACTACAACATTAAAACTTCACACTAGTTTAAGAATTTCTCCAAATCTTGATTCAGACAGTGACGAACTGAAGGTGTCGTTTTTTTTTTATTATTATCATTATTATTATTATTATTATTTATTTATTAGATTAAAGTTACAGAGCAACAGCACAGTTTAGAAAACATGTCAACATATCCAGGATCACATGACCCAGGTTAAACTTTTGAAAGGTGTCCTAGAGGCTGATACTGAGGTAGAGCAGACCAGTAAATAACTGCATCATCTGCATACAGATGAAAACGTTCATTTGGAACATTATGACTGACGCTGTTGATAAAAATGGTAAATAAGAGTGGCCCCAGGACAGAGCCCTGGGGCACACCATCATCTGTGTATTAATGAGACTGTGTTTCGTCTCTGCAGTCATCGAGCCCTGCATGGACACCGAGCTGAACGAGTTCCCCCTGCGCATGAGGGACTGGCTGAAGAACGTTCTGGTGACTCTGTACGAGCGCGACGAGGACAACAACCTGCTGACCGAGAAGCAGAAGCTCAGGGTGAGCAGCCGAAACACTTCTCTGACCTGGGCTGACTTGACAAACAAGATCATGTCAGACATGTTGTCCTGTATAGTATCTCAAACACACAGTTCACTGCTGGAGTTGGTTTACAGAGACTGAGGAAACGTTTAGGAAGAAACTGAAGCTGCACCTCCTGTAAAAGTTTAACTTTCCGAGACCGTTCAGAGTCCTTCCAAACAGAAAACAACGTTTCTGGAAAGTTAAATTCAGGGTTTACAGCAGCTGTTCTTTATAGATGTAAGTCTAGTGCAGATTTTACAGAGTGTTTTTACTAACCTCAGAAGAGAAGCACTAAAGACGATGATTATTAGCTATAAATTGTGGAGGAACCGTTGTTGAACTGCCGAGTTTTTAACGTGGAGTTTGTCTCTTTCATGCTTCAGGTGAAGAAGATCTACGAGAACGAGAAGAGGCTGCAGGCCGGTGATCACTCCCTGGACCTGCTGGCTCACGACTTCCAGAAGAACTACAACATGTACATCTTCCCCGTCCACTGGCAGTTCGGCCAGCTGGACCAGCACCCGGTCGACGGGTACGTGAAGAAGCACCAGAACCGCTCTCTTATGTAGAGTTAGTCCTGGAAGTGTTCTCCCTCTCAGCTCTAGAGAGGGGATGAAACAGCTTTGTGGAACTTTTAAACCCAAATATCTCTGTTGGTTTCCAACGAGGGTGACGTGATGGATCCTGTTTCCATTTTATGACTCCACCTTCCAAACAGGATGAAGTGACTGCTGGACTTTCCAGCAAGATTTTTTTTTTCCATTTGCTTGGATTAATTTCTAGACTAAAGAATAGAGAGCAAAACTCAAGGATGAAGGAAACAAAATCAGAGAATAAAACTTTAGTGGCTCCAGACAAATGTGACGTGACCGTTTCTGGGCAGGAATCAGATTGTGTGTTTTTTTAGTCATAGTTAAGTCTCTGATAACTCCTCTTGTGCCTTCGTACCACTAGATACCTGACCCACACGGAGCTGTCCCCTCTGCGTGCCCCTCTGATCCCCATGGAACACTGCACCACCCGCTTCTTCGACCAGTGCGACGCTGACAACGACAAATACATCGCCCTGGAGGAGTGGGCCAGCTGCTTTGGCATCAAGGAGCGTGAGTACCGTTCCCTAAAGCATAGAAACATCATCAGTAGAACCGTAAACATACCTCTCTTTTAAAGAAACAGTTATTTAAAGCGGTAATAAACTAAAGATCCTGTTTGAGGGATATATTTCTACACTTATCTGAGCTTTAACACAGACTGATGGAGGTTTTGTCTTTCTGTTTGCAGAGGACGTCGATCAAGACCTCGTCATCTAAGCTCCTCGGAGCAGCAGCAGCAGCAGTTTGACAACTCCTAGTCGCTACTAACGGGACAAGGTGCTGATCCCTAAGTTAAAATAAATCACAGTAACGGTGCTAATTGCAAATAATTTTTTTTATTTTGTTTTTTTAATAATAATGACCTTTCCTACCTATACCACTAAAAAAGATTACAAAAGAGAGAAATGTGCACAGTCTGTACTAACCATCATGTTTTTTTTTTTTTTTTTTTAAATTCTCTTGTTTGTTGGACAAAAACACCCAGTAAAGAAAACTGACGACCTCTGATGTAAATGTATGTTGTTGACAATATTATATATATACTGTCACGTGTTCAGGGCTTTAATTGGAGATCAGTTTCAAATATTTTCTCAAGGAGACAAAACTGTAAAGATGAAAATAAAGTTTCTAAATAAATGCTCCCTCTGCTTGCTTTCTACAACTCAAATATTTAGTTTTTGCACTCTTTTGGTGGTGGCCTCTTTTATCGTTCTGTGTATGTTGGTTGTTGATTGCTGCTTAAAAAAGCTGTTAATTGTTATTTTCCGTACGGATTCCGTGTCCAAGACGAGGACACGCGTGTACTGATTTTTGAAACAATAAAGAGGATATATTGTCTGGACGTTTGATGAGGGGGAAATCTCGCAGGCTGAGAGTTTTTCTCATAAATAATAACATGTTTCTACGCTGACACTGAGAGCACAAACAAACTCTTCAACGAATAAAAGACTATGAAACCAGCTGGGGTTCTCTGCATGCGTTCATATCTGCGTTTCTTTCTCCTCTGCTGTGGAATTTGATGTTGAGATGATCCGACAGGCGATCAGCACGGCTCCGCCGAGGACGTTTTGTTTACATGCAGGACTTCATGCTCAGAGAAAGGACAGGGAGCAGGGCGGCGAGATATCAGAAGTATTTCTGTGGCAGGCTTGTCTCTCATTTTATCTCAGTCACTGTTATGTGTCAGATGTCTTGGTACGCTGACTCTGTGCTTTAACAGGATCCCTCCTGAGTTCAGGTTGAGACCACAAAAAAGACCAGACATCATACGAGCTTCAGAAAGAAGTCCTCCATGTGTTTCTCATGCAGCACATTTTCCTTTTGTGCTTTATTTTCAAGCATGAGCAGAATATAATCGCAGAGATTCGGTCTCTGCTCAGTCTCAGGGACAACAGCTGCACAAACTTTTCATGATCCATTTGCCAGAATCTCAACTAAATCCAGCTTCCTGTTGGTGTTCGGTTTAGTTTTTGTTGTCTCATTCAGAAAACTTTCCACCTCTCTCAGTTTTGGTGGCTGCTGCTCTTACAGTTTTCTGCATCTCCGGTAATTCAACAAAAATCAAGCTTGTTTTTTTTGCCCCATGATGCAGCGTTAAAGTCTTAGAAGCAGACTGAGAAACTGAAGGGAAATGTCTGAAATGGTCAAATCCACATTATTTCTCGGCTTAAAAGGAATCTGGCAAAAAAAAATGTCAAACAGTGTAATTCTGAGGTCCTGAAATTGCTCATAAGTAATGTAATTTTTGAGGTTGAAAGAATCCTAAATCTAGCACCATAAACAACTGGTTCAACAGGTAGAAAACATGAGATTCATTTCTCTGACACCAAATAAAAAAAACCTACCTGAATAAAACATGGAGGGTGTGTTTAAAATGTCTAAACGGGGTCATAAAACAAGTCAGCCCAAACAAGAAGAACATTTTGTCCCAACAAAGCATAAAATGTGCCGTAAGAAGAAACACTGTGACCATACACGGCTCTGTTCTGTCCCTTTGCTCTTAAATGAAGTCTTAAAGTCACAGTTTTTACATTCCACTGTTTAATTTAAAGCTCTGGCTGCACATGAAGCTGCTCGTGGTCCCCTGGGAGACAGTAGAGGGAGAGATGGAGCACCCTGTTACCATCCCCGCCTGTTCATCCAGACTCCAGAGTCAAGAATGTGAAACAACAGCCGGGCCTCGTCTACAAAAAAAAAAAAAAAAAAAAAAAAAAAAAAAAAAAAAAGGGGCTGAGTCCCTCCTCACAGCCACAGCAGGAAAAACTCTCTCAGCTTCGCTTCTCTGTGGGGAAGAAAAGGCGGGCGGGGTGCTGTGATCTAAAGCAGTTTTTTCAATACAAGTCTTTGTTTGAGAGGAAGTCTGAAGAGGGACAAACTTTATGTCCTTTCTGTAAGCGTTAAGAGATGAATACAAGCTCAGCTGACACACACACACACACACACACACACACACACACACACACACACACACACACACACACACGCACACACACACACACACACACACACACACACACAGATAAATATTTACATTTTTTAAAAAAGTGAACAAAAACAATTTTAAAAAAGTGAATTTACCTTAAATTTGTGAAACATGAATTTCTTGTTGACTTCATACGACCTCTCTTCCTTTCTACTGTAGCTGGATCTATGTTCCACATCCTCCATTTTTCATTATTAATCAAACACTGTATTAAGTTTATAAAGAAAAAAAATCATCGATATTTTATTAACTCAAAGCTGGTTTCCCAGAAAAATAAACAAAGCAGGAATTTAACCTAACACTCGGGGACTTACGCCGCCTTGAATGCACTGTATGATGAACTGAAATGGAATTTTTATGCATTATTTTGCATCATACATCAGGATATCCAGGTATAAGCCATGACAGTTTGTGCTTAAAAGCAAGATGGGCATTATTCGTTTCTCTTAAAGCAGTTTTGTGTGTGTTGCTCCTTGTTTTTCACCAAATAAGCAATGACTTGATGTGATTCTAGTAAACATTTTTGCCCCCTGAGCGTGCTTTGAGGCAGCTGGACATTAGGTTCATCTGATCTTAATCACAATGATAAAGTAATGAGATGGGGTTTGAGAAAACTTGTTGTTAAAGATGAGAAAAAGCCTATTTTTTAACGTTTTTGTTATCTGTTGTCTTCTGATTCCTCTGATTTCTTCTCATCTTCTGATTCAGCTGTTAAGGAGCACAGAGCTGATTTCTCTGTATTTCCACCTTTAGACTACAGTGGAACACAATACTAGCTTACCCAAACTAAATTATCTCACAGAGTCTATAAATTCTGTTTTTTTTTTTTTTTTTTTTTTTTTTTTTTTTTAATGAAGATTTAAAGGGGAGATTTCACTATCTATCTTTTTGAGTGGTTTAAAATTACTGTTTTTAATTTTTTGTGGACCTCAGGAAGACCAGCAACCACTTTGTGAAAGATAATGGGGGTCCAAATAAGAAATAAAGAATAAAGTTGACATAAAGCTGCGAGTAACCCTGGATATTACATAGCAAATCAAATCCTACTGTGTGACACAAAAAAAGACGAAGTAATCATCAGCTGATTGTAAATTATTTTTTAAACTGTCTCTGTCTTTGTCGCCCCTGTGTGGACATGGAGCTCCGGTGCAAGGCGTGCTGCCAGTCTGACTCCAGGCGGCAGAAGCCGGTCCATGAAACGAACGCACATACAGCCGTTACTGCTACTTAATTGGCTGTTTTGAGAACTCCAGGTAGCGACACGAACCTTTATGATTGGCTGTAATTTAGGGGCTCTTTCGATCGCGATAGATGATTGGTTGATGCGTCGAACGGCTTGAATTCGATTGGCTCAATTCCTGAAGAGGGTGGGAAGTCAGGTTCGGTTGCGCGGCTGAAACCGGTAAGCGAGCACTCCAGCACGTTGTGAAGCCGCTGAGGTGATTCAAAGAAATCACTCGTTTCTAAATCAACAACTTTTTTGATAATTAACCCACTGGTAAGATCTTTTTTCCCTCCGTGTTAAACCTTTGTTCTTTTCTAGCTGTAGCGTCGTTTACTGTTCTTCGAGTCGCGTCTGTGTGATTTAATTAGGTCGCTATCCAGGACTCTGGCTATGTCCTGGTGGGGAGATAGTAGCTTGTTAGCTGACTTTAGCCGCTTTAGCCAGTGGTTTTGATGATTTCTTAACAGTGAACGACATTTTGCATGAAATATGATTAAAGAAAAGTCAGAAGTAGATAATGCAGATGTGTTACCGGGCTTATTGTTGGGGTTAATACCACCGAAATCATTCCCGAGTTCTAGTTTCGATTTCCAGGAAATAGCCATAACCAGAAGGTAACTCACTTGGAGTTCTCATTCAGTCGTGATTCTCTCCTTCTCTGTTTGCCCTTTGTAAGTTTTTCTCCTTGATTTTAGTTTCGGGTCTCCTTTAGGAATATTAAGTACTTAATTTGAGGCCCATCATGCTCTGGAATTATGTAAAGTATGGCAGAGGAAGCTACGGCACGTGTTGAGGCTGCTCCTGAAACCGAGCTGTCTGCCCTAGTTTGGGGGCCGTGTTCTCGTCCAGCTGTCGCGGCTTTTGGTGAACAGTGGACCAGCTATCGTGTGGTTCGAAACCCTTGTGATATCTCAGAATTGTCGGTTTAGTACTTTACATTGTAACCGATCCGTGGTGGCGCCATGCCGACCGCTGATGGGAGTGCAGGCCGATCTGTACACTGAATGGCACCGTCACTGCGGGCACGGCGTGGCCTTTGTCTCCATGCCATGCTCACTCTTTTACTCCAGCTCCTTTCAGATTAGCTGCTGCACACCTAAAACTGTATTTCAAGGAGCCTTTAGCCCTACTGGAAGACACTGGGACACACATGAGACGTTTACATACTATGGGTTTGGATGAAGGACCACCTGGTGGTCTAAAGGTGTAGGGGAAAAAGAACTGAATGGTCCTTTTTGTACTTTCACAAATATAATGATAGTTTCTCGGTTTAAAAACTGTGTTAAAAAAACAGCAGATTCTCTCAGATAATTTTATTCATATCTTTCCTGCATGTTTGATGGTTTTGGATCAGGATGTTGTTAACGTAGGGAGCTGTGAATCTGATAACTCCAGCATTAACTTTATGAAAACACTAAATCTTCACTGAACCCAATATTTGGTCAAGTATGAACCCCATTGTGTCCTCTACCAGCACACCTGAGTCCCTCCACATAAGGTGTTCAGGCTCCGTCTGTGCGTCAGTGCATGTTTGCTGGTGGAGTGTTGGTTGCTTAGTGTGAGCCAGGACAACAGATGGCTGCTTCATGGCCAGGTGTCGGAGACAGGCCATGAAGGAAAGCACTCGTTCCTCTGGTTGCTGATAGACGATAGTCACATATAGAGCCTCGCCTCTTAGTTGTTCCCTGTGGGTTGAGCGCCACACTTTGAGTCTCAGAAGTCAAACGTTTGCCGTTTGATTCTGTCCTATGATTTGTGTCTCTAAATATTTAAATACCTGAATGTGACATACGGCGTAAATGCAGCGGCCACCAGTTCTGTCTGTGTTAAAGAAAATGCTTCATCCCTTCTATTAAATTTCTTTGCCTGACTTTGCACTACTTGCTCATTCAAGCTCCTCTCTGTCACAAATGGCAAAATGTTACGTCTGCAAAGCAGGTCCTGGCAGATCAGGTCCTGGCAGATCAGGGGCGGCTTTTGTGTATTGCAAAATTCTCCCTTAGATTTAATCTGGGAAGATTTTGTTATTGAATTGTGGGTTTGGCGCTAAAAAGCAGGAGAGAAATTCACATGCCTCAACAGATCTCAGAAGTTTAGACACTAGGGCTTGACTGATGTGGATTTTTTTGAGGTCGATGCCGATTCCGATATTTGGCAGGAAAAAAATCTGATAACCGATTAATGTGCGGATTCATTTTGAAAATATATAATGAATAAAATAACTTCTTTTTGGTTCCTTACTGCAGACGAAAACAAAGATACGAATCACAGGCAGATCCTTCTGCTGTTTTACTATATTTTGTTCTTTAGTATTTGTTTAATTTTTCAACAGAAGGGGATTTTCAAGTATATGAATATGCAGAAGAGCGTTAAAAGGGCCTATAATCGGCCGATTATCAACCGATTTAATCGGCCGATTATCAACCGATTTAATCGGCCTATTATCAACCGATTTAATCGACAGAGCTCCTGCCGATTATGATTATTTTAACAAAGGCCTATAATCCGATATATCGGTCAGGCTCTACTTGATGTTCAACAAAACGAGATGTACAGTTTCATACTTGTTTCTCTTTTGTTTTCCAGAAATCTCATTTGAAAATGTCGCTCATCTTTAGAAACAAAGCCTAAAGTTTTCTTGTGATTCTGGTTTTAAGATATTTCTCTACATTACACAGCGGGTTACGAACAGCTGAAGGTTTTCTTCATTGTTTCAGTCTGTTGGGTTTGTGATTGTAACAAAACCGTTCATATCACCGGTGTAATCATTAATCCATCGCCCCCTGTGTCACTCTGACTCAGACTGAAGTCAGCGTGTTGTCAAACTCGTGAAGCTGCTTGTCGAAACATGCCTCACACATGCAGTTCATCAGATCTGATGGTATGTAAGAGCCATGTGTGAATATATCATGCAGGCGACCGCTCGCATGTTGCGGTGATGTAAGCACAGGGCTGCGTTCTCCACGTAGGACGTTCAGACAGGAAACAGCAGAAGAATGTGGATCTGCTGCAGCACGCTGCAGCTCTTTTTAACTTCCAACTTTTTCAACTCAAAGTCAAATCTGTGGCGTTTGTCTTGATTTCAGTTTTCTTCTGTGTGTCTGAGAAGCTGAACACGCACTACTCCTGATTCTGACATTTCACTGCTGTCTCCATTTGAAACACAGAGCTCTATGGTCTATTCAGATTTCATTCCTAAATAAAGACTGGAGGGGCGTCCAGGCCTGGAGAGAGTCCAGTTTCTGTCTCTTTAGACAGTTTTAATCCGTGGCATTAGCTTCAAAAGGAAATCCATCAAAGCAGGACCTCTAAATAACTGCTTACCTGATAAGGAAGCTGCTCATTCAACACGTTTGTCACTTTCTGCCTGTTTGTGTCTCAGCGAGTGGCATCAGGAGCTGGTGGAAAACAATGAATGTTTCATTTTACCGTCAGAGTTTAGAGAACAAACGGTTCCCGTCTGGTACAGAAAGCCCCCCGACAGTATTTACAATAAAGTGAGTGTGTGTCTGTGTGTGGAATCGGTGCAGTCAAAATGGCGTCAGGGTTCAGTGGCTGTGCAGATTGAGATTTTATCCACTTGGTATGATAACAAACAGCAAAGGTCTGGGATGGTTTTCTGAGCCCCGGCAGACTCCTTTCATGTCGGTGCGCCCAGATGGGGCGTTCAACGCTCCTCAGAGTCGTCGGTTTTGATGATGATGCACGTCTCAGGCTGCTGAGAATCAAAGAGGGTCTGTGATCTGGTGAGAGGCACGCTATTATGACAACAAAGGTTATGTTTACCTACCATAAGTCTCACAGCGAGCTGTTTGGGTTCATCCAGCCAGGACGGCTCGCTGATTCAGAGCTGCGTGCGTGTTTCTGTAAACTTTGAGCGTTTCGTCTTCCAGTCTCCAGGTTTGTAACCCGGCCTCTCCTCCTCTCTTTGCAGAGATTTCCAGTTGACCAAAGAAATGGTGATGGAGAAGCCAAGTGCCCAGCTGGTCGGGCGAGAGTTTGTCCGACAGTATTACACGCTCCTGAACCAGGCCCCCGACTACCTGCACAGGTACACCGACTGTAAACTAAAGGCACATTCTGTCCTCAGTGCTGCTTTGTTTAGAATAAAAACACAAATTTTTCATGATGCTTCTTATTAAACAAACAAATCTTTTCACCTCTGCTCAGGTTTTATGGAAAGAACTCCTCCTACGTTCACGGCGGCCTGGACAACAACGGCAAACCAGTGGAGGCCGTTTATGGCCAGTCTGTAAGTGGGTCCATCCAGCAGATAACGGCTCTTATAACAGTTGTTTTAATAGAGCGGTGCTGCACTTAACTCCCACACACTGACACACACAGGGAGAAAATAGAGAGCTGAAAGGAAAATAACTTTCCTGCAGATTTATCCAAAAAGGACATCAGAGAGAGAGAGAGAGAAGAGCAGGTGGACTGTCCTTATGATCAGGCAGGCTCAGGAAGCTGCTGACGAGGGTTTTAGGTGGTTTAAAAGTTCTCCTTATTTCCTGTCACCGTTTTCATCATGTTTGATGTTCTCCTCCTCAGCTTGTTGTGAAACACTCTTCAGTGTATCTGGTGTTTGTTCAGGCAGTTGATCAGGTGCGAAACCCTAAAACGATCCTCTTAGTGAGAAATGCTGAGAGGAAACTGTGATATTTTATATCCATTTTCTTTTCTTACTTTAGCCCTTCAATGTTTGTCACAGTGCACCCTCCATGACAAATACTCTGGACCGCGGTGCAGCAAAAATACAGGACTTTATTACTCAAATGGGAATTACAGCAAGTATAAAGATCACTTAAAATGAAGAGCTCCTCGCGGAGACGTCTTCCTGACTCGCCTCTCCCGGTCTCAGCCCTGGGGAGGTCTCTCCTCTTCTACAATCCACCACAGGTGCCACTGATTACCCACATACTCAAAGCAAGAAACATACTGGTAGCACTTCCCTCCTTCACATACCATAACTTAAAGAATACTGTTGATAAAGATGTAATGATAGTATGGCAAGCCGTTTTAACATTTAAAAGCTGAGTTCGACTTTCCGAAATTCAATTTTCAGATGTCTTGAATTCAATTTTGCCTGGGCGAAATTACGTCACATTTGCCATTCATGTGTATTGGATGACTCATTGCGGATATCCAAAATGTGAATTACAGATATCTACAAATGAATTTTGGATATCTGTTATTTGAATTCAAGATATATGTAATTCAATTTCGCCTAGGGGGAATTCAAATTACAGATATCTTTAATTCGCCTCAATTTAAGATATCTAAAAAAGTATTTACGGATGTCTTAAATTAAATTTCGCCTAGGCGAAATTTAATTTGTAGATATCTGTAATTCACATTTTGGATATCTGAAATGACGTTTTGGATATCCGCAATGAGTCATCCAATACACATGAATGGCAAATGTGACGTAATTTCGCCTCGGCAAAATTGAATTATGGATATCTGTAACTCACATTTCGCCTAGTCAGAATTCGAATTTTGGATAGTCGAACTCAGCTTTTAAATGTTAAAACGGCTTGCCATAATGATAGAAAACGTTACTAACAGAAAAAAAGAGTGAACATGATGTTGAAGTTGATTGGCCAATCAAAAATCCAAATAAGTCACAGCCCCCTAAGAATTCCCTAAACTCATTCCCCATTCATAAACTACATACCAAAAGATTACATAAAAGACATTAATACCTCCCACTTACCAATCACGATACTTAGGGTGGAAGTGTGTGTGTGTGTGTGTGTGTGTGTGTGTGTGTGTGTGTGTGTGTGTGTGTGTGTGTGTGAGTTAGACGGGGGGGGGGGGGGGGGGCTGTGAAAATCTCCCTTCAGTGTTAACTTTTGTTTCTCTTTTTCTTTCTGTTGTAACAAACTTTGTGCCTAATCTATTCATCGATAAAAGCTGCTTTCTCGATAAAGTTTAGTTGAATTGAGTAAACCAAGTTTTTTTTTAATCTCAGTTTTACCCCTTTCTAATTGAATCCGATTTTTTTGAATACCCATCTCTTATTACGTATCCTACTGTATCATATTTTTATATTTTTTACTTCAGTATTTATCCCAAGTGATTGGCAATAAACGTGATTCAGATTCTCAGCACTCACCCCCCCCACCCCCCCACATAGCTACCTAAGCTGGATTCTGCTGGTTGAAAGGCTGGTGTATTACAGCACTTTACAAATCCATTAACAACAATCATATCAAGAGCAAAACAATAAAAAAGAAAGTCAAGAACTTCTGTCTCTATTTACACATTTCCTTATAAGAATCTCCTTCTCTGAATGGATGTACATCACAAACTGAATTCAGCTAAAAAAAATAATAGTTCAGACAGCAGTCTAAAAACCGAGTCCAGAGAAAAACGTCAGATTCTGTTTACAGAGAAATCAGGAAACAGCAAATGTTCCCCAGCTGATGAAACGTTTCGTACAGTAATCCTGCTTCCAAAGGTTGCGTTGGCCAATAAAACACCTTAAAGCACATTCCTCGTACTTCAGCTCACCAAGGCTAACCCTGAATCAGAGCGTTTCAGTACTGATCCTGAAAGAACCTCAGACTCAGTCCAGAGCCGTCTTCAGTGGTTTCCGCTGGATGAAGGTTTTGAATCTGAACTTGTTTAGGACTGAAAATAAACAGAAGTGGCTGAAAAGTCTGAAAAGTCAAAAACTGTATGATCCACTTCTGAGGAAGTAGAAAGTTTTCTTATCGTTTCATCTTCTTCTTGCAGGAGATCCATAAAAGGGTGATGGCTCTGAGTTTCCGTGACTGTCACACGAAGATCCGACACGTGGACGCCCACGCCACCCTGAACGAAGGCGTGGTGGTCCAGGTGATGGGCGAGCTGTCCAACAACATGCAGCCAATGAGGAAGTTCATGCAGACCTTCGTGCTGGCACCTGAGGTTTGTGGTCTTCATCAGCTCCTGGGATCAGTTCGTCTCCTTAAACACGTTTTCAGTGTTTGACGTTTTTTTTTTCTTCCTCTCAGGGAACTGTCGCAAATAAATTCTACGTCCACAACGACGTGTTTCGTTACCAGGATGAGGTGTTTGCCGACTCTGACTCTGAGGCGCCGGAAGGTGAGAGAGCTTAAATGGAACCAAACACACCTGCCATCTTCCAACCATTGAACTGTACTGTCACAAGTGTTTCAACCCTTCATGGAAAAATGGAAGTAACACCATGATTCAAAAAACTGAAAACAAACGGAGCCGAGTCTGCTGCTCTGCTAAAAGCTTTGATTTGGACCAAGTCCACGTGGGTGTCAAAGGGACTGGAAAGTACTTTGTGTGACAAACAGCAGGTGACGTGATCACTTCCATTTAAGAGGTTTTCGATTTGTGTTCCAGAGTCTGAGGACGAGGTGGAGGACATCGAGGAGAGGGTTCCCTCCCCTGACGTCGCTCAGGAGGAGCCTGCTGCTTTCTACGACCCAGCGCCCTGGTACGCAGCGTTAGCATGTGGATGCTTTTCATTACTCTGTGTTCACTTTGTCCACCTGGGAAATAATAACCCCCTTTGGTACATTTAAGTCAGAGTGTTTGAGCTCTTCTTTGTCCAGAATAAGAGAGGTGTTGTGCAGTTTTATGTAGTTTGTCAAACATTAGGATGGAAACCAGCGAATAATGTCAACCAGAGGAAAACTGTTTCCTCAAAGAGTCAGTGGCTTTATTTAGAGCCTTTTCTCTCCATGGAAATAAATTCAAATCCAAATGAAATTATACCATTAATCTTTCATTTATTTTACTTTTATTGGCCATCTTTGAAAATCTGGTTCTAAAAAAATAGAGCTCCTTCAGAAACATTAAAAACTCTCCATGTTTTGAACATTTTTGGAGCGTGTTGATGCTCAGCGTGTTGTTTTGTATTTCTGTTTAACCTTCTCGTATTTGTGCAGTTTGGAGCCGACAGTTCCTGGCGACGAGGAGGAGGCTCCTGCAGCGAGTCCAGAACCAGAGCCAGAGAAGGAAGCCGAGGCAGAGGTGGTGGAGCTGAAGCAGGAGTCCATCCTCGAGACGCAAACAGAAACGCAAACATCCGATGACCAGTCGGAGAAAAGCCCCGCTTCAGTCCCGCCCACCGCAGAGCCCGTCGCTGCGCCCGCCGAACCCGCCCCTGCTGCTCCAGAGGAAAACAGGGTAAGCCTCAGTGTTACTCACTCTTTGGATGGATGGTAGAAGGTGTCACTTTGTTGGATGTTGCAGATTTATCAGATTACAGATGCTGCCGTGGGGCCTTATTCAAGCAGACCAGTTTAGCCGCTCTTTCTGCGTTGATCCAAACATTAACATGAAAGTAACCCTCTCTGGTGCCGCCATGCTGTTTGTGGCGATACCCGTCATAAAATTCAAACTTTGAGACTTTTTCATTAGCTGAGCCGGTGAAGGGATGAACTGTCGTTTGTTGTTTTTCGGGTCTTGATGTATTTGTTCTGTCTGCTCTCAGCCTTTCTCCTGGGCCTCCGTCACCAGTAAGAACCTTCCTCCCAGCGGGGCCGTCCCGGTCTCAGGAATCTCCCCACACGTCGTCAAAGCCACGCCCACAGCAGCGGTAGGTTTGGCAACATTATGAAACGGTGATTTTAATCTAGAAAACAGTCGGGTGAGAACATGAAAGAAAGAGAGGCGGTTTATTCTAAAGTCCTTGAAGTGAAACACGGCACCTTTCACATCACCCAACTCAAAACAAGAACTGAGCTGGGATTCCCTTTCAAAGTATTTTTTAAATTCAAGAATTGCCCTTTTTTTTACATGTAGATGGAAATAAAAATATAGAAACAAAGAAAATCTACCTTAAAAAAAGTGGAGGGGAAGCAGATCGGTTATAGAAGCATCATTTTAAAGACGAGGTTAGAAAAGATTAAACAAAACCACCGTAAGCCTCACTCTGTTTTTTTAATCAAATTGAGATTATTGATTGATTTTATCTGCTTCCGTCCGTCCTGACTTCAGCAGGGAGTTGGATTAGTTTTTATAAATTCCTTTGATTGTGTTTTGTACGGTTTAAAGCCGTGCAGATCTCCTCGGTTACGTAACGAGGAGGCAGATGGATGCTGCGAGCCGTCTTTGGACACCTGGTTGTTTCCTCTGTGGACAGATGAGGGCAGTAGCAGGACACGGACGCCTCCTGCTGTCTGAGGCTTTCTGCAGACTCTGGACTTTTCTTCTTCTTCTTCTTCTTCTTACAAACTTGTGTTGTTGACTCTTGCAGCCCAGAGCAGAGGTAAAGCCAGAATCCCAAACAGCCACACAGAGACCACAGAGAGACCAGAGACCGAGGGAACAGAGGCCTGGAGGTCCTCCTCCGGTGCACAGAGGGCCCAGACCAGGTAGGCACGCATGCTTTCAGTACGTTCACAGTATATACTGCAGTTTAATAGCCTCTGAACAGATTTTAACAAGCAGCCATTGTGACAAGCAGGAGGCCGCGAGTAGAAACACGAGCTAATCTAATGTGATGTGTGCTGTTGAATGTGGCACTCAGAGCTAAAGCTCGTGTGTGCTCTCTGTGTGGCTGCAGGTGTGTTCAGAGCCTCCTCTCACAACACGTCAACATTACAACTCCCGGTTTTTATCAAAGTAAAGTGCAAAATGTTTTATCCACGGTACACCGAGCACACAGTCAGGTAAGCTCCTATCCGAGTCCTCACCTTGTTGACCGAGTCAACCGTGTTGTTTTTAGTGCGGGAAGGTGAGCAGGGGGAGACGGAGGGACGCAGGGTGGTCCGGTACCCCGACGCCCACCAGCTGTTTGTGGGAAACGTGCCCCATGACGTGGACAAGACGGAGCTGAAGGAGTTCTTTGAGCGTAAGTTGAGCAAATGAGCAATGAAGATTAAACTCTGATGTCCACGTCGAGAAAGATGAGGCGGCCAAAGTCTGAGTTTATTAGCAAGTTTTTTCTTTATAGAAATATCATCAGCATGTTTTAAGTTCTTTGTTTTAAGTTGTTTGAAGTTGCTTTAGTGATATTTTAAAAATCTCCAAAATTGGTGCTGGATATTTGAAAGACTCCAGAGCATCTTTTTCCTGTGGTTATAAATATGGCGTCTCCCCCCGTGTCCACAGAGTATGGTACAGTCTTGGAGCTGAGGATCAACAGTGGAGGGAAGCTGCCAAACTTTGGGTTCGTGGTGTTTGACGACTCTGAACCTGTACAGAAAATCCTCAGCAACAGGGTAAGGAGGATCTCAGCCTTCAGTCTGTATCTCATCTCTCGTTCAGGATCATCACTGAACGTCTTCATGTCTCTTTTTTTACAGCCCATAAAGTTCAGAGGTGACGTCCGTCTGAACGTGGAAGAGAAGAAGACTCGTTCAGCCAGAGAGGGCGACAGGCGGGACGTGAGGCCCCGGGGTCCAGGAGGTCCTGGTGGTCCTCGAGAGCGAATAGGAGGCGGAGGAGGACCTCGCGGTCCACCAACCCGTGGAGGCATGGCACAGAAACCCAGCTTCGGCTCCGGGCGAGGCGCCGGACCCAGCGATGGGCGCTACTCCGCTCAGCGCCAGTGAGACGACCGAGCACCAAACCTGAGTTCAATTACTGAACAGATTCAGCTCAGAGAATCTTTTCATGTCACACGGGAGAAAGAATAAGGAGGATCGATTTGTTTCAGTCAGAGTTCAGCCGCAGATGCACACAAACGCTGCTCTCCGACTCGTCTCCTCCTTATTCCAGCTCCTGAACGAAGCGTTTAAAGGCTCTCTGTTGGTAATGGAAGCAGGTTTGGTCCAGCTTTTACCATCAAATCATGCCAGCTCCTGCTGAAGTCAACAGTCGGTCTCGACATCAGTCTCTCATGAAGACGGCTGCCTCCTCCTCCTCCTCCTCCTCGATCATCATCATCCCTGCCTGGTTCTTCTTCATCTTCTTCCTCACCTGCTGCTTTTTGTTTTCTTCTAAGGAATCCTGAATGTCACTCCTTCTCCTGGTTTTCCCTCCTCTCCTCCTCTTTGTCGCCTCCTCCACCAACACGTGTTATTATCTGGACTTTTTTTTTGGTCATGTTTTTGTTTTGTTTTTCATGTTGAACTTGAATTTATTAAGAAGCAAACCGTAACACACAGACACATGAGAAAAAGGGTAAATACTACTTGAATTGGGGATTAAAAACCCAGAGGTTAGGTTTTTTTTCGCGTTCTCTCTCCCTGTTTCTTAAAGGAACGTGTACTTTACTGCTTGGGCAATCCTGTGTATTGCTGCCACCGTTGTATCTAGCGATGGATCTGTCTTATCTTTTTATTCTATCAGGTCAAGAGCTGAACTGTAGTGGTTTTATTTGAGTAAAAGTGTTGGCTTGTGATGTGTGGATTCACGGACGCGTCTGAATGGAGCATGTATCGACTCATGTATCAAATCCTGTTAAGGCTTCTACTACCGATGCACTTCATTTGTCATGTTTAAAAATGAACTCACCTGCCGATGAGAGAACTAAATTAAAAGTGATTTACTGTTTTAAAACTCTTCTTTTTTATCTTCTTTATTCCTTCATTAAATCTCAGGTATTATATTAATGGTGTTTAAGTAAATCAGCCACAGCAAAGGTTTTTTTTAATGTGGCATAAATACCCAAAAAACATAAAAAATGAAAAGGCGGAGGTCAGTTTGACGATCAGTATCATTTTCAACATTTGACAATAAATGTCAAATTTTTTAACGACTGCATCAAGAATGAAAGTTCAAATTAAAGGATCTTTGTTGCCTCAAACTGTTAAATCTGCAAACCGTCAAATGATGCATCTTTTATCCATCCCGTGGCCTCTTTTGTTAAATTATTAATTTGTTGTTTCAGGGCTGCACTCGGTAAAATCACAGGAGGTCTTTTCTTTGTGTGCAGCCGTCTGCTGAACATAAAATCAGAGCTGTGAGGTGATTGGCTTGGACGTCTCCACAACGTTTCAGCATAGAGTGAACCAGTACCGTTTAAGTACTTTCTTACTGGGTTGTACATAAAAATATATATATAACTCTTTCTTTTCAACTTTAAATATTCCAATCCACCTTTTTCTTCAGGAGCCGATGGGTGTTGACTTCTGCCTGATAACTGATTTTTGTTCATTATGTTGCTTTCTTGCTTTTAAAAGCCGGTTATCAGCTTTGTGGTTTCCATGGCGAAGTAAACAAAACGTTCAACCGGACGAGCAAAACCGGCAATCGCGATGAACTATAGTCAGGAAAAAGGTGGATAACAAAATGTGTCCCTCTAAGTTATTGTAGAGATTATTTTAAATCTGAAGGCAAAAAAAAATACCTCCTTGTTGAAATCCTGACCTTTAATTTTTTGTGTCTGTTAAAAAACAACTAAAGATGATGATGTTTGAGAAGCCTCATTTCATTCACACATGTAGTATTATTTTCATTCGCGTTTCATTTTGTCAACATGTTTACCTTTTTAAACGCTCACTTCCTGTCTGAATGGAAGTATGAGTTCAGTCCTGGCCACTGAGTCGCCATCCTTAAGACAAATTTATTGATTTCCAACAAAGTATAAAAATTTACTGGCAGTTATCAATGAAGGACGAGAACGGTCATGGATTTTTCTTTTTTTTTTTAAAGAACTCCTATCTCGTGATAACGACTCATTATTTCATTATCTCAATACAACAAAGATTGTTTTCTCATGATAACGAATTAATAAAGTGTCTTGATGTCAAACTACATGCATACTGTACAGTTACACTTTGTTTACTTTAGCGGCTACAGGTTAGCAGCTGAGAGGCTAACAAACTCCTATCAATCCGGCTGCTTCAGCTAAGCTAACGTAACACATATGTTGGCTAACCTTAACTTTGCAATGTAATGTGAGACACAAATAAATGTTTATTAATGCATTTCTTATTAAGAGAAATCGATCATTGTAATGTGGAGATGACTAAAAATTAATTTGTTTTAACAAGAAAACAATCTTTGTTATGTCAAGATAACAAAATAAGTCGTCATGAGATAACTGAAAAAAAAAAAGAAAGAAAAATCCATGGCCGCTTGTCTTCTGTAGGAAAAAAAAACATCAGTATATCTCAAGTATTAATGTTTTTCTTTGTCTGTACGATATGATGTATTTGTCAGTTCTTGAATGTAAACAATATGAGTTCATCTGTGATCAGTTTTGTTTTGTTTTTTCTTTTTTATAACTATAGAAAGCAGGAACGATCTCTCCTCCGACCAACTGGCTCAAGTTCAATAGAGTTAAAGAGTTAAAGACTGGTGCTTGATAGTTATATATTCAAGTTTTCACGCTAAACATTATGTCAAACCATATCATTTAAAAACAAAAACACTTTTTATTATGATGATAATGAACACAACATCCGGTTTGGAAAGTCGAACTGGTCCCACGAAGAGCCGCTAAGAGCCGAGCTGATCCAAATGATCGGATCACTAAACCAAGCTGAAACTCTCACTGCTGTTGTTGGTTTTACATTTAGTTTGAACCTGAGTTCAGTCGTTCATCGGCTGCAGCTCCGATCAGCTCTACAGACGGCACGTGGACAGTTTTGATTTGATCCGCCCTGGAAACGGTGAATAAATGTATGACCGCCCACATGTCTCTCAGATGGCGGATCATGCAGTGAAACCTGAATAATTTCAGTCTGTGAGATGAATAATAATTTGAGCTCAGGTCCGTTTGTAAAGCAGACACGTCTCAGCTCATGTCGGACTCACTAAAGTCCTGATTTCCTTGATTTAATAGCCCTTCAGGGCGTGTTTAAAGTGATGTGTGTGTGAGAGCAATAATCAGGACGCTCTGTGAATACACAATCAGAGAGAACAGAGACTGATATGCTGGAGTGGCTTTAAACTGACCCTCTGACATCCGACTGAAGCATCCTCAGCTCCTGATTCACTCCTTTGATTTTAAGCTGTCGTACAAGAGAGACGAAAGTTTAAAACACAAAGCATGAAATTATACGTTCTCTTCCACAGAGCTGAAAAACAATTGCAAAACAAGCTTCCTTTTTTCTGCCTCTTTTATGGATGAAATAAAATTAAATCTTTGGGAAAGATAAAGGCTGCAAAAACGTTTATTTTTCACCCGTTCTGCAGTCGCTCATAAACATCAGAGAGAAATGAGACTGAGGGAACCGATTTCTTCAGAGTTTATTTCTCTGATTGTTAAAATGATGAATTACTCAGATCTCCTGTTTGGAGTTGAACACTTAACACCTTTTCCAATCCTCTCATTTTATTTATGAGTAAAGTATTCTGACTCACTGTGGTGTGTGTTTATGTTTGTGTGTTTACCTCTCAGGACTCAGATGTCTCCTCCTCCACTGGTTTCTCTTGAACTGAGGAGGACGTGACAGGACTGAGCCTGGAGCCAGCTGGAGGTGTTACTTTTTATTTACACTTTAAAAGAGTATGTGGAAACATGGTCTTATATTTGAAACATTTTAAACAGTTTCTTGTTTAAAGAGGGGGTATTGTGCTCTTTTTAGGCTTCGTTGTGTGAAGCCTGAAGTAGCTTCACATGATTCACAGCTATAAAAATAATTTAAAAAATCTCTATTTTTCTCTCCCTGCTGTTTTATAAACTCTTATTTCAGCCTCCGTCGGAAACGCTTTGTTTTAGCTGCTGTCTCTTTAAGACTCCTGCTCCACAAACCCCCTTTCACTCTGATTGGCCAGCCCTCAGGAGGCCTGTTGAGGCAGCGCTATGGGTTGACCTTGGTGTTTGAGGCCCAATCCTCTAGTGTGGCATTAACTAATAAGGAGATCCTTATGTGATGACCTCATTTCAACAAGTCTTGTGAAGATCTTTGTCTTTGTTTTTTTAGAACATCACATGAATTTTTAGTGCCTATTTCTCAGAAAGTCTGCACATGCTCAGTCTGAACACCCAGCACTATCACTTTATATTCATGTTCAAAATATGGATTTTTTTTTTTTAATTTTAGAAATGTCCAACTATTCTTTAATTTTGCTGTGGTTCAGCTACACGTCATGCTCATACATCCATTTGTAGTATTTCGGTTTCGGTTAAATTTACATATAAATGAAAAAAGTCTTGAAACTCTTGAAACTCTCCTCTAATATTGATGCTCAGTCACCACATGCAGTAATGAAGGTCATAATTCAGACTCAGTTTCTGACTGATGCTCCTGCAGACCCTCTAAAAACACCACCGGCAGAGTTTGATGAAGATGATGTTTTATGTGAGCAGATTCCAACTCTGGGTCGTTGTTTGGCTCAAGGGCATGTAGCTCTTAATAGACTCATTAGTGCTGCAGGTTTTGAGCCTGTGACCTACCAGTTAGGGTGCAGCCTGTTTGGACACATGGCTAGCTTTGACACACATGGACACACACACCAATGCAAACAGGGGTATACACTGTGTGTGTGAGTCTAGCTCTCCTGCTGTGTGCACACACATCATTAATATTCCAGGACCAACATGGCTTCCAGCATGTTCTGGTCCAGCTGGCAGCAAGACCCAGAGCATGCTGTAAGTTAACCCACACACACACACACATTTGGTCTGCACTTGTGTGGAGTTTGATGAAATATTCCCTCCCTGCGGTGCAGACCATTTTCACAGCTCCGTCTAAATGATGCATTTTTTTTTTCCACTTCCTGCATCCTAATAAGGACGACGCTCACTTTGAATGTTCAGAGTGTGAAAATTGTACAGCAGGTTGAGGTTTTTCTCCTGGAACTTAAATATTTACAGGTAACAGATTAGGAAATGGGTTAAAAGTAGGAACTTGTTTGTCCACAAGGGGCGCCAAAGTGTTCACAAACAAGTTCTTTCTCAGGAGCTTTAAACTTTGCACGCCATCTTTGGTCTGTTCAGATTCATCTTCTGTGCATCCCAGCAACGTCAGACAATGAATACACCCTACAGCGAGGATTTATTTGCCATTTTTAATATTTTTTTTCTTTAATGATTACACAGATCCTTGAGTCGAGTAACAGAAAGCAGAAGATCCTACTCCAACAACCTTGACAATGTTCAAAAACAGGTAAAGAGATTTTTGTTCAGAAAACCTTTAATCGTTAATAGAATTAGTAGTATGACATATTTCAATAAATATTTAGATATATACAGATACAGCAGAAACGGTACATTCTTTTTTTCTCTTCAAATTGCTTCACATTTTTTTGTACAAGCCAAAATATCTGCCATTGTATTTATATTCATGCAAAATATTGTTTCTCAGATTAATGAAAAATAAAAACGATTTGCTGAACTCTTTTTTTTTTTTTTTTTTTTCATCCTGCTTTGATGTGCACTCTCGGATTATAAGCGTCATAATGAGCATCGTAGCCTCTGCAAATCAAACTCGGGTGCACTTTGTGCCAATACACAATAGAAGCAAGTAAAGCAAAATTAAGGCCATTCCAACTTGTGCAAAGAAAATAAATAAATAGATAAATAAATATAATCATAAATATAATGTTTCCTTAAGTTCACAGCAGTTTTCAGGAGTCGATATATTTTTCCTTTCTCCCTTTGGGGCGTCGGATTGTACAATACATACAATAAAATACGAGAAGAGAATCGAACAAAACCCCGAAAAACGTTAGAATCAAGAGTCATCGACAAATCAAACCATGCTACTTTAAAATCCTGTTCAGAACTTAAGGATTTATAAACGTCCAAAAACATCCTTCTTTGTTCAGTCCGTATGCACGTAATGCAATATAAACCCAGAATCTGTCTCATGTCATGGACCCCCTCCCTCCCCCAACCCCATACAGTATTACAATGATTAATACAATGATGTGAGGCCTATGACGAAGCTCTAAAACGACTATGATACACACAGCACCCACGCCTGAGGAGAAGGTATGAGTCATGTAAAAATGGTAGTTGAATGAATGCATGATATGCTTATCGGTCCTTGTTTTTCAGTTGCATATTCAACTCCCATATGGCACAAGAAGATATGTATGTCGTAGAGAAATGGACGACTTGCTGTTGGCAAAGAGGCTGATGATGGGCGGAAGTGTTCCTGACTTACTCTGGACGCAGTTTTTATGGCACAGGAGGACAAAACGTATGATCCGAATAAGACCGAGACGTGATGTTCATCGTCAGGTTGAGGCCACGATCACAGAGGAGAATAAAAATCTAAACTTTTGGGGCACAAATTTAGAAAAAAAAGAGTCTTTAGCTGCTTATTTGAAACCTGTGGTGTAAGCATGGAGACAAACATAACAAGAAAAGTCTAAATTAGCTCAAAAAATAATAAAATGCTAACTCAGTTAGCCAAAGAACATGTAGGCCAACCTCCGACAAGCTAGCACACATTTTCACTAACTTTTGCTACTTCTTTCTTCTTATGGCAGTGAAAAAAAATGGAGTATTAGCATGCTAATCTGTGCTTTAGCACAGTACTAATTTGTATCAAAACTAAGAGAGCCCTGCCAGTTTAGCTAGCATGAAAGTAAGGCCATAAATAAAGTCTTACAAAGAAAAGCTAACGGGTTATTTTCTATCATGCTATCCTTAGCATTAGCTCGTTTTTTGAGAGGCTAATTAGCCCACTCCCCTTATAGTGTGTAAATAATCAGCAAAATTTTAGTGTTAGCTCTGAAAAAAAAAACTAAAAGCTTTTGTTGGAGCTTCTCTACTTTTCCTAAGATAGGAAAACCGTAGAATTGCCATCTTGCTAACATATGTTGGCTAAACTTTGAGGAGCTAAGTCCACGGGCGACTTGCTATTAAGTTAGAAATCAGTTTTGGTAAGTTTACTTTAGCGTTAGCTCTGTGCAGCTTTGTGACATCAAATCCAAACTTTAGAGAAAGTAATCTGACACTGACAAAGATTAATCTGGAATATTTTACGCTAGGGAAGCTACGGAGCATGTTGGCTATCTGGGCCCACCTCACAAACATTTCGCTACATATTAGCATCGGGTTTTCGCTGCTTTTTGGGAAAACAAATGCATTTTTCTGCATCTGTTTGAACTTTAACTCAGAAACAAACCGTCTCCAGTGATCATGGCCGACGTGACTTTAACATCATTTTATCTGGAATGATTTCTCTGAACTGAATGCATAGGAATGAGGGTTATTTTATGGCACTTCCACTTATAACCGTGCTGGGTTGTGAATATATTTGCGTGTCTAGCCCTTCGATCAGTCTTACACAATTTTTTCAATAAATCAAAAATACTTTTAGCTGTCTTTTGTAATAAAACAAATGTAAAATATCCCAATATACACATTTTGACACACGTTGACACATTTTTACTTGTAAAAAATTTTACAAGTAAAAATATGATCATGGATGAGGAGATGGGGACGTGTGGCGGCTTTTTAAATGAAGGGGGCTGTGAAAATGCGTCTGTTACATTTTCTATTTCGTATCTGAAGTAAATATGGAAACCTTAGACTGCATCCGTCAAACGTACCTGACATGATTTCACAACCTGCGACAAATCTTAAACATTTGACTCACAACAGCGAAAGAAAGGCAATGTCTACTGCAATCAAACACAAGAAACAGAGAGAAAAATCTTTGGCTTTGCTTCAAAACCAAGCTGAAAATGGGAACAGTTAAACCAAAACCAGTCAAATTGTACTGTTTTTTCTGTGTTATGATGTTTGAAACTGGAGAATTAAAGGCAAAATAAAACACTTCAATGAGGTCTTTTTTTTCATCTCTATTTTGAGCAAGAAGTCTTGAGGATGCTTTTTTTTTTTTCTTGTGTTTTTCCACAGGAAATGTGGTCCTGAAGTCTATTATAGTGACGGGACATAAAAATAAAGTCATCTCTTCTTCTGATAAAGGCTGATCTGTAGCACACTACAGGGTGCTTTGGGTCTGACTCCTCGTTTGGAAGCAATTAATCCAGCTCAGCATAAAGACAAGAATCAGATGGGAAAGCTATCCTGGATCCAGCAAACCTGGCGAATCAGCTCAGAGAACCCGTTCTCATCTAACTCTGCTCACTGAAAAAACAGGAAGTCAAAAAGTGTATTGGCAAAATAAAAAAACAAAAAACAAACCCTCATGTGTATGTTAACTCAGTAAGAATCCTTTTTTTTAACAGTTTGGCTTTGCTACAGGATAAGAAAATGTTTTCGTTCACCCTTTTCATCAAAACCTGTATGAAAAATTCTGTTGTTTTTTTTTGGAATAAAGCACTTTGGGAGTATTTCGAGTGACTGAATCAGACGTGACGAGGCGATGCGATGAAACAAACATCCGTGCAGTAAAAAAAAAAAAAAAACGACGATAATCTCATCTTTAATCTGCTGATAATCTTACACCTTCTGTCCAACTTCTGTCCGGCTCAGAGGTTTAGCTGCTGATATTTTACCATAAAATAAATTCCCATACAGTCATCGACATGCTCGGGCGATGGTCCCTGGACAAGTTGCTATTGGTTGGCTGTGTTTAACACTTCCTCCCCCGTAAAGACCGACTGATGAGCAGTAAGCAGTGGGAGAAAACAACTCACAGACAGTTGCCCTTTGAGATGAAGTTGCTTAAATTATAATTGCATATACTAATCATTGCATAGAGAAGCCTGGCGCAAAGTAATAGAGGAAAAAAGTCATCAGATAAATCCTTAATCAAGCCGACCGACCTTCTGAGCATGAGTCTTATCTAACACGTCAAAGTAAATCCTGCTGTCGCGCTCCTTCTGCATGGTGACGTAGCTTTTCACAAGGTTCGCAGCTACACTTGGTGCATGTGAATGAGATGGAAGTACAGATAATTAAGGTAGAAGAGGTGCTATAATCTGTCTAAATTTACTACATATGTCCTTTCAGCTGGGGAAGGGTGGGGACTCACATTAAGGCGGGGTCAAAGCAAGGAAGCACTAATAAGATGTAAACAAATCTCTGGTTCAGTCCTGTGATGAACACAACGAGGAAAGCAAACAAGCGTCTACTGTTTTAAAACTCAGTCCAGGATCGATCTGCTCCTTTTCCCAGTCGATGAAAACAAACCTCAGGGATTAAAAATACCCAGAATGAGCCCGTGAGGAGACGTCAATCAAAGCAGCGGCGGACGTCGAACTTTTCCTCCTTCCTTGTGACGAAAAAGGTCGGAGCTGCAGAGCGCTGCACGGCCACAAAGCGACATGTTTGGCACATAAATTAAGAAACGAAGCAACAAATGAAGTATCATGAAGTAAACCAAGGACAGGTAGAGGAACACACTGACCACAGATAAATGACATATTTGTCCCGTAATCTTCACCACCATGAGTCCGGTGTGTCTTTTTTAATTTTTTTTTTTTCTTTTGTCCACTCCTGTGATTGACAGCAGCAGCAGCAGCAAGTGTCACTGCAAGTTCAAGGTTTTTGTGGTGTTGGCAGCAGGGGGGGGGGGAGGAAAAGCGTTGAGGAGTGCTCGCAGTACACGTTTGAAGCAAATCTAGATATATAGAATGCATGATCCTTGCATCGCTTTATTTAATGGAAGCACCGATCCCCTGTCCTTCCTTTTTCTCTCTTTCAGACGCTCACCTGTGGAAATAAAGTTCTTTTAATCCATTCATGATAGATATATGAGTATATTACACTGCTGTATGCTTCTCTCACATCCCCCACCCCGTCCCGACATCACTTTTCATATAGAATTAAATATCTGTCTCCACACGAAAAGAACCAAAAATCAAATACAAGACCCCGCGGCCAGACTCTTCCTCTCCAGTCCGTCCACTCCCACACAGTTTGTTGGGTGTGCCTGCAAAAGTCTGTTTTCATGTTTCATCTTTTCATTAATATATTGCCACATTCATATATCATGCATTTTACTGCATTGCTATTGCACTGGTCCGGATTATTCAGGAGGTGTAAAGAGACGGGATGAGGGTGGGATACGGGGCAAGAAAGGAAGGGAGAAAGGGAAAAGAAAGCAACAAGTTTCTCAAGTAATGTCTGGTAGGTGCCAGGTAGAGTTGGAAGGGGTGACTGCCACAAAAAGCGACTCATCCTTGACCGAAAAAAAGGACGAGAATGAAGGAGGAGACGAGGGAAGGAGGCGCGGTTGGTGTGAAAAAAGGTTGCAATGATTTCTCCGATAGAAGTCATCCGTCTGTTTCTTTCCTGTTTTTGTTTCCTCTTCGCACTGTCCTCGCCCTTCTCCTCCTCCTCCGCCTCTCGACTACTGCTTGTGGATGTCCTCGCTGCGGATGATCTTGTATATGATCCAGTAGAAAATGTTAAAAATGAGGAAGACGAGCGGGAAGGCCACGCGGGACACCGTGTCGATTCGCTTGGCCCGGCCGATGAACAGCTTCTTCATCTCCTCGATGCTCTTCTCGGGCGCGGCCGAGGCGGGGGCGTTGTTGTTGTTCCCCTTGATGGCCATGCCGTCTTTGGCCTGCAGGCAGGCGGGGCCCATCCCGTAGCCGGGGAAGCTGAAGCGCCCCTCGCCTGTCTCATCCTCCTGCAACACAGGCCAAGACTCAGGCTGTTAGGAACCAGAGAAAGACGTTACTGTTGGAGGTGTGTGTGTGCTTATGATTGTGTCTTTGTGAATGTGAGTGTGTGTGCAGCACAGTTTGACATCAGCTCAGTTAGACGAGACATGGAGATGGTCAAATCAATTATTCCATAAGACATACAGAAAAGGATGAGACAACAAAGGATGAGACGACACATGGATGAGGTTTGGTCCTGTGGCTCAACATCTGATTAAACTGTCACTACTTTAAGGCTCTGTTTATCGTCTCTTTCTACGAGTGATAAGACCTTAACAGGTAAAGGTACCATCTGATAATGACATCAGGTTGACTTAGCCTGATGATGGATCTTTTAACAAAGAGTGGATGACCTGTAAACACCGTTGATTTTAACATTTTCCAAAGACAATCACAGTTTAGATGGAGGGAATAACAGTAAATAAAGAGAATATAAATCCCGAAATTAATAATCTGTCGGTACATCATCACTCTCTCTCTTCTTCTTCTTTTATGAACACCACTCGCTAAATATAAAACACATTTATTACTAGTTTGTCCGTTATGGGTCGCTGTAGAAAAGTGTCAGTTCAAGATGGCAGCCTCCATAGAGGGGAACCTGCTCCCTTACAGATATTAAAGGAGCTGTGAGCACACAGAGGTGACTCTTACCAAGAAGTGTGTTTGTTTTGAAGTTAATAAATGGAGAGCTGATCTTCTTTTTAACACTACTTTTCTTTGTTCAAGACAACGTTTTTCAGGTTGCAAAGTGACGAGGTGATGTGTTGATAAATACTTACTTTGCACTTCTGTTTGAAACGTGACAACAAGCAAACTTTGGATGTTAATCATGTCTTTAATGTGTAACGTTAGTGAATCCTGGTTCTGTCCTACCAGAGCTCATCTACCAACTCCAACCTCACCAATCAGAGCTAACGTGACCTCACTCTTTATTTTATTGACAGACTCTCAAGTTTGATCAGATCACTGCAGAATAACTGCTGCATGTGGGTTGGAATGAACATCATCTCAAACAGATTAGCTGGTGGTTTAGCCTTTAACCTGTGTTTTAGCCTTGAGCTCAAGTTTCAGCCTTTAGCAGGGGTTTTAGCCTTTAACTCAAATTTTAGACTTTAGTTCATGTTTCATACTTTAGCTCGTGTTTTACCCTTTAGCTGGTATTTTATCCATTAGAGTGTGTTTTAGTCTTTAGTTCATGTTTTAGCCTTTAGTCCATGTTTCGTACTTTAGCTTGTGTTTTAGCCTTTAGCTGGTATTTTATCAATTAGCTTGTGTTTTAGCCTTTAACTCAAATTTTAGACTTTAGTTCATGTTTCATACTTTAGCTCGTGTTTTACCCTTTAGCTGGTATTTTATCCATTAGAGTGTGTTTTAGTCTTTAGTTCATGTTTTAGCCTTTAGTCCATGTTTCGTACTTTAGCTTGTGTTTTAGCCTTTAGCTGGTATTTTATCAATTAGCTTGTGTTTTAGCCTTTAGCTCATTTTTTTAGCCTTTACCTTGTGTTTAAACTTTTAGTCTGTGGTTTAGCCTTAATCCCGTTTTTTAGCTTTTACCTCGTAGTTTAGCCTTTAGCCCGTGCTCTATCACTCCCTCGTTTATCTTTCTTATTCTCTTCTGTCCTTTTTCTGTAAATCACAGAAATCGTAGCAGAGAAAAACAGTTTTCATTTTACTGATTACTTTGCATGGTCTCGTCATCGGGATTTTTGGTGAAACAGTGTTAAGAAATAACCTGTTTTGATGCAGATGATCTCATTTTAATTAATTGGTATTTCAAGATAACGTTTTGAGTCCTCACAGGGCCTTAACCAAAAAGAAAAACAGTTTTATATTCAGGTGATTATACATGTTTGGAAAACAGTGAAGCCAGTTTCTTCTGACGTTCCTCCTCTATGAAATATCACAAACTGTAGCTTTAAGAGAATAAAACGTTTTGAGTTCATGTTATTTATTCTCTTTCTTTTTTTAAAAAATAAAACTATAGTTTCATTGTCTAACAGTGAAAGTGTGAACTCAGTGACTGACATCACATCTACTGCTCTTTAAACAGCGGGAACAGTTTTTCCAGGGCTCAGCTGAAGCAGATTTTTTGGTGTTTTGAGCTGCAGCTGATTAAATTTTTCCACATTTAATAAAAGTTTAATAAACACTTATTGAGCTGATTGAGTCCTCATTTCACTGGAGTTCTTGGACTCAGCAGAGGAGAACAAAACCCGACATTTTCTCCATTTTTCCAGCAGTGAATCAGTTTTCACTTTATCTGACCTGAATGTATCACTTCAAGCTTTCTAATACATGCAAACTGCACTGAAAGACCCCAATCAGTGAACTCATGAATAATTATCTGATCATCGATCACTCTCTGGGAGCGGGCCCGTACCTCCCCGTTAGTGAAAGTCATCAATACGAGCTGAAGCCGAACACTGAGCACGTTAATCTCACACGCCAAAGAGAGTGACGGGGTGAGTCGAGGGGGTTGAATGGGTGGATTGATTGACACGCATAGTACTCAAGGTTAAGGCGTGTGCACGTGGTGTTTTCACCTGAGCACGCTGAGACACTGAGAATCCTATCTGCACCGTCGCCCTGTCTTTTCATTACAGGAGACACAATGACTCCCTTATCTGGTTCAGAGACACGGAACACAAACAGTGCGATGAGCCGGGAGACACCGAGGGTGTGTGTGGAGACTAAACAAGCGCCCTTCAGAGTAAAACAACAGCCATGAAATTAAGAATGAGCAGAGGAAAAGCCCCCAGACGATAAGAAAGCATCTCACAGTTTTGATAATGTCACGATAAATAAAAAAAATAAATGAGTAAAAATCATGCACGACTGCGACTCGTGTTCCCCGTGGGCTGGGCTATCAGCGGGGAATCTTTCTGGTGCATTGTGGGTAAGAGGAAAAAGGAGTGTTTTGTGTTCTGAAAACAAGCGGGGAGGCAGCCGGGAGCCGGAGGAAGTGTTGGCAGCGGGAGAACTTTAACGACTGACGCAAAACCTCTGCAGCAACAACAAATCAAGACGGCAGTAAAAAAAAGAAAGGAGGCAGCTCGACGCTCTGCGGTTCCACCAAGTTTTCCTCTCCGGCTGCAGGAAACCAACAAAATGTGTCATCACAACACTAAAAACGTCCAAATGAGTCCGTCAAAGTGCAGGAAACCACACCAAATGTGTGTGTAATGTGTGTATCCTCAGATCTGGATGTGTGTGTGTTGAACCTCAGGTAGGATCCATTTTTAGCGCCCCATGTCCCCGTTCTGTCCTTGCATCCACACCAACCCATCTATTACTGTTAATACATGTACACACACACACATACACACACCTTTACACACACCTTCACACACACGCACAGGGTGCCTCCACATTAGCCATGATGCTAGCCGACCTCTGGCCGTCCTTCAGTGACGCTGCTAAACTATTACAGATGCTCGCCTTTATTCTCCCTGCCATGTGATTAATGTGGAGGGCGGAGAGACGTGAGGAGGAGGCGCAATGAGGAGGCACAAAGGAGGAAGAGGAGACGTGACGAGGAAAAGAAAGAGAGGAGAGGAAGCCCTGCAGCCTGAGAGACCGTGTTCAGGGTAAACCGCACAGTTTCAGACGTCTGAAACCGAACCTTGGACTCTGGATCGCTCAGGTGATTTGTTTTTTGAAGCCTGATTAGGAACATCTTCCATTAACGCAGCAGGAAGTGAGCTCACGCTGTCCGTGACGCGGATGGATGGATGGATGGATGGATGGATGGATGGATGGATGGATGGAGAGAGGGAAGGACAGAGGAGATAAACAGTTGAGCGAGTGCGGCTTTGCCCTCTGGGTTGGACATGTGAGGCAATTTATGGCCTTGCTCGAGGATGCAGCTCACTCCTCTCTCTCTATGTGTCTCTCTCTCTCTCTCTCTCTCGCTCTCTTCTTCCTCTCCATCCCTCCTCCTGCACTTGTACACTGTCATACAACGATTATTCTGAAGGAATCGTTGAAAATAATAACACACTCTTTTGTCTTTTCCAAAAAAGGAAAGTCACAAATTCAAACTGTTGGATGACAGCGTGACAGGAACACACACCGGGCGTCTGCTGCTGAGCACGAACCTTTATGCTCTGATAAAACTGAATCAAAGGTGTTAGTCAGTCTGCTCTTTGGTTAAAGGTACGGCGAGGACACCTCTTCACTATAATACACCCTGATTTCCTCTTCTGACAGCAGTCCTGATTTTTTTGATGCATCTAAAGATCATCTCCTCAGATCTTCTCATGGTCACAGAGCTGTGGGATGCAAATGCAGACCACAGGGGGTCTGAAAGTTATTCTGAAAAGGAAGTAACACTGAGATCTCATGATATCTTAGAGATAAAGAAGGTTAACTCAAGGAGGTTTGTTTGGTTAACCCTTTGCAAACATAAGGAGAGAGCTAAACCACAGCTGGCGTGTCACTGACAGGAAAACGACAACAGCTACCAAAGATGTCTCACAAGAAAACCAGAGGACTGGAGTAAAAATTCGTCAGGCTGCAACTAAACTGTGCTGCTAAGAAGACGAGAAAGGGGAGCACAACAAACAGCAGAGTTTAATAAAAGCGAGTTGGACGTCAGTGACGTGGGACCAATCGAGAGGACCACAGCTGAACCGCAGTTTTCAACGCTCCTGCAGTGGCCTCACATTTCAAGACTTCAGGCTGCAGCTTGATCCTAACAGACTTTCAGATGGGTAGATTATCAGACCGGTGCTGAAGTTTATGGCCTCAGTTTTTTCTACAATCGCGACGCCAACAACACGGAGCGGTGATGAGACAAGGATCCCATCTGCACCGTCTGGACGAGCAGTTCATACAAAACTAATCCAGGAAGCTGTTAAAGCTTTAGAACTTTAGAAAAAACATTTTTTTATTTTCAGACACTGTAGTTTCTGTTAGAGATGTCATTTATATGTTGTGTCTCATGGCAGGGAGGTCGGACTGTGAAAATTTGTCAAATTACCAAAAGAAAATACAAAATATTAAAAACAAAAACAAAAAAATTAAGGAAAACAAAATATACACTTTTAAGAAAAGAAGCGACAAAAATAAATAAAAATAAAATAAAAAAGAAAAAAATAAATAAAAATCTGTATTTTTGTGCTTTTTGTTATAAGCTCCAGAAGAGGTTAAAGGAGAGGGAGGAGTTAAAGGAAGAAATGGGAGATAAAAGAAAAGGAAAGAAACAGATTAAAGTAGATAAAAACCTGACTAAAAGTTAAAAACAAACCAAAAACGCTAGAAGAATGGAAGGATAAACAGAACTGAAACATAAAAGCGCTCAGCTCACTCCTCCGTCATGCTTTCCTCTCACGATTGAAGCATTTGTATCTGTGCCTGCACTGATGTGATTAATCCAGCAGATTAGCAGAGAGCGGACTGCGTCAGACCTGCTCTCCTTCGCCACCTCCTCTGCAAATATTACCCTTGGATACTTGTTCTAGAGAAAACACGGTGGGGAGAGGTGTCAGCCCAAACTAACGCCGGCGTCACTCCCTCCTGAAGGAGAACAGGAAGAGGAGGAGGAGGAGGAGGAGGAGCTCTGACGCTTACGTTTCGCTTTATGATTTCCCTCCGAGAAGCAATTCCAGCTGAGCAGGGGGGGGAAGGAAATATATTAGAAATTTTCCCTGGCTGATGTGTTTTCTGGTGGATTCATCTCCAACCATCCTGCAGCCTCTCCCCCTGCGTCTCCTTCTGTTCTCTGTTTCAGGGTGTTTCATTATCAGCGTGTCAGGCTGAGTGGATTCCGGGGCGCCGAGAGGGACGGATGAGCAGACACAGTGGAAACACTGAAAAGCTTGAAAAAGCTCTCATTTTTTTAAAATGAGGTGAGATTAGATTGATCTCAGAGAGGCGAGAGGAAACGTGTCCAAATACGATCAGGATCCATCCAGAGTGTCCACATTTGATTACACTTTTTAAATGCGAGTCTTATCGGGGAGATGACTCCCACATCTGTGTGTGAAGTCATCCGGCAAACAGGACGGGCTGTTTGGTTGCAAATCAACCAGAACCAGAGGTTTCACAGCAGTGTGTGGATGGGTTGGTGAAACATGTAAGGATACACACGTATGAAGGAGGTCACGTGTGTCTCTGGGACGGAGGAATCAGGTCTCAGATTCTCAGATTATCGCTGATGGAGGCTGATATGTCTCCAATCAGTGGCCTTCCTCCATACTGACTGTTTCTCCTGCACACACCAAGCCTGCTGAGATCTGATTGGTCGATTCTACTCAGACTGCAAACACATCTGTATTCAAAAGGCCCTTTCAAACCACAGAGTGTGGATAAGATCAACATCTGACCGAACATTTCCCCCAAGCAGAGGGTTTTTTCCCCAAAGGTTCAGGAACTTATTTAATCCCGATGTTTAACCTAAAGTTTAAAGTCGTATCTCTCTGCTTGTTAATCTTCCCTGGAGACGTCACGACAGCATCTTCCAAACATATCCGAGCATTGTTTCGGATTCTGCATCATCATCTCCTCCATCCCTGCTTTTCTCTTCCTCCTCCGTTCGTTTCCACTTGGAGTCCTGGTTGCATTAAAGCGTGCTGTGTTAATGTCTCTCGCTCATCAAGCCGCTGACCTGGAATGATTATCCACATGATCTGCTGCACTGCTCCTTTTCCCCCCCTCTCCTCTTTCTCTTTCGGTTTCTGCGTTTGATCTGGAGAACATTTGCGGATACAACGACACCTTTAGCTTCATGCATAAAATTAAGGGGGTCACTTCAGCTTAATGTGGAGTTAAATGTTGCTTCTGATGGACATAAAGGAGAAGCAAAGAGAGCCTCTACAGAGGCACGTGTTAACTCTTGTTAAACTAAATCCAAGTTTCAGGATAAGATGAGTGACGTTTTACACTTTAAGGGCACCAAAACACTTTTTATTTTAATTAAATCAGACGTCACGTGTGAGGGTGAAGCTTTTTTTTTAATTCATGAGATCTAAACAGAAAGTAAAAATGCACATAAAGCTTCATTTAAATATGATGAAATATAATATTCATGCAAGTGTTTCGATATTAATGTCCCGTCTGGTCACATTTATCGCTTGAACCACTGACTGTCAGATAAAATCGGACAAACTGCACTGAAAAAAGTGAAACAACTGTGTCATTAAGTCAAATTGCATTTTTTAATTGATCGAACTTAAAATCCTGTTTTTTGTTTTAAACCTGTTCGGTTCAGTTTGCCTGAAAGCAAAAAGTAAACATCTTGGATTAAGTTAAAATATTAATTTCACTGAACTAGCATTTTCACTTCAGATCAGAGATTTCCATGTCATGTGACCCTGGTTTAGCCGATCTAAGTTATTCCCATAATGCATTTCAGCCAAGTCAATTCATATTGTATTTTATGTTACAAATTAATTACTTTACAAATAGTTTGTCAAACACGTGTTTGTGAGCCACTGACTGGCTCACTTATAAATAACACTGGACAAGAATATTAATTATTTTATTATATATTAATTGTAACCATGAGTAAGAAGGGTATGCAGTTGATGAAAAACCCCAACATGTCACATTTTAATTTATTTTTTCAATCTCTCCATGTCACTGATGGTTGAGTTATATTTAAAGACTGACTCAACACTCATGTGAGAGGAGCAACAACATACATTTAGCAGAATGGTTCAGCACTCCATGCAGGATTTGTATCTGTGTAAAAAGTCAAACTCCATACTTGACTTAGGATGTATTACTTTGGACCGACTAGAGAGATTGACTTGAGGAAACCTAAAAATATTGCTTGTAACAAAATTAGAGTAATTTAATCATTTTTCTCTGAAGTAAAAGTTTAACTGAGATGGAATTATTGATATTAGGTTTGTTCAAAATGAAAAAGTAAGTTGAAACAAATTGGTCGTGTGGTCTTCATAATGAATTATTTTTTGACTTTGAGTGAATGTAAATTTTTGGCTTTGATTAAAAGATTATCTTGATTGATATTGAATCAAATTTTAGAGTTCAACCAAATCAGAAATATAATTTGAGAAAAACTAATAATATTAGGTGTAACAAATTAGAGTATTTTTTTAAAGTTAGTCCAAAGTATCGTTTTTTTTCAGTGTGGCGCAACAACAAGGGCTGCAACTAACGATTATTTTCATGATCGATAAATCTATCGATTATTCCCTCGATTAATCGAGCGGTTGTTTGGTCCATTAAATGTCAGGAAATGGTGAAAAACCTTGATGTTTCTCTGAGTCCGAGATGACATCATCGAATGTCTCGTTTGTAAACCAAAGATATTCAGGACTGTGACAGAGAAGCAAAGAAACCAGATTATTTTCATGTTAATGAAGCAGAAATTAGAGAATAGAACTTAAACTGATGAACTGATTATTAAAATAGTTGATGATTCATTGAATAACTGATTAATAATTGATTATTCAATTAATTGCTGCAGCTCTACTAACAATGGGTTTTTAAAATCCAAAACTTGCAAATTACTTCATATAATCTGCAGCACACATGATGTAAAACTTGATCCAAACGTCAGCAGATAAAACTGCATGTTTGTTTGTTTTTTGTTGGTTTGTTTGTTTGTTTTTAAAGTGCCTACTTGTTCTTTAGAAGAACAGCACTGGTGGTTTTTTTCCTCGGGCGCAGATTTGGGAGGTTTATCCGTGATGACGCTGCTGCTGCTGCTGCTGCTGCTGCTGCTGCTGTGTGAGCAGTGAGCAATGCTCGCTCTTTGCACATGAACTACACAAAGGTCAAGTGTGCAGCGGTGGCTGCCTGACAAATGCACAGCCTTGGCACGCTCTTACAGTACGAGGAGGGTGAAAGTCATAAAGGGGGTTCAGTCACAGTGGAGGTTATATCTGCATGAAAAAGCATTTCTGTTTTTTCTGGGCTGCACATTTTCTCTACTTTGGTACTAAAACCTTAAAATTAAAGCTGCATTAAGGCAGAAATATGTGGGTTTGATTCTGGACCAACAATAATTCAGATTCAGAGACCTTCACATCATCTTAGGTCGTTTTCACACCTGATCAAGCGGACTCGGTTCGATTGGCGAGCTGAAAGTCGCAACATTGTTGCATTTAAACAACAGTAAAGACGGAGCATCATGTGAAGTTGGCTGGTTTGGGGATGGTGTTTCTGTTTCAAAAATAGAGGTGGCACCAGAAGAGACGACTGAGGAGACCGGCAAGAGACAATGGGTTCTTGGTGTTGCTATGACGGCGGGCGAGGTATGTAACCTCACGGATTACAAACAGGGGTGGACTAGCCGTCTTGTATTGAGCTTCGTCACACTATTTTACGGAATGCTACAACGTTAGTGAACGCAACTGTTCCTATAATGCTATCGTAGCTTGTCAGGGATCGATCCTGTTATTTTCTAACTTTGACGATCGAAAATGTGACGACATATGAGCTCAGAGTTTAAGGACTGTGACTGCTGGTAGCTGTGATTTGATTTTGTTTAAATATGCCAAATTGTGAATTTATGGGTTATTGTTGTTCAGACAATTGAGTTAAAAAGCTAGCTAGCAACTGCTAATGTCAGCGGTCACTTGTTGCCAAAGCAACAATAAACATTCACTCAATAACGTCACTACGTACATTTGGTCCTGTGTTTGGTCCGGTGAGCTTTCACACTGCATACAAACCGAACAAGAGTTCACTTGCAAGCCCTAAGGTCTTCTGACCAACTGCTGTTGGAGGTTCCAAAAACCAGAATCAAGTCAAGAGGTTACAGGGCCTTTGCAGTAGCTGCGCCTCGACTATGGAACAGTCTCCTCATCCATATAAGAGCCTCCCAGACCATAGAGATTTTAAAATCTTCTTTAAAGACCTACTTCTTCTCCCTGGCGTTTCATCAATGAGCTCTAATAAAACACAGGCACCTTGGTTTTTAGATTTTAAATTGTTACTGTTTTAATACGATGTTCTTGAAGGTGCTCTATAAATAAACTTGACTTGACTTGACTTGAACCGAGACCCTTGTTTTCAGGCGGACCAGAGTTCGCTTGTTTGGTCTGCGCCAGAGTTCGGATGAGCTTTCACACCTGCCCAAACGAAGTGGACTATCTGAGGAAACGAACTTTGGTCCCTTTTAAACTGGACCAAACAGCTCTGGTGTAAAAGCGACCTTCAAGTTAACTTTTGCAAAAAACTTTGAGTACACTTTTCTCCTGATGTTTCATTTTTTAAGAGAGAAAAGTTCAACTCTAAACTCTCTTTGGATGTCAAACTGTCTTACACTCCTCTTTCAGGAAGTCCTCACTCATGTAAGATGTATAATCAGGTGTTAAATAACAGAAGTAAGAGCCCTGAAGTGCAAAAGGTCAACATTTAAGGCTTGTAAAATCACACAGGGCCGGATGTGAGTTGATGTTCTTACTAATCCGGCAGCTTTTAAAAGCGTAATAAGGCCCGGAGGTCAAACATTTCCCCTGCTAACAGCTCAGGGCATAAATATGGATAATAACAAAGATCTGCGAGGTAAGTGCTTCCACAGAATAATATTCATTAAAGTCATCAGGACTCAGCAGAATTTAACAATGAGGACTTCACTCTGTGTGTTCCAGCTCCTCGTCCTCTGATCAGGAATCAGAGTGAGTGTGTGTGTGTGTGTGTGTGTGTTTCCTCACACTCTTTCACGGCCGACCTGTCAATCTGAAGGTTGAGTTCAGCCCGCGGAGATCACTGATCGCTCTCCCCGCTTCACTTCTTCAGGCTTCTTAATCCCCGCGCTCTCTTATCTGTCTGTGTCTCAAAGCAGCCGAACAGCCTGTGAGATCAGAGCGTTCAGAGGAAACCAGCACGTCGAGCTAAACCCCCCCCCCCCCCCCGCCCCAAAACGCCTAATCACCACTAACGAGCTGATTATAGCAGATCAATCAGGGAGTTGGGCTCCTTAATGCGGCGCTGTCATTGTTCAGCAGCAGGGTGGCGTCAGCACGCCCCTCTGGCCACTTCTCCAAATGTACTTCCTCTTTTCCCAGAAGGCTGAGCGTGCCAAAGGCAGAGCCAGCTTCAGGCGGAGGAAGGAAGCATCCTCAGACTCCTCTGTGGCTCTTTACGTGTTTTGAGGTGACGTAGGGACCAGGCGACGACGAACGTGTCATCCTTTTATTTGATGGTATTTCATGTGTAAGCCACTCGTTCTGACGCAGCAAACGCAGCTGATTGATTAAAGGTAATTCACTACAAATAACTTCATCTCATGAAAGCTTTTCTTCATCTTTGAATTTGCATTCTGCGCCTTGAACTCCACAAACAGCCCTGAAGATGTATGGAAGTCAGCGCTGATTGAAATGGAGGCGAGAGGCAGCAACGCTCGCCTTGCTTTGATTTCTACGGAGCTCTCACGCTCTCTTTTTCAGTCTGGAGAGCTCGTCTGTGTCAAACAAGCGAGCCGCTGCCAGGCGGGCCTATCCTTCAAGGATGAGTGGCGCTATTGATCTGATCCCCCCGCAGTGGCCTGACTCCCCCAGCAGGGGGGGCTGTCACTCTGTGTGGATGCTCCTAGGAGCCGACTGTGTCTCCATCCTTCCTCTCTGAGGGCTGCGGTATCCGTCTATCCGATGCCCCCCTGCTCCGTCTTTCTAATT
Organism: Labroides dimidiatus; assembly: GCA_030710495.1. Taxonomy (NCBI): domain Eukaryota; kingdom Metazoa; phylum Chordata; class Actinopteri; order Labriformes; family Labridae; genus Labroides; species Labroides dimidiatus. Next base: position 4,142,558 of record CM061150.1, on the reverse strand, counting down.
AGACAGCCTTCTGGAGCAGGAAGCCTCAGTCCCATTGCTCTGGCTCTCTCTCTGTCTCGTTCTCTCTGGACTATCAGTGTCACTAACAAATCAATAAAGCATCAGGGTAGAAACCACAGGAATCGGCACAACCGGGACGACTACAGCTCGCTCTGCTGCAGCTACCTGCACAGCAAACTCAGCCTCAGCTCGAACGCTAAAAGACAAGCTGAAGAAAATGTGCTTTTAAAGTCCTAAAGCAGATTTCAGTCAAGCCATCGCATCGACCCGAGCATGTCGACAATTCCTGGAAAGCTGGACCAATACTTCCAGAGCCTCCAGTTTCATCTCGGTCTAATTTGTGTGCTTCTTCGAAAGCAGAAAGAACACATCGTAGCTGCTCTGATAAATCCCTGAAACCCTCTTGGACATCCTAAAGACTTATTCCAGAGATTTCCAGCTGTGCCCAGCCGCGGCCCCCCGGCTATTTATCACTGCTGCAGCCATAACCACGGGCAGCAAATCCCTCTGGGGAGAAATCGCTCTAATCCAATACTTCCTGCATCCTAACACAATTAGCATACAGGATTTAAAGTGTGTGCTAAACATGCCGGCTATTCCCACAACACAAGACGAGCTGTGCTGCACGCCATGCTGCACGCTGTGCCCCACTGATGCTAAAGAGACTGTCAGGTGTCTCCTCTTGACCTGGACTAAGACAGATGGTCCCATCAAAACATGGATTCAGATTACCGAGACTGAAGCAGCAAACAAAGCTACAGACAGAGGGGACGTTTCGCAGCAGAGGTAGAACTGAAATCAGGAGCTCCAGAGGGGAAAATATGTCTTGTGGTGGGAATTTTAATTTCTGGGTAAAAGAAACAGATTCCTCATCTACAAAAAGTGCTTCTGAAATACTCTCAGGGAATTAAGTTTGATTGTTTGTAGTTAACTTCCTTTGAGGAAAACTTTTCAGGCAGAATACATGGATCAGAAATCCATCCATTGACGTCCTCTCCCCCCCAGGGATCCTCCTGAGAGGAGCTGCTGCAGCTCTCATCGACAGTAAGCACCGGTTCAGGGATTTGAGGCTGTAATAACACATCTTTCACTGGTCCAACTTTTCATCAGAGACCAAGAACCTGAACTTATCCACATGAGCGTATGTTATCCAGGAAACGAAGCAGCTGAAATTACAGTCAGACCTATAGGGGGCAGTAAGACAACGATGAAGGCAACTCAGAAAAAATGACACCATGGATGGAGAAGGACATGCTGTCATCTTCATGTGCAGCTCTGCAGCTAGCCTGTTAGCCTGTTAGCATGGAGGAGATTCAGCCTGTGCTGGTTTTGTTGATGCTTGTGATAAAGCTGTTGCTGGTCGAAGACATTTCAAAATTGCTTGAACCAGCGAAACACCGGACTGCTTTGAGTTGGAGGCATGTTTGAGTCCGTTGATCGGGGATTTCGAGCGGGATGCATCCTTCTCAAACAGCTTTAGATCCTCATTAAATCCTGATCTGATGAAGAGATTGTGACACGTATATAAAACGAAACATGGATGCATTCAGAGGACTTCTTCTGTGTTTGGACAGCTGTTGTAAACTGGATATCCACTGACACGTTCAACTGAAAGTCACCACTTTCATTCAAACGATCAGGCTAAGAGAAGACCGTTGTTTAGGTGGTACCAAACCGGGCTCATCTGAATGTGGAGGGAGGAATAAAAACACTGAGGCTGCTCCACCAATCAGAAGTGTTCAGCTTGCAGGCCCCGCCTCCCACAGTTCCAGCTCCCAAAACCACAGGATGGAGATGACTTTCAGTTTTAATGAAAATATTAGCTGTAGCTTAATTTTTTGAACAGTAAAGCTTCTAAATCATGAACAGCAGCGTGGCGGCTGCCTCTGTCAGGTGGTTTTCAGGTGCTTGAAGGCCATTGGTGAAGCTGCTCTCTGCAATGAGCTGAAACCGGACTGATAACCCCTCAGAGTCGTAATGGAGGGCCGTGGATCACATTAGACTCACATTAGAAAGACTGGCCAGAGAGGTTAATCAAGAACGTGAGGCGCCCGAGGACTGCCTCTCTCTCTCTCTCTCCCTCTCTCTCTCTCGCTCGCTCCATCAGTGAGGTTTCACCACGCTGGATTTATTTCACAGCAGAGCGCTCGAATTAATGGTGGGGATCGTATTCGGGGCGCTCATATTTCTAATAATGAATTTCATTCTTCAGTTTTTATTGTGCTGGAAAGAGAAAGAGGACCGCAGGAGCTGAATTTAAAACTGTTTCTAACACTTCTGAATGCTTTCCTATATTCCTGCTGCATTATTCAAATCTCTCAGCAGAAACATTTTTTACATGCAAATAGTTCAAACTCCTCCGTGTGTGTTTTTCCTCACTGTCCTTCGTTTGTTAGTTTGATGGTAAAAAAAAAAAAAAAGAAAGCTTCTTTAATGGTTTGTGATAGAAAAGGTTCAGAGGGAGATGGAAAAATTTCTTTAGTTTGAGTTTTTCCATTTTATGTAAATTGATATTTTAATCCAGCACCTCTGAATGTACAAAAACAAAGTTTCAACAAAATGCTCTATACATCAACAGCTGTATCTGTGTGTGGGTTTTAACTTTGCAGCTGTGCGTGTCACATCTGATCTGCAGCTCATTTATAATTCGTTGAAATTGGTAACTGTGTTTCGGACCAAATGGCTATGACCAGTGGGGTTCCCCAGGGGTCAATCCTGGGACCCCTAATGTTCAGTTTGTACATGCTGCCATTAGGCCAGCTAGTACAACAGCTACACAGATGACACTCAGCTCTGTCTCCCTGAGAGCAGGTGAACATGGGCCTGTATATTCACTCTGTCACTGCATCAAACAGATCAGTGGATGCAAAACTCAGACAAAACTGAAATCCCTGTCTGTGGTCCACAGAAACAAAGTGTTATCAGTCACCTTGAGACTCTCTCTCTAAAGGTTCATAATCAGGTTAGAAATTTAGGGTTAATTTTGGACTCAGACCTGAACCTGAACAGCCACATTAAATCAATAACATCAGCTACTTTTTACTATCTGAAAAACGTCGCCAGAATCAGAGGAATACTGTCTAAACCTGACTTAGAGAGACTCATCCATGCGTTTGTCTCCAGCAGGTTAGATTACTGTAACGGCCTGCTCACTGGGCTCTCTAAGCGAGCTGTAAGACAGCTGCAGTACATCCAGAATGCTGCTGCACGAGCCCTGACCAGAACCAGGAAATACGACCATATTAGTCCTGGTCTCAGGTCTTTAAAGCAGCTCTGCTTGTCCACAAGTCTCTTCATGGTTTAGCCCCAAAGTACATCTCTCACATGTTAGAGCCATAAAAACCAACTCAGACTCTGAGAACCTCAGGGAGGGGTCTCCTGCTGGTGCCCAGAGTCAGGATGAAACACAGTGAGGCTGCGTTTCAGTTTTATGCTCCTTGAATCTGGAACAGTCTTCCAGAAGATGTGAGACAGACCTCATCTCAAACGGCGTTAAAATCCAGGCTGAAAACAGTTCCGTTTAGCTTTACATACAACTGCAAGCAAGATTTATTTTAATGATGGAATGATTTTATTTTATTCTATTTTAATTCTAATCCACCTTCTTGTGATTTTATGTTGCTGTAAAGCACTTGTGTATGAATTGTGCTCTACACATAAATTTGCCTTGCCTTATTTACCTGTGTGTGCAGCCCACTCTCTGAGTAACATCTCTGACACATGGGTTCACAGTGAGGAGCCAAAGCGTGACCTCACCTGGAGCTCTCTCCTCCACCACATTTTCACAGACATATATCAGAAACAGGCTCTACACCCGTACAGTGGAGAGGATGTCGGACTCCTGACTCATGACTTATCACTACAGGGGAGGAAGCAGACAGAAATGTGACCCTCGCTCTGGACTAAATAAATAATAAAAAAAAGCAACTCTAACAGACGGCTTTTAAAAGAAAAACTCGCAGACTGAATGGAGGGAGGTTTCATCAGTGTCACTGATTCAAACACAGCTTTTTTGCTTTTCTACTCCCCATATTAATATTTTAGGTTAGAGGTGTTTATCTTCTTATAGATGTTTTTCAGTTCCAGTGAAACGTTTCAGAGTGAGCATGAGCAAAGTGAGTGAGAGGAGCACATGCACAGCCACTATGATGTGATGGGAGCTGTGTATTAAACTGAGATTAGAGAGACTGAATCTTGAGAATCAATCTCATCACCCTAGTATTGATTATCATATATCAATATTATTGATAATCAATGTTTTAGACTTATTGTTGTTGTTCTTGTTTATTTATTTATTTATTTTTATTTATTTTTATTTATTTTTATTTAATTTTATTTAATTTAATTTTATTTAATTTTATTTAATATTATTGGAGGAAATTATGATGGCAGTTTTATCAAAGCTTAGTAAAAAAAAGAATAAAAAAATAAAAAAAATAATAAAATAAAATAAAATTTTATTTTATTATTTTTTGCTGAAAAAAAATAAAAAAATAAAAAAATAAAATAAAATAAAATTTTATTTTTTATTTTTTGCTAAGCTTTGATAAAACTGCCGTCATAACTGCCTCCAAGCTCTTCCATTGCTCAGACATTGCCTCACTTCACCATTAGCGTCAGGCTAGCTGCCACGTCTTGCTTATGCCACAACTAAACCTCAGCTACTTCCTCATTCTTAGTGCAAGTTTAGTTTTCAGTAAAAACATCATTGTGCTCTGTTTGCATCTCTTCCATCAGACAGCTTGAATCTGACAATAACAGAAATTTGTTTAAAGTCAATCGTGAGGGGTCCCTCTCCCTCCTCCTGCAGGGCGGATCATGCACTCAAACGATGCTGTGCAGGGAAAATCTGATGCACAATGCTTTTTTTTTTTTCTTTCTGGTTGCCTGACAGAAAGAGGAGGACATATATTTTTCATCATGTGGCCTGAAACGGCATGAATAACCAGTTAAGTGCATATTCTGATACGTTAACTCCGAGTTGCATGTTATGCATAGAAACCCCCTAATAAATACATCACACAGTGCTCAAAATAGACGGTAAAGTTACCTGATTTCACCTCAAGACAGAGAAAACCCTCCGGCACACGTAATGAAGGACACGAACAGCTCATGTTCAGTCCTAAATTCAGCCTCTGCCACAGGACAGGACTAAAAAACTCTGTTATGCAACAACCTGAAGACCTGAAACCATCTTTTTTTTTCTGTAACTCCGAGCAGGAGCATCATAATGTTTGCTCCCTGATAAACGGAAAGTGAAAAGAAGTTGACCCCAACCAAAACAGTCAAGCTCTCCTCTTTGTTAACAAACCTCTTATGAGATAACAAACCCACAGCCTGAATTCAGCTCCTGCTCTCATCAAACCCGCAGAAATAAACTGTGCAACAGGATCAAAAAAAAAAAAAAAAAAAAAATCTATGCAAAAGGTTTGGTGTGCCAGATGTGGGTCAGCCTTGAGCCTGCGGTGCTCTCGCTCTCTCCTCCTGCTGAGGGGGGTGAGAGAGGGGCGAGAGACGTAGACACAGGTACAAAAAAAGAAAACGTAAAAAAAAAAGAGCGAGCGAGGAGGTCAGGGTTAGTGACTGATTCACCTAAAAATACAGCAACAGCCGGACCGTTAATCCGCCTCTTCGCCCCCCACCACGGCTCAGGGGATTGAGGTTTATGACAACAGGATTTAGGATTTATAGTTTTGTACTCAGTATATCTTTTCCTCACAGAGCCTGCTCAACTCCATGTTCTCTCTTTCCCATCAACGTTTTTACAGACTAACTTAAACTAATGAGCTGTTCACACTGAAATGGAGTCAACAGAAAAAAGCGTCACTTTGGCTGAGTTTGTGTTCAGCTTTTAAGATCTTTTGAAAATGCGATACTTCCAGTCACGATGCAAATTAACTACGACGTTGCGATAAGAGCCTACTCGAGTAGGATGACAAAAACACCGGAGTTGTGTGTTTTTTTGCAGCTGACTATACAAAATTAACAATTCTCCTGCGGAGTTATTGCCATTCAAGCGTGCATTGGCTATCGTCACCTTGTTTGCACTCAGTCTCAGGGAGGTGCAAAGTGCTGTTTGCTGATTTTTCGCCATACGGTAACAAGCTAACCGCAGCTCCTGGCCAGGTGGCGTCCTCCAGTGTTTCTGATCGTTCTCTTGGATCAGTTTGGACGAGGATCGTTTTCAAAAAGTTCAAAAGTAAGGAGAGAAATCTTTGAAGGAAAGACTTTTTCATCTCACGTGTAAACAAATCTTTGGTAAAAGGAGGTTATTTAAGGGTAATTGGTTTGTGAATGGATTATGAGTTTGGAATCAAAGAAGAAAAACACGTTTCTTCATCCTCTTTCTCCCGTGTGCTCCTGAAACTCCTGCTCAGCTGAGGCTGATGCAGACTCAGCGATGGAAGCTCCAGTTTTTTGAGAAATTGGGAAGTTTTGTCACATTTTTGTGGTCTACTGACACTTCCTGCACAAAAAAAAGCTTTACTCATAAAATTTTAGGAAATTTGGAGGAAAGTTTAAACCAAGAAGAAGTTTTGTTCAAACTTCTGCATCCATCTGGTCCAGCATGCCTCCTTCACCCTAATCTAAAGCAGCCAGTTCCTCTACAGGACACGCCCTCTTGGAGAACCCACAGTCCTTATAAATACGCAAACGCAGCAACATGTTCACACACACTAAAACATGTCAAACCTGATCAAGCAGCTGCAGCCACGGCAGGCACGAACACATGCCCTACAACACCAAAATGCACGGCAGCACTCGGAAAGCGCTCATGCATGTTCACCGGCTCTATAGATAAAATCTCCTCCAGCTCTGCCTCACACACACACTTCTACACACACTTCTACACACACACAAATCCAGGAGTATTGTGCAGTGCAGGCTCTTCTCTGTATTTCTTGTGGCAGTTTGTGTGGGTGGAAGGAAGGGGGAAGCTGACACACAAACCAGCAGGGTCACAATCAAGCAGCCCTTCAGTATCGGCCACAGGTCTGACAGCTTCACTTCTTATTCAATACAGCAGCCGGGAACAGATAAATCCAGCCGGACACACACACGAGCGACTGATTAAACGCTTCAAAGAAGAAACCAGAGAAAGAGAGGAGAGGAAACAAACCCTGTGATACATCCTGACGTTCCCCCGCGACAGCGTGCTTTGTCATTTTCATATCAATCCAAAGCAGAGTGAAGAATTAGATAAACCGGCATATTTACACAACTCCACTTTTTCTTCATTTTTATCAAAAACCTCTGAGGTTCTCAACCAGGACAGAAAATAACTGAAAGGGTTTTGTTGCAGATTCATTTGTTTTTACCTTCTCAGTGGAACAGTTGAAACAAAGGAAGACGTGTCTTTACGTTTAAATGCTGCTGCTGACCCTCAGTAAAGAGAGGATGATTCACTCTGAGCACAAATACAAAAACACATCCACAGACAGACCTGTGCAGACGTGACCCTGACAAACACAAAATACTCCATGTGTCCACCACACTCTTAGGTTTCCTGGTCTGTTTGGTGTCTCTGTACTGATGATTGTCTACGCAACGATCTCTATCAGCAGCTTGAGTTCAATGGAGGAAATTGAACAGGCGTATATCTAATCTTTTGTACCAACAACCTGAGAAATCCTGTCTAATAAAACTTGAAAGAATAATAATAATTAAAGCCCCAAGTGGCGATAAGCAGGCCCTCGCCCACGTGCACCAGTCGAGGCGTATAGCTGCCATATGATACCTGATACTACCATGCATTTCCAGAGGGTGGCGCTATTGCAGTACCAAAGAGTTGAGCATGTGGATTTGTACCTTGATCATGTGTGTGAAATCTGGATCAGATTGGAGGTTAAATGAAGGCGCTACATTGACTTAGTGGTTCATGGCGAGATATCAGAGTTTGACGCATCGCCATGGACACACCGTTTAATTACAGGACATGACCTGATCAGTGATGCTTTATGATGGCCTGAAAGACATTACAGAGCAGAGTAGAACGAAATATTTAAAAGAGTAGAAGAGTTTTCATCACAGAGTAAAACTTATGACTTGTTTGTTTTTGTGTGACATTGAAAGCCTGAATACATTATGCTAACTTTTTTACTCTAGGTTTTATGTCACTCGAACTCTGCCTGTAATCGAAAAGAGGTCGTTACTTTGACCACAGACCGTATCAGACATGGATGTAGTCTCAAGTTTTGTAAGTAATCAATGAGGACTGCCATGTTGAACGCTGACTCAGCCAAAATCGAGGAATCGAGGTACACCAGCCTCTAATAACAAATCTGTGCGAAGCTCTGATTTAAAATATCTCTTAAAGTGACAGTACGCCTACAGTGTGCACAAATAAATAAAAGAGGCTTTGAGACCTTTGAATTCTGCCCTGAAAACGACCATTTAACAGAAATGTTAACAGACATTCTTTGGCTGCTGCGGTCAGCCTCAAGTGGACTCCTGAAGAACTGAAGGAACTGGACTTAAATGAGCCATAACAGACCGTCATGGTCACGTTTCTTTAAACAGGCCAGGAAACAGACTAACCCAAAGATCCGTCTACAGTTTGTTCAGTCGTATCGAACATGGAGCTCACCGAGGTAAATAAGATTCCATGTAAATTTTGAAATTCCATGTAAACAAAACTTCTTCTTCTCCTTCTTGTGAGTCCATAATGATCCCCGTCTGTTTGCTCTGCGGCTCAGCAGCTTAATCCTTTCATTGCTCCTCCCATCAAACATTGATGCCCTGAGTTTCTGCTTCAGGATCAGCTAATATCAAACAGAGTGAATTTTTCAGCAGGCCTGAGAGCAGGAGAGCAGGGATTTCTCTCCAAAAACTCTACTTTTGTTGTTTACAGAGGAAAACGTGTCCGAGCTGCAGCATTTAGAAAAAGAGGATTCCAACTCGCAGGATTCCTCTTCCCTGAAAAACTGGGTTTGTGCTTTTTAAGTATTTATTTGTCTTCTGATGTGAGACATAAACACAAGCCTGAGAGAGGTAAAGGCAGCACCTGACGATGTGCTGGTGTTTTACTTTAGGAAAACTGGTCTTTTTTTTTTTTTAACACAGCTGAAGAGCAGAGTTTCAAAGGTGGATGAAAGAACCGTTTCGTTGTAGTACGAGGAGAATTAAGAGGATCTAACCCTTGAATAAAACTCTTGATTTCAGACGATGCTTCTCTGGACACAAAGGATGGAAAGCAGAGGTGAAGGAATGACGTGAAGAAAAAGATAAATGTGAATGAAAACATCTGACTACATCAGGTATGAGTGGGGACTTACCTTCATGTGTCGTCGCCTCCGCCTGAAGCGCAGCAGCTCCTTGTGTTGGCGGGCGATGAAGTTGACGGCGGCGTACTCAAGCAGAGCCGAGAACACAAAGAGCAGACACACGGCCATCCAGATGTCGATGGCTTTTACGTAGGACACCTGAGGAGAGAGTTCCAGACGGTACGGTTAGAGAGGGACTCGTTTTCCTGCCGTATTCGTCGGTCAAACAGACGATTGTTGTTTTCCCAGAGCTCAGGTTTCCTCTGTGCACCAACAGTGAGACAGTAACAGGAGGTCTGGGTAGAAAAACAGGATGAAGTAGTCCAGTAACTTTTTAGATGTTTACCTTTGCAGCTCATGAAAGAATCATTTCTGTTTCTCTTTCTTTAGTTTTTTCGTCCCTCTTTGCTTTTGTTATGTTTTGCAGTGAGGGCAATAAAACGGGATAATGGAAAAAAACAAACTCTGAACTTCAGCAACTACAAATTTTAAATGTTCCCATTATCTCAGGCTGAACCGCACAAATCAAAAACACACATCTCCTCCTGATGCGCAGGAAATAAAAGCAGATATCAGTGACTACACTTTTCTGTTTCCTTGTTTATGTTTTATTGAGTCTCCGACTGAAGGTCGTTAGTTTTTGAAAATAGAGTCAAAACGAACACTATCAGGGATGGAGAGGGACCCGGTGAGGTGTTTAAATGAGGGAGAAAAATCAGCAGCGTCTCAGGTTTTAACCGAGAATCAGCGGCCTGCATGCTGGAGCAGACACATGACTCAACATTTTTGGGTTAATCTGGTTTTAAGGGGGAATACTAAAAGAGGAGAGCACATGAAAACAATCTTTGCCTCTTCAGACTCCTCAGCTTAAGTAACATGACTCATCACTTTAGCTGCTCAGGAAGGTTAAACCACAGCTGAAGTGAGGAAGTCCAGGGTGTAAATACATGCTGCGCTCAATAAACTGCTCAGATCCTGATGCTTTAGTCTTAATATTTGCTCATTCAGATTTAATGGAAGCCCAGATGGACCAAACAAAGCAAACACTCTCTGCAGCTGAAGAGCGCTGTGCTGTTAGACGGACATGTTCGGGACTGTCTGGATAATAAGGGCTAAATGAAGTCTGGTTGGATCATTGTCTGATTGCTATCTATCCTCTGAGTACCATTATTCAAGTATATTCACCCCAGCCTGTCATTGCAGCTCTCCATCTCTGCACGCAATTACAGCTGGAGCCTGAGAGGGAGATCCCTGTCCGGCTGTCACAGAGAGAAAACCTACAATCAGCCATTTCAAACCCAATTATACCCCGACTTTAGATCACTTTCACAAACACACAGTGCTTATCGGCGCTGCCTGGCCACGTTGTAATTCCTGCTCATTTTGTGCCGAGTGTGACGCTTATGAAAACATTTATCTTTTACAAATGCCCGACTGATTCAGCCCCAGAGCTGCCGAGAACCACTGAGGCCTAAACGGTCAACTGGTTCACTTGGTTTGATGGTCATCCAGGCAGAGAGAGAGAGAGAGAGAGAGGGAGAGAGAGGGGGGAACAAAAGTGCAGAAAAGAACAGACATTACCTCAATTTAAATAAAACATGAACATATCTCAAAGAGGATTATTTAAAGAAGGAAGGAAGGTGCAGCCTCCTGCCTTCATGCAAATCGTTAAAGGACACTTCCTGCATTTTGAAATCAATGCTCAGCTCTTTATGAGCTCTGCTTCAGCCCAAAGTGCATGATTATGGTGGACAGCTGCCCACAAGTTCAGAACTAAACTGATTTAAAAACAGAAGAAGAAAAAAACTTCTGCAGATAAGACTCAAAGACTCAAAACAGACATGCTGCAAATGAAGATATGACCGCAGAGGAGCTCCAGGCCTCTAGGGGGCACTGTGAAGAGCAGTTATGAATACCTCAAACTGTTTATGCTTCATTTAAACTCAACAAAATAAATGTGTAGATGAAAAAGCAGCATCAAATGACTGAGTGCTGATTGAATGTGTGAGTGCCAATAAAGCTCTGCAGCTATCAGACAGCCTGTACTCAGAGCCTGGAAGAGTTAGCTAGCAGTGCAGCTGCGCGGCTAACTGAAGGGGACTAGAGCAGAGCTAACTGTCATAAACTATTTCTAACAAAACAAAACAAAACAAAACAAAACTTAAGGGGGTTAATAAACAATGTTATAAAGCTGCTTTTTTTATTATTTATTTATTTATTTTGTAGCTTTATGACGTTTCAAGGATAACTGGTATAAACTGTACTCCTCAGCGCCCCCCAGAGGCCTGGATCACTTTCTTTTTCATAGTTTGTTCACAGGGTTTTTTCTGTTTTATGTCTTTTATATTTGTTGATTTTATTAAAATGCAGTATAATTACAGTATTAACCCCTTACTGTCTGAATTGATCTATAATTATACATTTTTTTTGTACGTATGTTTATTTAAGTGGAGATTGTAAATATGAATGAAGCACATACAATATATTTACATAATTTATATATATATATATATATATATATATATATATATATATATATATATATATATATATATATATATATATATATATATATAGGCATTAGTGGGATACAAAGTTCATCTCAGCTGCATCTTAATCTGTATCTACATCTGGCAAACTCACCTTTTCAAAATAAGAGTCTGACATTATAAAGGATTCAATGCCGTGAAAATGAGACCTCTAAATCAAATGAGACTTAGAAACAGTTGTTACCATGATCCTATTTATTGTATATTATTATTATTGTATTATTTAAAAATCAGCACTGGGAGTTCTGTTAAATGAGATTCAGAAAATAAAGAAAACACAATAAGAAAAGAGAAGACCTCTGCTTTTCAATCAGTACAAGCTACGACCCAGCACCATTTTCCTTACAACTAACACTCATCACATCCTGCTCTGAAAGGTGGGTGAAAAGCATTCTGGGGAAAACTTTATTCACTAAGTGAAGCAAATGACAGAGAGAGAGAGATGGTTCAGCAAACTGATGGACATCACGTCCGTGTATTTACCAGTGTGCTCTTTGTTTTAACCCCAGTTTAAAGCTTCAGTCTTTAAGGACTTTCAGTATCAGGACTTTGACACCTGCTCCATTCGAGGCTCAAATACTCTCTGATTTGGCACTGACGAGATGACTCTGTGACATTTATAACAAGAAGAGAAGGCCTCAAACTACAGTTGCTCTTCTCTGTAAGAAAAAGATTGGTATTTCAAGTCTTGATGTTTGGTGTTTGTTTTCAAAGAACCAGGAAAAGGAGCCGTTTCTGGACTGAGCCCAGCGAGCTGTAAGCTTAAACAAACGGAGCCAAAGGAACCACAATGAGTTCAGTCATTTCTGAGCACACGCTTCACAGAACAATGTTCAGAGAAGAAGAAGAAGAGCACAGCAGTGAGCTGAACAGCCAGCGAGCCGGAGACTCTGCTCTGACTGGACTGCTGGTCAGCTGACTGACTGGGTAACAGGCTGACTGGTTGGGTGACTGGTCAGCTGTTTGGAAAAGATGAATAAAGGAACGACTGGCTGACTGTGTGGATCAGTGGACTGATGAAGGTCTATCGATGAAATGAGGGATAAATGTTAAAAAGATGAACTCCGTCCAGGGTTTAATCTCTGTTCCACACATCTGGAGCTGATTTACTCACTGATTCACCCAAACCAAATATTCTCCTCAGCTCTTCAGCTCAAGTTTAATCCTGAACACGGAGTATTCAAATATTGATTTTTGCCCCAAGAACATGGAATATTTACCTGAAATATGGATTGAAACTTGTTTTTTCATTTACAGAATCATTAAGTATCGGATATGTACTGCGGCAAAACTTGCAAAGATTACAAAATTCTATATATGGAAATATTAAACTCAAAAAAATGTTGTGATCCAGTTTTTATGAGAAGTGTCATTTTATATTCCATTTAGATATTTTTTTCTAATATCTTGTAAACAGGATTTGTAGTGTTTCCAGATTGTAGAAAAAATATATGCACGACATGACAGCTCTTTGGAAGTGAAGCCAAAATCTTTAGAGCTCCCTCTACTGACTGGCTGTAGTACACTTCTTAAACCTCTCCTTGTGTCATCCTCATATAAACAGATAAGACATCAAAATGCATGTCAAATTACTTTTTGTCAAACATGCATTCAGTCATTCAGACCAGGAGCTAATGTTTAGGCTAAGTGTATGTTCAGTCAGTTATTTGAGCCTTAACGTGGCGTAACGCCTCAGTTACAGTTGAAAAACAAGCTCCTGCAGTGCTGTGTGAGCTGGACACAAAAGTCCATAAACTTTCCAAAAACATAATGCCTGGTTTATACTTCTGCTTCGAATCAACAGTGTACCCTTCACCGTGAGTCAATCAATCATCAATCAATCTTTATTTGTATAGTGCCAATTCATAACAAGTGTTATCTCAAGACACTTTACAATAGAGCATAAAGCTCTTCATTTTGAGGATATACATATATGCATAGATACATATATACATATAAAGATACACATATACATATATATATATACAAATATATACATCCAACACCCAACATGAATCCATATAGCCAATCATGAATCCCTCCATCATGGCAGCAAGAAAAAAACCTTCTGTTAAGCAGCAGGAAGTCTTGAATGTGGACCCCAGTCTCATGATGAACAGCAAATCCACACCATGCTGTGTTGGGTGTTTGGGCGAAGGAAGGGAGGTAAGAGGAGACAAGTGGACTAAAGTAAGAACTAAAGTTAGTGACAGATCCATGAACCATAGACCTGTCGTCTGATTTATTAGATGTTAGCCTCTTGAGATGCTACATCTGGTTTTCGGGAGGGACCTCTCGGGAGTCTGTGTACCCTTCACCATGAGTCTGTGTACCCTAATCTATCTATCTATCTATCTATCTATCTATCTATCTATCTATCTATCTATCTATCTATCTATCTATCTATCTATCTATCTATCTATGGGGGAAATAAGTATTTGATCCCCTGCTGAATTTGTAAGTTTGCCCACTGCCCTGGGAAATTAACACACTCTAATTTTTATGGTTGTTTACTGGTTACTGGTATAGACAGAATATCAGTTGAAAATGCATAAAAACACACAGTATAAAAGTTATAAATTGTTGTGCATTTTATCAAGTGAAGAAGTATATTAGTATCAGCAGGGGATGAAATACTTATTTCCCCCAATGTGTGTGTATATATATATATATATATATATATATATATATATATATATATATATATATATATATATATATATATATATATATATATATATATATATATATATATCAGCTTCACTTTTGGACAACAGGAATGTAAAGGCGTGTCATCCATCTTTATGAACAGTCAGTGCATCAGAGATGTTTACATGAATGGTATCCAAAGGGTTCAGTATCAGTTATATTTCCTTGCATGATCTAAGTGGGATGAAGTCACTTTTTATTAAGGCACGCTATGCTGGGACCGACTCCAGGCTGACTCTATATGACGTGAGTCTGGTCTCAGTTTGTCAGTATTTGAAATTTAGAAACTGTCCTCTCTCTCTCTCTCTCTCTGTCTCTCTCTGTCTCTCTCTCTCGTGTTAATGTGCAGCGTTGTGAGTAATGATTCGGTATCCTCTGACTTTTGTTTGTGCACACGGTGTCTACCTGGATCTAAAGGTGTTTTCTGCAGCGTTAACCACTCTTAGCATCCTGTGTGGTCACATTAACATCATCTGCTTCTTCTTCTTCCCTCACCTCGCCTCTCACCTCGCCTGACACGGTGCAGCGTGCCTCTGTGGCATGTGAAAAGAGCCGTGTGATAGGCATGTGTGTTTGCTATCAATCACACGCACTCGAGGTGTGTGTGTGTGTGTGTGAGTGTGGTGTGTGTGTGAGTATGTGTGTTAGAGAGCAGTATGCCTACCTAAGCTCAGCTGTGCTGTGTGATCATTACTGTGACAGCTGAACTGCACAGGAATCACGGTTCGCTTGTTCAATTTTTAGAGCGCATGAAGCACCTAATGTCAACAAAGTGTGTGCGCGTGTGCGTGTATGTGTGTGTGTATGTGTGTGTGTGTGTGTAGAGGATTAAAGCATCCCTGGACATAATTATACAATCCTACAGGCTCACGCTAAATCTGACCGTTTTTTTTTTCTAATTTAATCTGAAAATCCCTCACAGGAAAAGATCCGGTTGTTTTTGTTTTTTTTTTTTAAGTTATTTTTTTTCTTCATCTTTGAGCGTCCACTGTTAGCATCTCTTTTCATTCCTCTCGTCCCTCCATCGAATAAACTCATGCTCCTTCTCTTTACTGCTTTCCTTTGCGTCTCTTACCCACGTGTGTCCCATCATCCCTGTTTCCATTAAAATCTGCAGATATTCATGACTGAGCGACGCCTCATGATACCTGCCAGACCCGAACCTGGAGCTGTGACACCACTAGCATGGCATTTTTATTCATGCTAGGCTAGTGTCACTTCCTGTTTTGCATTATGCATTTCCTGAAAAGTTACATGCATCTGCTTTTTGTTGTCGGTTTCTTTCCGTCAGAAATTCTAGAGGATGCTTTTAAAGACGACACCTGTTACCGTGAAGGTGTGTTTGAGTCGTCCTCACCTTTGGCAGGGAGGCTCTGGAACCAGAGCTCTGTGTGGTCATGGTCAGCACAGTGGTGATGCCCAGACCCACCCGGGCAGGCGCGGCGTCCATGTTGATCCAGAAGGAAACCCAGGACAGGATGACGATGAGTAGAGAGGGGATGTACATCTGGATCAGGTAGTAACCCATCTGACGCTCCAGGTGGAAACGAGCCTCGATACAGGTGAATTTACCTGAAGGGGGAAGGAAAACGATGTTAAAATCTCAGCACACACACTCGATTGAAAGAAATGCTGAAAGTTTTCCCACTTGGAATAAAACAGACCATAATTTAGAGAGAGAGAGAGGGAGGCTGTGACGTCTCTTTAAAGATTCATGTCCCAGAAAGTTTCAAAGCCATAAAAAAAACTGTTTTAATTCCATTCAGAGTAAATCTATTCTGTTTTAAAGCGAACAGAGTTTACTCCCAGAAAGTTATTATTCTGTAATGAGACGGCAGCTTCAAAGACATTTAACTGCCAGTTTTACATTCATGGAGTCAATCATTCGGTCTCAGCGGGTGTCCTGTTTTTCAGCCTGAATGTCTCATTTGGGTTCGAGTGAATTCACAGCACACGGGTTTGATTCCAGGCACCAGGGCTGATAACGTCTCTGGATGTTTTAACTCGACTAAAAAGCAAAACGCTCTTTTGTCAGTCTGCCCGAGGCGCTGTTCCATTAACGCTGCATCCTCTGTGAACAGGCGCTTTATCTTAATGCTGTCATGTCTTTTGTAGAAACAGGTGGAAAGGATGAGACGAAGGGCTGAATTCAGAGAGCCATCCAGAGAGACAGAGGAGAGATCGAGGAGGACAGAGCACAGGACGGATCAGAGAGGGGACGAGTCTTCGGACTGGCAGTAAGAACGGGGATAAGCCGGAGAGGAAACGAAGACGGAGTTGACAGCTCGGGGACAAAACGTCATCTTCCTTTAGCTCTCACACTAAGCCAAAGTGTAAATCAGGAGCGGAAAATCAGGGAGACACAAATGCTCAGCTTTGCTGAATATCAAATGAATCCAAACATGTTTAATATTTGAAAACAAACGCAGGAGGTGTTTGAGGATTTATTCTGACAGTCACTTGTTGCAGCAAGATCCTGACACAGAGTCTGAAGGTGGAGCTCTGCACGAAGACACGAAGAGCGAACTCACTGCTTCATCCTCTCTCATGAAACACAGAAAAAAAGTACCAACTGTAAATTCAATCTGCTGGCTGCAGTTTCTGCTTCTCAGAAGAGGAAGACCTCCGGGTCGAACATGGAAACCTGCCAAACACCAAATGAGCATCAAGGAAGACAAAACAGACTCATCCTCTGAAACCGGCTGTCTACAGATAGAGGTTGAGACAGATTATCCTGAAACCCTGAACATTCAGAGTCCATCATGGTTATAGCTGTGATATTAGAAACACAGCAGACTGGGTTTGAAGATGTGCTCTGTCATCAAAGTTTTTGATTACAATCAGCTTCACAATTAAAGTATTAAAAGTATCAACTCTGGAAAAACTCTGCAGAAACTGTGACCTCATGTGGAGGAAGGAAAGAGGTGGTTTTCCAGAACAATAATAATTCCGACTGTAGTTTCAAAGTGTCTCATATCTGAATTTGACTGATGCATTGATGGCACTTTGATCAGATGTCCAACAATTCAGCTAAATGTCCTGCAGGTTCCCTTCTTTTGGACACTCTGTCCAAACACTGAGTTAAATGTGGACTTGATGCTGATAAACGTCAGTTTACTGTTTGACCAAGATTTAACGTCCGTGTAAAGCAAAATCCGCCATTTTCTTCTAAACACATTAAAAAGGTCATAAATGTAATTCTTCAAAACATGTCAAAGACACTCAGCCGTTCAGGATTTAACCGGGGAGCTCAGCTTCACAGCGCCGGGTTTCGAATTTCTGTGTGCAGGATTTAATGGGTGGGTCAGAAATCATAGCCGTCATGGAGCCATCATTAGCAGTTTTTGTTATGATTGTTAAATTCTCTCATTAATAATTTTGCATTTATTGTCTAAACTGTGAAAAGCTGGAAAAAGTCCATCTTGTCTGCTGCGCTCTCAGGTAAAGGGGGCGGTCCAGTCCTTGGTGAAACTGTTCCCACTCACACTGTGCGAGTTTGTACAGTCTGCTGTGGGAGCGTTATGAAAAACAGGTCTTCATCCACACCTTTCTCAAACCTTCACTAAACGAGCTCCTTTTTTTCATCTGTGCTTTCTGATAAACTTCAGCTTCATTTTTTGGTGTCACCTCCCTTTAAATTCTCATTTGAACTCGACTCTGTGGTTTCCTTTGTCAGTACACTGTACTAAGTGTTGTTGTGTTTGGGTCTGTTGATGTGGAGCTGCCTGTTGTGTTCAGCCAGCAGCCCTGTTAGTCCTTGTGCGGCTGTGAAGGGAGGAGAGCAGCCAGTGTTGACGCTCGCAGCGTGTCGCTTTAAAAAAAGGAGTAAAGAGGCACCGAGATGTGAATTTAAGCTCCTTAAACTGAACTCTGCTCTTATTTCACGTCAACATACAACTCTTATCTAAACGTCAAAATAAATATTCTTCCATTTTCATTCGAGCCTCTTTTTT
The DNA here is from genome assembly GCA_030710495.1 of Labroides dimidiatus. Classification (NCBI taxonomy): domain Eukaryota; kingdom Metazoa; phylum Chordata; class Actinopteri; order Labriformes; family Labridae; genus Labroides; species Labroides dimidiatus. Next base: position 4,124,084 of record CM061150.1, on the reverse strand, counting down.
GACGCTGAGATCGAACGTTTTAGCTTCTCTGCAGCCTCGTCTACTTTCTGCTGATTCAGTTTGTGTCTGTCACTCCTGATGGAGGACAAATCCTTTCAATATTCAGCCGATACCTTCACATTCGCATGACCCGTACGCAGAAAAAATAAACAACACCTCAGATGATTACATTTAGTGCATAACACATGCACGAAACGCACCGTTTTCTGCACAGAACGAGCTCTGCAAAGAAAAACCTTCCACAAAGATAATTAAATTAGCGCACACTGCAGTGGTTTTGTTTACACTGCAGCAGAGCGGCACCGCTAACAAATGTCCTCGCTTCTCTTCCTGTAATGTAATGAGAGCGCCGGGTCTCATAATAAACCACCAGAGAGCCAGGGAGCAAGATGGCCGACGATCCATTTAATCAAAGACGATCAATGTGAGGCGGCCTCATCAATTAGAGTTAACCCTGTGTGACTTGAGGAGAGGAGAGGAGGGGAAGGAAGGACAGAGAGGAGACGAGGAAAGGAGAGGAGGAGAGGAGGGAGAGATACAGAGATGAAGAGTGGAGGAGTAAATGTCAGCAGCGAGAGGAGGAGGAGGAGATGAGGAAGAGGGGAGGAGGGGAGTCGATGAAGTCGGACTTGATTTATAGCCGTGATACACTTCAGAGCTTTTAAGTGCTGTCCATATTTTCCATCTGATAAGAAGATTGAAATTATTCAGCTGGGCTGCTATCTCACTGTGGGGGCCGGGGCTGCCTATGTGTGTGTGTGTGTGTGTGTGTGTGTGTGTGTGTGTGTGCTCTGTATTCACTACAACACACTTGTGCCTCTCTGGCATGCAGGACTGGATGGTTTGTGTGTGTGTGTGTGTGTGTGTCCTGTAAATCAGTCCTCTGCTCTCATTCGTACAGTGTGTGTCGCGGAGCTGGATGTGGTTTATAAAGCGGCTCCAGCAGCGCTCTTAAAGTGACAGAGACGGTTTGATGTCCTTCATCTGATGCTCTTTTTTTACTCCGCCATGTGAACAGGAGCTCTCCGTCATGTACGGTGCCACACGCTGGAGCTCTGACGTCAATCGTAGTAAACCAACAGCCTTCATCTTTGACACAAAGAGGTGGACTGGGATCAGTTACCTGAGGCTGTCTGAAAACACCGTGTATCAGGTCACTTTGGAACCCTTCAGGCATCAAACTTCACACCCACCTGTGAATAAATGTCAGAGTTTCACCTGGTGGATCAGCTGGTCTACAGATTTTAGACAGAAAGCTTCTACTCCTGCAAACTGAGCATTTATTTCACTTTTTGGAGCATGTCGATGCTTTGATCACATTTTTGTTTTAAAGAGGGGCTATTGTGTTTCTTTAAAGGCTTTGTTCTCCCAGAGGAGCTTCACATGATTTACATCTTGTTATTTTTCTCTCTCTGGTGTTTTATAAACCCTTATTTCAGTGTTTATCTGAAACGCTTTGTTTTAGCTGCTGTCTCTGGAAAGCCTGACCCATCGGAAAAACAGTCAGAAACAAAATCCTCAAAAAATATTGCTATGACAGAATTTTTTATGACCTTCAATAAATTGGACGATTTTGGCAACTTTTTTAGTGAAGATTTTAGTAAATATTTATTCATTCAATGCAGAAAATACATGTTTTAAAAAAACAGTTTAGATGTTATTCTTACTGTAACTTCTTTAAAATTATCAATGATTTTCTCGAAAAAAAAAAAAAACGGTTGGATGATTTCCTGATTTCCTGAGAGCAGCCATTTTTGAAAAGAGCCAAAATACAACTTCAGCTTCCTGTTGCAGAATTATAATCCAATATGAAACGTTAAATAAAGGGTTAAGACTCCCCTCTCTTCAAACCCCCTTCCCTCTGATTGGCCAGCCCTCTGGAGGCCTGCAGACCTTTGTGTTTGAGGCCCGCCCCTCCAACATGTCAAGTCTCAGTCGTTAAAGAGTTTGTGGAGACTAGTTTACAGACAGATTCAAGGATTTCTACCTGACATGAGAAGTTTGAAAAGCTTTAAAAAGTATATTTTTGGTTAAATTTGGGGGAAACAACCTCGTTTTCAGGTTTAGTCATCTGTAAAGAGGGTGTTTGTTAGAGTGTTCAGGTTTCTGCGAGGTAAGAAAATAAGATCTGGGAGGTTGGGTTTAATCCATCCTCTGCTGCTTTTTCATTTCAGTGAGCTCCCCTCTCAGTTGATGTTACTTCAGCAGAAGATTTCTAATAAGTTTATGGATTCAAGTCAGGAAAAAAAAAGCATTTAGGAGAGAGGCAAGGCCCCTCCTGCCTGTTCTCTTACTTCGGGCTCCTTCAGGGACCTCAAATCACAGCCAGCTGGTGACTTCATGTTGGTCTGTTTTTCTAGTTAAGAAGCGTAAACGAGGGGGAAAGATGTGTTGTACCTACACACACGTCAAACATGTCTCTAGCTGAACAACAAAAGCGCTCTGCAATGCAGCAAATAGGATAATTAGTATTGCAAACAGGGATTATCTTTGTGTGTATTAGTTTGTGTGTGTGTGTGTGAGAGGAATGAGGAGAAGGAAAAAGACAAACGTGTAACAGAGACACAGAGAGAAAAACTGCTCCTTCTCTCCTGCAGCCACAGTGGACGGCAGCTAATACATCTGAGCAGAAATGACACCTTAATTCTCTCTTAATGCTTGATTGGGAAGCGGTGAGGCATGTGCACGCTCAAACACACACACACACACACATACTAATGCACACACTTATACTACAAGAGAGCATGGCTGCAGAGTATGGGGCCTGGAATGAAATGAGAAAGGGGCAAGAAGATGGAGTTTGGGAGTAAATTGTCCTGAAAGAATTCATGCTTTCTACTGAAGAAATTCATGAAAATCTGCAGAGGATCTCTGGAGGGTTTAAAGCCGCTCTTAGCTCATATTTCTGCTTTTATGGTACATTGACTGCATGGTTCAGCCTGACCACTCTGATCCAGCAGAAATATTTCGCTGTCTGACTCCAACCCAGCACCAAACTGCAAGAGCACCTCCATCAGCCCACACCAACAGCTGTGTGTGTGTACACACTCTGCCTTTAAAATCCAGTTCAGGCCCTTTTCACGTCTTTGTTTACGAAGACAGGGCTGGATATGAAGTGGGAAACTAGGAGGATAATGAATGATGACATGCAGCGCAGGGATTCAGGTTGGATTTGCATGCGACTCCACATCAGGGAGTCGTACGTGATGCGGCCGTGACTCCGCTGGATTCACTGATGGAGAGAAAACAGACTTCCACATATTTACAAAGTCAAGCTGGGGATTATCACTTCATTGTCCACTCTCCTCTGCATGCATATGACTGTGTGCATGCGTGTGTGTGCACGCGTGTGTGTGTGTGTGAGTGCCGGTGCTGAGTCGTGTCAAGGCTTTTCGTCTGGAGGTGGATCGTTCATCTCCTCAGCGGCGACAGCAGACGTCAACCTCTGTGTGAGTGATCGCTCTGGATCTGAACTAATCAGCCCTCTGCACACACACACACACACACACCCACCGACACACACACACACACACACACACACACACACTGGCTTTGACCAGTGCTTTGATGCTTTGGAGATTGAATTTTTATTGCGACCTCTCATTTTATTCCTCGCTGTATTTTCTTTGAAAGTTTGTTTTGCTGTCGAGGTTTTTGAGGAGACCGTCGGTCCAGATCAACAGATTTCACAACCTAATCAAGAAACAAACTTCAGAGCTGCTGGAACATTTATTTCATCAAGAACATTCCTCATCAAATAAACGGGACATAATTTCATTTAGGACGTTCAAAAGTGCCAAAGTTGTGACTTTTAAAGTCGTATTAAAGCTCCTGTGAGAAACTTTTGGTTTATGACGATTTTGGCGCCTCCTGTGGACAAAATGGTTCATCTGACGTCTTCGCTGATCTCCAACAGGAGCTTCAATGAACTTAAGAGACCGTGCAGTTCAAGACATTAAGTCTAATTATCTTTTTTTTAGGTCATCCATTTAACTTTTTTTTTTTTTAACTATATGATCTTACAATCTGTGGCATTATTTGAAGTCATGGTACAAGAAGTAAAGTTGACATTCAAACCGTATCTTGCCCACACTGATGAATGCGATTTTCCCACAGAGCATGAAGTCTCTGTATTTTAAGATTCTTGTTTTCTGTTTTTTTTTTTTTTTATCCAGACGAGTCCCTTCGTGTAAAGTCATAAAGTCTGATAAATATTTAAACTCCTCTCTGATGCAGCAGCGTTTGTTGCGTCAGTGACCTCAGAATTCGCACCGAGCTGATGAAATTAACCATCAAAGTTCATTTCATGGTTACGCTTCATCTGTCTTGACAGCCTCTGTCCTCAGCTTTAGACCCTGAATTACATCCCATGAATGCTGTTTGGTTTTGTCACGGCCTTTAGAAATTTACTTTTCCCAAACAGCTCTGTTTGTATTTCAGAGGCAGATACGCCAGCAGACCTGTGTGTGCCTGTGTGTGTGTGTGTCTGTGTGTGTCTATATATTTTGTGCTCTCTCTGGAGTGTGGGGAAAGGGGACCGGTGAGGTGGACAGGACAGATGGTTTTCAGCCCCACTCGGAGGACCCTGAGGGAGAGTCAGAGCGTGGAGCGTCCTCCCCCTGCTCGCTTCTTTTCATGATTTCTGCTGCTCTCACTTTTTTTAATCTCTGCTTTCTTTCTTTTTCTCCAGTTTGTTCCCTTTGACTCTGTCTTTAATATTTCTAAACCGTTCTATTTTTATCTGGTTTTCTGACATTATCTTTAGTAATTTGTCTTTTCACAACAGTCTCTTCAGTGATTTCTTCTTCTTCTTTAAACATCCTCTGCAAGTCGCACCTTTTCATCCCATTCGCAATTTTTGATCTCATCTTTAAAAACTTTGCCTTTTTCTTTCCTTTCATCTGTCTTTTCTTTCCTCCTAATCTAAAAATATCTCACACTTCCTTTTTTTTAATCACAGATGGGTTAAATATTTGATCCTGATCAGCCACGATTGTCAAGCTGTTTTTCTTCCAATTTTCCTCCTGCCTGACCAAGGACGGCAAACACCCGACTATCTTCTCTTTATCCTCTCAGATCATCCTGTGGTCTGAGGTGTGTTAAGACTGAATTTGTCCCGATAATCGGCTTTGAAACGGGTCAGGGACGACAATCATAAATATTAAACTTGTCCAATATTTACAATCAAAATCCGACGACTCCCGAGTCATGATTCTGCGAGTTGTGATGTAGCATAGGATGTAGCCAATCAGGAGGCGAGCTGACTGAGGAACGAGGAAGTAAACATAAACAAATCAAGCATGGCTGACCTCACATGAAAAGTTCGGTGGACCTCAGGAATGGAGGACCAACTCCGAGACGACAAGGACAAGAGTTGGCAAGGAATTGCTAGTGCCATGAAGACATCAGGTAGGCTAATATGTAGCTCGCTGCTAATCGCCATCTCCAAGATTTTTTCCACAGTCTTTTCTTCTTTTTTGGTTTGGGAATTTTCCGTTAAAAACACTCCCAAGACCACCATCATTCCCTCCTCTATGTCCTCTTCCATGTTGCGTTTGGTGTTGCTATCTGTTGCTATGTTTCTTCTTCTACGTTTTTGTTAGATCACGTTTGGTCACGTGAGATTTCTGTCTTGGAGGACGAGATTCTAGATCAAGGGTGGGACAGAATCATTCTGTGTGTGGTGAGCTGTGTTGAGATTATCGGCGCACAACACACACAGTGCGATCAAAACTGTTCAATGCCTGATTTTGATCTTCGTGTGTGGGCTCTCTAACAGATAAAAAAAAAACCTCTTCAGATTTATCAAATCCTTATGTGTGGGCCCCTTTAGTCCCTGTTCCAGGCTGGTCTTAAGAGGGGAGAAATGTGAACTGTTAGCTGGTACAGATGTGAGAGTGGCCGGAGGAGCTACTGGACCCCAACCGAGAGCAACATCCTGTCCTGCAATCCAGGCACCTCTTGGTGCTTTTTGGTTCAGGGACTTTTAATTCCTGGTAAACATTCCCTGGAACTACATGGTTCCTGTGGCTCACTGTTCGTCTGCGTTTCTACCACAGGCGGGGACTAGGTGTATTTTGTAAATCAGGCCAGTAGAGGGCAGTAAGACAGCGATGGATGCCACTGAGCAAACCGTTTCAATAAGCATGAAGCTGTTTCGATCAGTAAAACAATGGACTGCTGTGCCAGCTAAAGGATGAAGATGGCAGATCGACCTGCATTCGTAACAACGATTTGCATCATTAATAATTAAAGGTACATAAAGTAAACCAGGAAAGACCCGTCCTATCCTGCTCACCCTGTCTGGATTCTAATTCACATGACCACCTGTTCACTACACAGTATTTCTTAAGTATCCTCTCTTCTACCTCTCTGTCTGTCTGAGAAAGTCCTAAAATGAAAACTTCAGTCTGAATTTTTCATTTTTCTTTCCCAACTTTGAAATGAAAACTTTAAATCTGGAAACAGGCGACTGACTCAACAGTTATTTCTGCCTGAAAACGAGCTGCAGCAGCACACAGTGTTGCTCTTCTCCTCCGTGAGCAACGCTGAAAGTTCCGCGACATGAAAAGCAAAGAAGAAGAAGCATTTGAAGTTTGTGTGTCAACATGTCATTGTCATATTCCTGTCGGAGCTGCTGGAATGGCGATCGAGGCAGACGGCGCTAACGCCTCCTAATTTCAAAGAACATCTGACTGACTGAATTAATGTCTTCTGACTTACAATATTTCTGCCTTCATTATGCTGGAGAATCACATTCCTGCTTTGTTCTGTGTTCATTAGTCTCCTCTGCTGCTCGGATCCAGCACTGATCAGATCACTCTATCACAGAGCGGCTCCTGGATTCTGTTTTAATGGAAACTTTTTCAGATTCATGTGTCCTTACCGGTGTTGTAATGCTTGGTACAGTAGCGCAGGTCCTTCTCCTCCTTCAGGATGAACTGAGGCAGCGTCAGCCCGTCAGCCACCTGCACGGCTCCCTTCTCGTCCCACTCGAATATGAGGTCGTTCATCGTGTAGCCGACTGCAGAAAGAGCAGGAGGTTAGAGCCATTCCTGTATCTGTGCGGGTTCTTATTTTACTTCTCTTCACCTGAGCGGGAAGAGGATTTCAGTGTCTGTTCAGGGTGCAGGTCGCACAGCAGGAGGTCAGACCCCTGCAGGGATTTATGGGTCAGAGGAGCATCTCAAAACAAGCTGAAAACTCTGTTTGCTGCCTTATACTGTGTGATAGGTGTGCACAACTTAAATGACTGCAGGAGGAACCCTTTAAATGACTCAATATGAGCAAAAGAAGAAGAGGAGAAAAGGAAGAAAATAGAGAGATACGGAGCACTGGAGGTTAGGGATAAATTTACATATATGCAATACTTTTTCAACTAATGTTAACGCATTTACAATCTCAGTTCAGACGACTTTTTGGAGCATATTTTCTATGAAATCAGGTGTAACGACATTAACGAAGACGAGGACCCAAATGGGATAAAACACTCATGCTCTCATAAATCGGTTAAATCAACACCACATTAAAAAGCTCAGAACACACGTCAAAATCCTAACCCTGGAAATAAACCACCGCAGCTCTTAAGGGAAGTAAAATAAGATGTCATTAAGAGAAGAACAGATTTACAGTTAATTCTTCTTTTGTGTATCTTAACTCGTACATCTGTATTCCCTTGATTTCATGTTCAATCCTCATCACTTTGTCCTCATGAACTCTCTTTGAAAGTGTTTTGTCTCCTTGTTTTCACCGTTTTGTGTCTTTTTTTGCTCCATAAAAAAAGTTTTGTTTTTTTTATTTTCTCTAATTCAACCTTTATGATCCTGGGTCTGTTTCTATTGAGACACGTGAGTTTGTTTATTAAGTCCCGGCCCTAACATCAGTCAACAAATCACAGCATTCAGTCGTACGACATCAACAGATCAGACGATCCTCAAGCCTGGACTGAAAATCTGCTAAACCAATATAATAATCATTTTAAGCATCAATTTAAGATGAAGACATTAAACGCGTTTCCACCGGGCAAGTTTGAGGAATAGCAGATGATGTTCAGGTTCCAGTTTGCCGGACTGAGTTCAAATCACTTTTTACACTCTGTTTTTAGAGATAATATTTAAAGTCAGGGTTGGTAATTAGATTTGGATAAACTTTTGGTTATGTCCTGATGGTAATCAATCCATGATGTGTTCTTAAAATAGAGTGAAAAATATCTGCTGTCTACAGCAGGAGTGAACCTGGGAAAACACCAACCAATCCTAGCAATTAGGATCCAATTTATTAAACCAATCAAATCCTGTCCTGCCATTCTGCCTGCCTCCTGTGTGTACATTTTGCTGGCGTGCACTCGCCCTGATTCAGTGCACATAATCATGTGAGCGGGGGCGTCGTTTTGGAGGAGCACCAAGTGTGGGAGGGCGGGGCTAAACTGAGTCCTGAGGAGATGCTACATTCAAATTCATGCTAGTTTTACATGATTACCAACCCTGCCTTTAAATAATGACGCAAACCGTAATGAAAAGTACGACTATCTTTAGTAGTGAAAGTTAAATTGATTCACAGTAGGAAAGTAGAAAAAGAGCAAAGCAGGATCAAAAAATGAACAAACAGAATAAAAAGCAGGGAGAGAGAGAGAGAGAAAAGGGTGAAGGTAGAGTGTAAGAACGTGCGATTAAAGCTGAACTCTTCCTTTAAGGAAATCTGTCGTTCATTCCTCTGTTAAAGATGTGATGGTCCCTGAGCGAGGGCAGTGACATGATGAAGCCTCTTAGTTTCTGTCGCTTCCTTTCAAACCTTTAAAATCAGCCCTGACACCAGATATCAGTCCCGTACCGTACCGGTGGGTTGAGTCTTGTTGCTTCTTTCTTTTGTGATCACTGACCCTTTGTTCAAGAACAGAAACTCAGTGAACTTCAGCTCTCAGCCTCTGATTCCTCTCACGTCTGCTCAGAGACGGAAAAGGCCACAGAGAAATCCATACCATACCTCTACCCCTGCCTTTTAATGCACCCCCTACAGTGTGTGTGTGTGGGTGTGTGTGTGTGTGTGTGTGTGTGATTACTCACAGCTCTCTAACTGCATGATGCAAGTCTGCACGTCCATGGGGAAGTTCTTCAGATCCATCGGACAGGCCAGTACCAGTGTTATTCTGCAAACAGACACACACATACACACAAACAAACACACACACACACACACAGTGACACATTAAAACCTCACATTAAGGACAATAACAGTGAGTTTCTCTCAAAGCTGCGTCTGCACAAACACCTGACAGCTGATTGACTCTGCAGCTTCATGCACCGACTGCAGCGCCGCTTTATTAGCTGTGTGATACATCGGTTAATCAGGGAGCTCGGGTGTCCAGTGACTTGGACAGAATAAGTTAATAACTACTGCTGGAGCCCCGATCCATCAACGATGCTCTCATTTTCTCTAAATGACTAAATACCATGTTTCAGGGCGCTCACTTCACCGAGAAACCCTGAAAATAATTCAGCTCCGGCTGTTTTACTCTGCAGAGTCTGAGCTGTCAGCGGGTTGTGATGACAGCCAGGAAGGTGATCCCTCTGCACACGCTCAATCGCTCTTCTCTGCTCTACTTTACCAGGACACCGTCTGCCACATACACACACACACACACACACACACACACACACACATCCAGCCAGTCAGCCTGATGTACCAGAGAAAGCGTGCCGTGTCTGCACATTGTTGGAGGTCTCTGACAGGATGCTGAATAAACGTTGAAGACACATGATGTAGCCTCCACAGATGTCCTGCTCTCAGGATGAGGGCTCAGCTCGCTGGTTTTTCTGTCCTGCTGCACTGTGACACCTAAACGCCACATGCTGACAGAGCTGGAGCCTGGCTTTTTACTCCGGATTCACCTAAATATGACACATTCACACAGCCTGACTGCAGGACAGACGCCCAGTTTGACATCCTCTGCCATACTAACCTGATCTCAGAACACTTAAAAAAGAGTTTCAACAGAAAAGAAATGACATGATGCTTTGAAAAGGTAAAGAAGGTTGGTTTAATTTCTTATACTAACAAATGTAATATTCTATAAAATAATGAAACCTGCAGATGGTTTAAAACCTGCCTGCGGGGTAAACACAAGTTATTAAATTCTGTTCTTCTCCTTCAAAGTTTTTGGATCTTTTGTTCTTTCAGTGTTTCTGAAAAGCAGTAGATTTTTTTTAATATCCCTTATTGTAAAAATCTCGACAAAAGTACCCGAGGGTTACATTTTAAAGGTGCTGTTCAGAATTGGTATTTTGTTTTCAGGGATAAAGACTCCATTTCCCATGAGCCCCTACACCCACTGTTGTGACTCTTACCAAGTTGTGTGTTTGTTTTGGAGAGCAGAGCTTCTCTTTAACTCTACTTTTAGATAACTTCTCCCAGGATGCAAAGCGGCGAGGTGATGTATTTGTTCGTGACAACAAGCAGACTTTGTAAATTCATGCTGCGTTCCAGGCAACCGGTAACTCGTATTTTTCCCACCTGTGAACTCGTACCAGATTTATATACTCCGAGTTGCGACTTGTGACATCACTGCCTAAACTATATGGCAGCCTCTGTGGACGTGGTGGTTCTGTGACTGACACACGGTGAGAATAGACTTTACAACAATGTAAAGTAAAATTCACACGTTGCAATCAGTGAGAGAAAGAGAGCTAGCATCATGACGCTACAAGTGTAAACCTCTAGTCCAGTGGTCCCCAACCCCTGGGCCGCGGCCCGCCACCAGTCCGTGGATCAATTGGTACCAGGCTGCACAAGAAATAATTATTTCCATTTTATTTATTATCTGAGTCTGAACGATCTTTTATTTTTTTAAAAAACTTTTATTTTGAAAAATGACAGGATTCTCTCGGTTACATCCCAGACACTACAGACTTTGATGTTATACTCATGTTATGTTGTTGGCGCAATGATACGAGGAAGCTGCTAATAAAGTTGCATATGAGTACACAGCAGATTCATGTTTATAATTATTATTATTATTATGTTACAACACGGTAACCCCCCCCCGGGTCGCAGTAAAATAGTTAAGCATTGACCCGTCCGTGGCTATAAAAAGGTTGGGGACCACTGCTCTAGTCTGCTGTTCACACCCTGCAAATTGGCGGATTGGGTCTTCCTCATGAGCCGATGGTTAGAGGCCTTCACATGGCTGGTCTGGTTTCTCTAATGTCAGAAAAAGTTTATCATATCATAGTTTATCATTGCTCCAACGTTGTTCATATCCTGATGCTGCATCATTGGCAGCTGCTACCTTCTGTTACCTACATGCCGTTTCCCTTCCTCCGTTTCAGGCTCCTTTAGTGGTTAAAATGATAAAGCATTATGCTTTTAACCTCTGCCATGTTGGTTTGATTACATACCAGATGTCCTTGTGCTCAGACTGAAGTCATAATTTGCCTGGAACGCTTTCAGGTTGGAACGCAGCATTAGTTTGAGGATCTTTCTCCGACAGCACTGCTAGCTTGGATGTTTCAGGGTGTGAATTTTGGATTCTTGTCCCTTTAGTCTTACGTACTGACAGGAGGGATCATTCAAAGGTTTATTAAACAGTCTCTGTGAATGCCAATATCTGGCAAAGGTCATTTTGAGGATTTGAGAAACAGAGAACGCCAATCCCAAAACCCAACTTATGATGACTCCATGAATTTTCTTACTTTCTATGCTCATAGTTTTTTTTAAGAAAAACTGTTTCTCCTCCTAAATAAATGATGCATTTTGGTAGAATTATTGAAAGCATCATAAATTTTTCTTTTGATAACTAACCCCGCCCCCATCCACTTAAGGGACCATGCCCCAGTTCAGAAGAGGCCCCACGTTTTCTTTTGACAAGCAGCAGGAGACTGAACTTCATGCCAGTCTGTTTGTCCAATCCTAAAGTTCACTTTCATCCTGGAGGAGACAGGGCCATCGGTCAGGACTCCCCCTCGTACTGCTGCACTGTCGAGCGATAAAAATCAAACCACAGAGTAAACAACATTTACAAGAGCCGCTTCCCTTTGGGGCGGTTTAATATCCGGAGTCGATTTGTTGTGTCTGAGATGGAGCTGATGAGTCGGGGGCTTCATTCTGATGGTGTCAAGTTAAAAAATGAAAGCCACCGAGTGTGGAGCACATGGTTCATCCTGGGTTTTTTTCTGAAGATTGTTATAAAAGGGCCAATCTCACTCCTCCTCCTCCTCCTCCTTCCCTCCTCCTCCTCCTCCTCCTCCTGCTGGACATGAAGGTGAAAACTGCAGGCTGATAACGGATCAGACGCGCAGCAGGAATACTAACAGGCTGAGTAGATTACAACGGCTGCTGCAGCGTGTTCTCCTTCGGCCCTGAGAAGAGGCAATAAAAGCAAGAGGAGGAGGAGGAGGAGGAGGAGGAAGAGGACCGGCAGGCTGAAAGGTTTGTCGGGGGGAGGCAGCTATAACTCTGACAGCCTTGAATGGGATGTCTCAGAGATATAAAGAAGAAAGCTGAGGAGGCAGGGTCCTGTTGGAAATGAAACCTCCAACTTTGATGCAATAAGAGCGCTCTAAAGCAGGGGATGAAGGTCTGTGGAAGGCAATAAACAACCAATCAGAGCAGGAGTCACTTTCTGTCTTCCATTATCAGAGTTTTATAACGGATTGTTTCAATTTAACCTCCAAACTCATAACCTTTTCCATCTTCTTCTACGACACAGAACTTTTTCGCATTATATCACTCTTCTTCCAACAGTCATAGTTTCTTTAAAGGGTTATTTCTGCTCGTACGCCATCACAGACGACACTCACCGTATGCTGTAGAGCACGTTGCCGTTTTTAGAGATGCGTAGCAGCTTGTTGTCGGTGGTGACCTCGTGGAAGTTCGCCCCCTTCTCGTTGGCGAAGAACAAATCAGGTTTCCAGATGGAGTCCAACATAGAGGGGTCGAGGTCCAACGAGTCGTCCGGGTACTCGCTGTAGGCCAGCCGAGGGTCGTTCCACTGCTGTCTGAGGAAGATGTTGACTCTGTAGTCCTGAGAGAGGGGAGAAAGGATTCAGGGATATTAGACAGAGACCTCTGCAGCTTCAGGTGGATCGATGGGTGTGAAAAAAGACTCAGGTTTCTGCAGCCGGTCTCTGTGTCCACAAGGCAAACATGGAGCTGGTGTAGGATGCATTTCAAATTAACAATCTGAAATTTATGGAAAACTACAAACAAAAGACAAAGATGTCTGAGGAAAGCAACATTGAAATCTTTTCTCTCATCCAAAGCCCTGCATGTGTCGTTGTAACACCACATTCATAATTTACACAAATATCTATGCATGAGGTGAGGAGGTTGGCGTTGGTTTTGAATGTACAAAAAAAAAAAGAACAAAAGAAACACGCTATTGGTTAAAATAAATCCTCCAAACCATCAGACAGCATCTGATACAGTATCTACACACAAATCCAAGTCACAGTCGGCTCTTTGGATCTGCAGCCATGACTTGCCTCTCAGTTTGCTGGTCAGATTGTAAACAAGGACTACTGTGAGGGAAATAAAGTCCTAACATTGGTATCTTATGAGCTGCTCCAACAGATATCAGATATCTGCTGCACCATGCAGGAGCTCAGGAGGAGGTTCATTGGGGTTAAAAACACCAGAATGGGACTTTTTTAAGCAATCAGGCTTTAATTCCCTGGTGACAGCAATCTTCATGCATGTAATGATATTTAACCACTGTGAAGCATAACCAGAGTCCATCTGATCTACTGAAATAGACAGCCCTGAACGTGGTGGAGCAACCAATGGTGGTCACTGGGAAACATTTCATTGTTTTTAAATACAATGACAATAAAGCCTCCATCTAATCTGTTTCACATGCAGAGTTTAAACCCTTAATGGAGTAGCTCCAGTCTGTGTCACAAGTCTTGTTTGTCTTGTTTGTCACTTTAAAGCGTCTGCTAAACGAAACCGTTTAAAGACGACGTTCAGCTTTTAAACCTGCGTCATTTGATGAGAAGAGAAGCAGAGATACAGCGAGAACAACCTGTCTGAATGATGCAGTTAGAAGGCTGCTTTGAATAAATGAATGAAATTTATTCCAGTTCACTAAGTAAAATTTCTAAATTTTAAAGGTAACTGATAGAGTGTAGGTTGAAGCTAAAGCTTATTTCAAACTTTCCCCTCGAATCACAAAATAAGAGCATAGCTGAGACAAAAATGGTAAATGGACCAGTACTTATGTAGCGCTTTTCTAGTCTTTCTGACCACTCAAAGCGCTTTACACTGCTAGTCTCATTCACTCATCCACACCACATTCACACACTGATGGGAGGAGGAAGCTAGAAACCATCAGTTTTATCTATTCATACCCATTCACACACCACTGAACAACAGTGGGAGCAAATTGGGGTTCAGTGTCTTGCTCAAGGACACTTCGACATAAGACTGCAGGAGCTCGGAATCGAACCCTCGACCTTCCGATTGAGAGACGGCAACTCTACCACTGTTCCACAGTCGCCCCTTAAACTGATGCATTGCTGGTGCCAATTATTAGAAATAAGTGCACAATAACATAATATTATTAATCAATTTCCATAGTCTATTTCAGAAGTAAGTGATTCTTCTTCAGCCTTTGGAGTTTTACCAGTTCACTACAATTAAAACTTCTTCAGAAGAAGAATTCCACAAATTCACCCCTCTCACCGACAGACAATGAGATTTTTATTCGTGCGTATTTTCGGTTTTTGAAAAATGAATGTTCCCCTCAAATTGCATTGACTGGTTGGTAATTTAAACAACTTCTGGATACTTTGTGGTAACTGTCCCAATTTTGCTGTATACATTGCCAGAATTGTGTTGTATTCAACCAAATCTGTAAATATTAGTATATTGAGTTGCAAAAATAGAGGATTGGATTGGATCAATATGATTTTTTTTTATTACTTATAATACTTTTGGCTTTTTTTTGTGTAACAGAAAAATGGAGTGTGTATTTGATAGAATGAGTGACTAACAGAGCATCTACCGAAATTTCTGCTTTAAGAAATCTTGAGTTTCGTACAGAATTGAGATGGATCTGGACATTTTAGTTGAGACATAATTTATATGAGATTTCCAATTTAATTTATTGTCAATTTTTCTACCTAAAAAAATATTTTCACACACCATGTCAATTTCAACTTCATTTATTCTAATATTATAGCCAAGGGCTGATACCAGGTTTCCAGAAATCATGCATTTTGTTTTCCAAAGATGAAGTGATAATTTGTTAGCATCAAACCATTTTAAAAGCATCTGAAGTTGAATCTCCACTGAATCAGAAGTTGTTCAAGATGTTTTCCAATACAAAAAAAAAAGTTATATCGTCAGCAAATAAAATACACTTGAGTGACCTGAAGACAAGACATAAATCATTAATATACGATATGAGCTTTGGAGTTTTGGAAAAGCCTTTTCAGACATTTCGATATCCATTTCAGAGCTTTGTCTTTTTTTCATTCACTTTCCCTTACAGAGAAATCAGCAGTAACGATAAGGACCAGGATTTTTTCCTACATTTCTACGTCCACAGGAGGGGCAGAGGACTGACCGGAATACAGTCCAGCAGTTTATCCCTTTCAGCTGTAAGACGCCGTATTATACCGTCCTCATAACATCCCTCTCTCTGTGCACGAATACTGCAGCTGCAATCTCAGGAGGTCCAAAATCTCTCCACAAAGGCAGGCTGGAGGGAAATTGATTCAGCAGAAAAATTAAATTTCAACAGATCGGCAAAAGTTATAAAGCATAAAATCTGAGAAAGACCTCGCACGGGGGGCAGTAAAACGCAACCGGAGGGAAATGTCCTCTTTAAAATGAAGAAAGGCGAGAGAAAGGAGGCACCGTAAAGGATCAGTCCACTGTTGACTGAAGATGCTGTTACTCCAGACACTCCAGTCACTACAGAGACACATGGGGGAGTAGAGATGGGGAGATGGAAAGAGTTTTATGGGTGAGTGAGTCTGTGGTTATGGGTTTTCATCCATATGTCATTTTCTGCTTTATGTGAATGTAAGAGATTTTATTGGTCATGGCGAGCAGCCGCCTCGAGCCATGTCGGGGATCTTTACTTTGCTCTGAGCCCAGATCATCCTCAGCCTTTAATACAACCTTTGGTCCAGCTGTTTGCTCTCTGTTTTTAACTAGTTTCCCCCAGTTACTGGGCTCATTAAACCAAACAGTGTAACCTCCATGTTTCCAGAAATAAAGAGACAGACGGGCAGATGGACGGTTGGAGGGTTGGCCCCGCGTAGAGCTGGAGGGCAGATGAAGGTCACTGAGCTGCTGCTCCCTCTTTAGTCTTACACAGAGAGATGAAGAGATACCATGAGACGAAAGGCAGGGGGGTGAACGGATGGAGGGCTGCAGAGCGGTTTTAAAGATAGGAGCTGTGGGCTGGATGGACTCACTTGCAGGTTAGAGTAAGTTAAGTTAAAGCGGGGGTATTATTCTTTCTTATGTATTTAACATGGATTTAAAGTGACACTGCTGGATGTGTTATAGAAATCCCTGAATCTATCTTAAACTGCTCAAAGTGGGCCTCAAACACCAAGGTCTGCCCCTAACAGGCCTCCAGAGGGCTGGCCAATTGGAGGGAAGAGGGTCCTTAAAGAGACAGCAACCAAAACAAAGCGTTTCAGACAGAGGCTGAAATAAGAGTTTTCCAAAAACACCAAAGAGACAAAAATAGAGATTTATGAGCAGCAATACAGGTACCAGAGGGAGAGGATGAACTCTTTAAAACAGCACAATACCCCTCTTTAAATCTGTTTGCACTGCACAGTTAAATCAGTGGACTTTGGAATATTTTTCATAAATACAGTACATGCAGGATTTGTGAGGGCCACATTTATCAGGAGCAGAAACTTTAAGAAAATGTTGAAAAAAGTCTCTTCTGTAACTTGTTTCTGTCTGTAAAAATATTCATTTGTTTCTGCTCCATGCGTCTTTTTTTTTTGGTCTAATATTTAAGCTACATATAGAATCACCAGTTTCACAATTATTGATCTAAGCTGGGTCAAAAAACAAACCCCATGTGGATAAGATATTCGATATTCGACTCGGAGACAGCTGCACGTCTTTGCTTTACTGATTTGAATCAAAAACTCAGAGGTTCAGTCCTTTTTTGGTTTTAAAGGTTTCATCCAGCGGAGATCTGAGTGGGGTGGAGGTTAAATCCTGACTGCAAAGTGGAAATGAACCTCTGCCACGCAGCGTTAAAAGCCTCATCCTCCGCCCTCCAAGTGGAGGATCAATACATCTCCTACAGGCCTCACTGTGTGTGTGTGTTAGCAGCACTTCTGTCTGTCTCTGTGAGGTAAAGTTAAAATGTGTTAAAGAGAAATATTTAACGAGTTAGGAGACGAAAGTGAAACGTTTGACTTTGTGCATGATGTCTTCAGATGTTTGCAGCGCTGATCTATCCTGGTCTGGTCTCTAAAGTAGAGTCTGTTTGGATGGAATCGGTATGAAGACTGCTTGTTTTTGAAAGTTTATACCATATTCTGTCGCTCTAGTGGGAACAACAGAGATCACACACACACACAGACACCATGGACTGTTTTGGGACACCATAAAATGAGCCACAGTCTCCCCTGCTTCAGTGCTGTGTTGGTCCATTCACCCAGCGTGACCTCTTCCCTCTGCAGACTTCATTTTTTAATAAACTCATCACCCAGTGACCCCAACTCTGACAAAACCATCACAAAACTTTTAGAGAGCTCTGCTGCTGGACGGTAACTCATGCCATCTCAACAGTTTTTTGCCAATATTATTTTTTATTGTGTTTACAGCATAACAAAAGGAAGAAAATAAAGTAGGAAAGGGTACAATTACATGTACAAAACAAACAAACATATCGAACCCCCACCCCCATCCCACCACCCAGATTGATTCACTTCTAGGTTGGGGCTCCAATCAGTTAGTTACAGTCCATTTCAGTATGTTACATATACACGTCTTCATGTTCCTCCATCATGTGTGACGAGTTTGTTCATGATAAATACCCAATAAAAGGATACCAAATATCATAAAATTTATGTTCTTTATGTTTTAACCATAGAGTGTATATAGAATGGACAGTGTACGGTTTTGAAGCCAAAAAATCTCCGTCACGGGAGCCGCCATTGTGCAGCCAGAGTCTGCTCAGTAGAGACTAATGAGGAACTCTGGGAAAATCTGAGTGGAAACAGGTCACAAAAATAATTTATGGTTTTTATTTAGACCATCTAATCTCTTCTTAGCTGTCCATCCTGATGTATTTTATTATTCCCGGAATAACTACACAAGAACGGCAGCTGTCAATCAATGTTAAACGAGACGTAAAACCCTGTTTTAATGTCTAATAACTAATGAAAAAGAAACATTTCAGAAAAAAAGAGGATCTGAACACAATTCAGCCCAAAAATATCTAAATATCACCACAGCATACGGATGTGAGAAATGTTTCTACGAGGTGTAATAATTTTTTTAAAGTTTGACCACAGTCCATCTGAAATGAATGGAGTTTTTGACTTGTACTGCAGCTAGCCACCAGGGGGAGCAGTTTTTGTGGCCTTAGTTTGAACAAAGCGAGATTACGTCCATTTTTTTACAGTCTATGGTTTTTAGGTAATTTTTTTCAAAGGGAAGAGTGGTGGATAACTCAGACAACCACTTGCTTATGGTCTTCTTGTGTTTTTACAGGAGAGGACGATTACTCTCTTTGCAGTCAGTATCCTTAAATCTACAAATATTCGTTAACTATTTTTAATTATCACATTATCTTGATACAAACCTGATATAAACAGTTGTGGGATTAAGGGTACTTGTATCTGTAACATGTTTTGAATACATTGATTCACTTCTTGCCAGAATTTTTGCATTTCTGTACATTACTAAATATAGTGAAAAAGTGTACCCTTTTCTTTTTTCGTTTTGTTTTGTTTTGTTTTGGTGAAAGCGTTTGACAGTGTGTAATACAAACATTATTCCTTCAGAGGTTTGAACACGTTCCCTTCCTCACCTCTTCAGAAGTTTGTTTTTTAGGGTACAACCTGAGACTGTGTGGAGGTTGGAGCTGGAATATATCAACTGTTGCGCTCTCTCTCTCTCTCTCTCGCTCTCTCTCTCTCTCTCTCACCGAGCTTTATCATGTAACCTCCATTCGCTCTTCCACATAAGAGATGGAGTGTGTCCATGGCGGGGTGGCATTTAGCTCGGTCCTCCATCCCTCTAATTGTCAATTATTCTCAGAATATGGAGCTCGGCCACTTCGGCCAGGCTGGAGTCGTCATTAAGCTGCAAGGCGAAGCACAAATGCGTTTCAGGGACAGGGAACAGCCATGCCAGCAGCTCGAGCGGGTGGCCTTTAAAGACCAATCAGCCACACTAATGTTTGACGTGTGTGTATGAAACGCAGTCACATGGCAATCAGGCGGAGAGAGACCTCTTCTGCCGTTCATCACTGTTCATAAGACCAAATATCTCTCATGAAACAAATGAGCCTGACCTTTCATGAGTGACTCGCCGTTTCTTCTGCTTGAGAATATGATAAATAACCTGAACGGGTGCTGAGATGAGGAGGGTCTGTCGATGGAGGGGGAGAGAATGAGCCCATGCCAGAACCATCAGTCATAAACCCGCCTGCGGCTCAACACCAGCTCAGAAAGGGCAAGAGTCGACTGAAAAAAATGGTTTTGATGGAGTCGCTAAAGACCAAGATAATTATGACTCCAACGGTCACACACGTAAGACTTTTCACACGACGACTTGTTGTGATGACATTTAAACATCTGCATGTTTCCCGGATCAGTACAAATCATTGTGACAGTGTTTGAAAAGTTTACCCTGACTCCTTAACAGCTCGTGAGCCTCACATCAGTTCTTCCTTTCATTTGGTTCAGTCCTGTAATAACGAGCAAAGTGCCTCAAATCTTACAAGCTGTTTGTCCTAAGATAGAAAACCGTCACAGGGGACGATATGGAGCCAAATTACACCTGAATGCATCATGTTTAGATTATTATTTTTTTTAATAAGGGTTGTATTTATCGATAAATCAACTGTATTTTCCATTTTGGTCTACAAAGCAGCCTGCTCTAGTCTCTCTGCCTTTAACTTAATAAAATATTTTCATCCTGAGACCAGTTTTTACATGTGGTTTGGTGTTTGAGTGATTAAAAAGTTCCTGATTTGGCACAGATTGCCTAACAGACCAGAAACTGACTGTGCCGAGTGAGACTTTGGTTGATCTGCTGCGTCTGTTTCACAAAGACTTTTAAATGTAGCCAAAAGTACGAAAACACTCAGGAAAAGGTCAAATAATATCAAACTGTTTTAATGACTAAAGCTAGCAGAGCTAGCACCATCAGCCTTAGGTCCTCCTCACAGGTCTGTGCTGGTTACACATACCTCTGCTCTATATGTTAATGCCAGTTTAGCCAAACAGAGCCAACAACAACCAAAATGCTGACAAACCATGTTGCTTTACAGTATGTCGTCTGTGCATGTTTACATCTGAGTAGTAGATTGTTATAGCATCATGGCGGGAATCATCAGCCAGAGAAAACGTCCCAGTTAGAGGACGGTGGCTGCTGCTTTAACGCAACATATAACTAAGGTGTCAGGTGACTGAAATATATCTCGAAGAGATTCTGCAAACTTCCAGAGTGACATAAAAAATAAGTTGACTAAACACAACCATCCTTATAAAACAGCAACAGAGAAATTCTCCTTTTGTCACCTGCAGGCAGAGAGAGTTGCTCTGAGAGGCCTTGAAGTGGATCATAACCTGTCTGATTCAACATATTTTACACTATTTATTGCCATAAAATGTAAATTTAGTAGACGTACTTTGATCCGGCACATATGTTCACCAATAATCACTTGAGCCAACTGTTGGACCAGTTGAAGCAATCTGCTGAAGTGATTTCAAACAGAAGGTGTTTCTAACCAGGTTTAAAAGCTCACCCTTTCACCCTTACACACATTTCACATGACAAACTGAATCCAAGTAGTGTATAGATGTTTTCTTGATCTGTTTATTCAACTTTCCATCAGCAGCTGCTCCACCATCACTTCCCTTCTCTTCATCGTGCTCTGCTAAACCTCTCCACCCTCATCTTTCTCTTCTTCCCCTCAGTGCTGCTGTTATTTCCTGAAATCCCCTGAAAGCAATTCATGGAATAATAGATGGTTTCACTGGAAACTCTCCTCAGATATCTGAGATATCTTCCAGACCATAAAACCTCAGCTTCATGGGTCAGAGGCTGCAGATGGATGCACATTCGGGGAGGAGAGGGAGGATGGAGCGCCATTCTGGGATTCAAATGAGGTGGAAGTAATTTGAGGGCGAAAGTTTATTGTTTCGAGGAGTGATTTGGAAACAGAGTGCATGGAGGGTAACTTAAGGATTTATTAAAGGCTTGTTGACACTGGAGGATCTGTGAAGAAGGCTTTAATATGAATGTGCTGCAGGACTTCAGAGTGAGCGCAGCTTAAATGTGCAGCTTCATATTCATGGTTTAATATCCCAACACAAGGCTATTGGACTGCTACGTGCAACCATGAAATCACTATCCAACACCGCCACGCTGCTATGCAACCATTAGCAGAGGAAATGCTGTACTTACACAGTATCACACTCATTTCAGCCTGTGTTAAACTCAGGCAGTAAACCACGCATGAAGGACTGCAGTCTTCCTCTTCTTCTTCCTCCAACAACAACAGCAAGCGATGCAAAACCTACAGAAACAGCAGCCGTTTTCTAATTCCACGCCTGTCATCACATCCTGCTGCTGCTGCTGTTCAGGTAGGAAGCGGAGGTACGAGGTTACGGGGGCTCAGGCGTTATGGCAGCACATCTGTTCGGTACAGACGACGCCGCATCCAGACGGAGATGCTGTTTTTACTGCGGCCTCAGAATAAGACATCACCAGCAGCTGCAGCATGAAGACGTGTCGTATCGCACTCTGTGGTTCCAATCTGAAGCACTGATGCAGTCAACCTGGATCATCAGCTTCAGTGTGTGAAAATTTCAGGTGAACCCTCAAACTCTGGAAACAGCCACTGGATCAAATTCAACTCTAAGGGTGTTTTCACACCTGAAAGTCCGGACCAAAGTCTGTGTTTTTGGTTCGGTCTTTTATGGTTTCACACTGCCATTATTGCAAACAGACTAACAGAACTTACATGATGAACCGTCATCATCTGTGTACTTTGAGTGTCTCTGTAGTTTACATTGATTGGTCATTTGGCCGGTGGGCGTCTGACGTCATGTTGAGTGGGAATTTAATTTTGTCAACAATGAATGAAATCTCCATCATATTACTGATGTTTTCATACCACCAACAGTGACAACTTGAAGAATTGTACATAATGCTGATCCGAGGTCGTCTTATGAGGTATATAAATAGACGACAATTTTATTGTCATCACAGAAAGTGTGTAATCCTGTGATTGGTACGAAGGTCAGAACCTTTCATCACTTTCTGTTATTCGAATTCAAGATATCTGTAATTCAATTTTGCCTAGGCGGAATTCAAATTACAGATATCTTTAATTCGCCTCAATTTAAGATATCCAAAAATGTATTTACGGATATCTTAAATTAAATTTCGCCTAGGCGAAATTCATTTGTAGATATCTGTAATTCACATTTTGGATATCCGAAATGACGTTTTGGATATCCGCAATGAGTCATCCAATACATATGAATGGCAAATGTGACGTGATTTTGCCTAGGCAAAATTGAATTCAAGATATCTGTAATTTCGAATTTCGCCTAGTCAAAATTGAGTTATGGATATCTGTAATTCACATTTCGCCTAGTCAAAATTCGAATTTCGGATAGGCGAACTCAGCTTTTAAATGTTAAAACGGCTTGCCATATGTACCAGACCGTTGGCCTGTTTGGTCTGGACTGAGACCACCGCTTTTGGTCGGACCAAGGTCCAGGGGAGGTTTCACACCTATCATTTTGGTTCGGACCAAACAACATTGGTGTGAAAGCGACTTTAACTCAACTCTGCATCGTCAAACTGACTTTTAACCTCTCAATGCAAAACGTTCATCGTTTCACTTTGTGGTGCCAGACAGACTTTCTCATCTAGGAAGAAGTTTTCTATGACGGTTGCTTTATTTCTCCATCTTCTATTGTTGAGCTTTGGCTGGAAGGAGTGAGAGACACTCAGAAAGGAGAGAGAAAATGGAAAGTGAGAGGGATAAAGCAGGCAGCACAATACTTTAAATAACACAGTGTAGAGCCTGTTCATGGAGCTTCATACAGAGGGCGAGAGCAGGAATGAATGAAGAGTGAGATAACGGTGTGTGTGAGAGTGTGTGAGTGAGTGTGTGAGGTAGAGAGGGAGCCGTGATAAATGGGAATAAAGTGAAAGAGATTTGCGTGTGTGAGGGATAAAGAGTCTGCTCCGCTCAATGTGGATTTTGAAGCTATCAGCACAGAGCGCTCAAAGTGAATATCCCACCAGCTCCTCTGGATTATTATTCCAGATCATTCTCCACACTTCTGTCTTGATGGAGAATTAAACTCTGCTCACAGAGTTAATCACATTTATCTGATCTCATTCTCTCTTCAGCTTGACTGTCACAGTTGGTCGGTGTGTTTGTCTCACAAACTTAAGAATTTCTGAGTTAAGATGAAAACTGTCATCAAATTTGTGCTGAAAACGCTGTAGTACGTATGCCAGGACTGTAGGTGGCGATATAACTGTAGAGTCTTCTGGTAGCCCACTGCTGAACCAAGCGGTAACCTTCGGTCTGAAAATATGAGACAACAAGGAAGTGCTAAAGTCTGCTGTTCTTCGGGTGTCCGCTTGAGGCTGGCTCCGGAAGTACCGGAAGTCACAAACACACCAAGCCAAAAAAAGCCGTTTTCACGGCCAAAATAAGCACATTAACAGCCTGGTACAAAGAATGTCTCCCGTCTGAATCGCTAATTTTGCGGGGTGAATTTTGTTCCAACTCGGAAGATTCTACAATATTAACATCGTCAGTTCATCCAATCAGAGGCAGAGCTCAGATCACGTGACTGTGGAGCGTCCTATGGCTGTCACAGCCCGCCTCATTTCCAATATGGCCGCGCCGGCCGTTTTGCTTCAAAAGTCCGTTTCAGGAACAGACGGGTGACGTCGCGGAGACTACGTCCATTAATTATGTGTCGTTCAAATGAGAGCTGGAAAACACAAGACAGGGTTACATGTCTGTCTGAGTGTGTGTGTGTGAGTGTGTGTATGTGTGTAAAAAGGAAGAGAGAGAGAGAGAAAGAAAGTGAGCGAGCAGACGAGTGGAGAGAGCGCTGAAACAGGAATAAAGCCATGTACCGCCGGGACTCCTACACGCACTGCGCCATTCTACCGACTCCATCTATCACTGTGCTTTGGCCCCAGCAGCATCCTATGAGTGTGTGAGTGTGTGTGTGTGTGGTTGGGGGACTACTGTAGTCCAAGCTTAAAGTGAGGGCTACACACTACAGTGAATGCCATCTCTGGCTGTGTGTTGCCTCTGGAGCTTTAAAATGGATTTTCTGCTTTGATAAAACCTGATAAATCCAATTATTTCAGTGCTTTGTTTGCCTCTAATCCACCTTCTGACAGATTAGAGCAACAAGACCGACCGGCCGACCGAGGCCTTCAGAGAGGAACTCAGTCTCAGCCTTCAGAAGTCCCCCAGCGCTCGGCTCTTGATTGACGTGTTTCTCCGTCTGACAGACGAGGAGGAGGTTAAAGGTTCCCTTGACATCCCAGCGGCTATGATTCACTTCTATTGGCTGAAAAGGAAGAAACGAGTAATGCTGGAAGAAAAATGGAGGAGGGGGTCCATCATCCAGAGCAGGATGTCTGTGTCTTAAAGACAAACAGATTTACAGTGACCGCAAAGAGCAAGAGGAGTGCAACAAATGGACGAGTGCAGAAACTGAACGATTTTGAAGCTAACGCTAACATCAGGTCTGATTCTGTGCCTATCGCTCCTGTAAACACTGAGGTATTTCATCTGATAGCTGAAACATTTCCCTGCTGGTGGAGTTGATTTTTTCTTATTTAATTCTGATTGGTCAAAAAGTCTCTACAGCAAAAGCAACACCAGGAACGACCTGATCACACGGTGGTAAAAATGTTAGCGTGTGTTTCAGGCTGAGGAGCTGCTGGACTCCAAACATGCCTGAGAGGGGAAAACAACAACAGCGGAGGCGATGAGAACATCTGTGAGCCGAGGATCTCTACAGTCACTTCCTTCCAACCATACATTTTCAGATAATCCAGCGCAGAGTCACAGCACTCGTAATCCACGTCCTCCTCGGCTGATTCCCAAAAACATCCCAAATTTTAACACAGTTATTCCAACTGATTTCTTCAGATTGAATCAGTCTGTACCTTTGCAGACGGGAAAATGTTGAATCTGTTCTGTATGAGGACCTCTTCCCATGTTTCCACCTTTATTCGTTTCTTTACTCTCAGGTTTTCACTCTTTCTGTCTGATGACAGTTTCTACTTTGAAAAAAGTTTTATTCCATTGAAACTGTCAGGTAATCCTGCTCTCTGTGTCCTCATGAATTAGACGAATTTGGATCTTTGTACATTTTTTGTGACTTTTTCTAGAACAACTGTGTCTGCAGGTTAGAAATAAAAAAACAACAAAGAAGTCCATCCTGAGACTTTCTGTCCCAATTTAATTTTAAATGATGATTTGGTGATGATCCGGTAACAAATATCATCGATCATTCGTCCTTATCCTTCACTGACCGCTCCAGGCCTGCAGCTCTTACTGATTAGAACCCAGACTCCATCCTTGAAGCACATCACACAGACCTCATCTGAGTCCTGAACGCTCGAGGGTTCACACAGCTGATACATTTGGAAAATGAAAACATGATTTGTAGGTTTATGGAGGTTAAGGAAGGAAGTGCGTGCCCTCTGTTTGTCTCCAGACGTGCCGTGATTGCCTCCACAAACACACGACGGTTCAGTGTCAGCGTGTCTGCCCTGTAAAGGTTGTTGCTTCACTTGTATTAACCCTAATGGCTTTTCTGTGTAATAGATATGCAGAAATTTCCCGTCCATTGCTTGCTAACAGGCACGAGAGCGGTGCAGTGTTGTTATGCTAATGGCTGCGTCGGCGACGGTTCGCTCTTTCAGATGAAATGTCCTAAACGAGACGTGGCCAATGGAGCAGAAACATTTTTACACACTTGGAGGGCTATTTTTAATTTTTCAATGGAAATGAAACTTTAGATGCACCGTTGTTGCCTCAATTAGCTGAATTTTTCACGGCAGAATTACCCAACCTGAAATGAATTCGAGACGAGATGTAATAGTTTCCAATTGCTGCCCAACCATCCACAACCACACACACACACACACACACACGCACATACACACGCACCGGGGTGACTGATGGACGACATCACGTCTGCACATCCAGCTGAATTATAAAGTCACATTAAAAATAATGAAGCCTACCATTGTTGTTTCAGCGATGGACCCAAAACTGTTGATAAAAATGTTGCAGGTTACATTTACAGGCGGACCTGGAGAGAGGAAAGAGAAGAAAAAGAAACAGGAAGTTAGATTTAATCAGGGGGATAAATCTGGATTATTATTAAAAAAAAAAAAAAAAAAAAAATCCAATAAATCAGATTTCTGTTCAAGCATTTTCCTCTTTTTCCATCTTAGTCTTTCCACCTTGGAGGGACTGTATTTGTGCACACATCACAATGAATTTGCCTCTTATGTTTCAGGGTGTGTGTGTGTGTTTGGAAAGTCTTGCAGCACAGCAAACGTTTGAAGTGGACTTTGGTGGATCTGTGTGTTTGTGTTTCGGTCCCTGTGATCAGATGTTACAGCAGCAGAGGAGATGACAGAGCGCAGGAAGTACACACGCTGAAAGAAACGGTGCGTGAGGCTCTGCTGAATAAATGAACGAGACTCGGCTCTGCACTTAAATACTCCGAGTCCCACCGCCTGACAGCGGCGGGAAAGTTTGCTCCTGAGCTGCTGAGGAGGAAACTGTGTAAACATCTCATTACAACTTAAGAAAAGTCAAAATGAGAAAATCAATATCACATCTCCGCCGAGGGTTTGAAAGTGCTGTCGGTCAAAGTCGAGCATATCAATAAACACGGAGTGCCGTTTCAGAGGGACTCATGAAGCCAAAAATAGACCCCCTCCTGTCGCTTCTCTGGGACAAGATGCTGCTCTCAAGGTTGTCTTCAGATGAGAAAGTAAATAGTGTGCAGGCCTTTGGTGGCTGCTTCATCGATTCGCTGTATTACCAGGTTGTACAAACACAAATGCGATTACTTGGCGGGCGGAGAGGAGTAGCAGGGAGGAGCGTGGAGGACAGACGAGCTCTCATCTCTCAGCCGGCGGACATGATATTGACTTTAAAGCTCCATCACAGGGAGTAACCTGCTCTTCTCCACAGACTCAGAGCACTGCTGGTTTGATCATGACAGAGAGTCAATCCACTCAGCACACTGCAGATCTCCAATTTACCTAATGAGAGCGAGCCTCTGAGAGCTACGGCACATTTACAACCAGACGAAAGGTCTTTACTGCACAGCGGGGTGCCGGGTCTGTGAGCTAACTAAAGATTTAACCCTCAGTGTGCAGTTCAGAGCTGATCACCTCTTCACAGTGTAAATCTCAGGGCTCAATTATGCTGAAAAACCTGTAATGATCTTAATCTTTGAAGGAAAATCTGAACGATAAATGCAGTTTCCGATCTGAGTCGTAACATCAGTCAGTTCCTCCAGTTTGTCTTTCTTCTTCTCTAAATACAAGGTTAAAAATGTCCACTCAGTCATATAATATGAACCTGAGCACAGCTCTGGTGAAACAGACAGAAAACAGTCCTGACAAGGCAGAAGTAAGAGAGGACAATCTCTCTCACTGCTCTGAATCTTTGACGAGATGCTTCGTCACGGTCTGCTCTGGATGTCAGCTTTTCGATGCTGAGCCTTTACAGAAAGATACTCTGCATGAGGGGAAGTTGTTGAGCTAACGCTGGCGTCCTTAATTCTATCATATTCCTTTCTGTGGACTCTGACAGAGACTCATTTTGTGGAGTTTAGCTCAGTAGGAGCTGGTTCCTCTGCAGCAGCTGAAACGAAACGTGACGGACGTCTGCACAATGAATAACAGCAATAACAGCAACATGAAAAGCAGATGTTTATTTCTGCTTTGATTCTGTTTTGATCGTCTTCAGATTTGTCTGATCGTCTTATTTATACTCAAAGCTGATCTCAGATTTCCCTGTAATGTATCTGTACGGTAAGCTAGGTCAGGTAACCTCAGGTTAGCTTCCTCAGTTGATGTGTCAGCTTTGTTTGAAGCTGGATGACTAAAACACCTGCTGGATATAAATGTGTAACTCACTTTGCATCAAAGAGCAGACACATCCAGGACTACAGCAACACATTCACTTTAATTTTATAGATTTTTAAAAGAAAGTTGACTCCAGTATTTTATGAAGTTAGAGCTCTGGTATGATTAGCCTATGATTTGTCTGTCACAGTGGCACCTTTTTTTTTTTTCTTTTTTACATGAAGACTCCATTTCCCATGAGCACTCTGAAGTTGTAAAGTCGTGACTCAGAGAGCAGATCGTCTTTTGTTTCAGAAAACTTTTTAGAAGGATGCAGAAACTATGCTTTAGTGTTCTCCTCAGAAAGTCTGACTCGACCACAGATACTAAAGATAATAACATTTAGAAACAGCCAGTTTCAGTGCTGATAATCTCATTCAAAATGATGGATTATGAACAGGCAGATAGATCAACAGAGATTATTTCATGGTCACTGATAAAGTCCTCACATATTTAAAATATTTAATTTACTAAACTTGATAAAATGGGTTTTGTTGCGGGAGTGAGTCAGTATGTCCCAGACATTAAGGATGCACCAAAATAACCAAAACTGAAAGCCGAAACACTAAAAGAAATTATTTTGTCAATCATTAGTACCATTGTATAAATTACTATTAATGCATCAAAGAGTAACTCCGTCTTCACAGAGGTGCCCTGGGAGAGCTCTAAAGAGAAGAGCAGATTGTTTTTCAGTGTCTCTTGTGATGGCTGTGACATTATTTTTCCCGACTCTCTGTCCACTACATGGAGTGTGCTTGTCTGTCTGTGTGTGTTTGAGGATGCGGGTTTTGCTTGCGTCGTCACAACGTGCTGTATCGGCGGTGTTGGCGTCAAGGGGGGGCATTCGCAGGCTGTGCCCCCCCCACTTCACAAGGGCGAGACCGGGAAAAAAAATAATATTAAAGTCCTAGAATTCATTTTTCCACCTCTAAATTAGAGGTACCTTTAAAGTTCTGTTACCGTTTGGGTTTCATTGTTAACGTAAACGTTTCGTGTTTAATCGCTGTTTAATGTGTTTAATATTGGTGCGCTAAAGCGCGGGTAGTTGTGTGCACACCGGAGGGAGGGAGAGAGAGAGATGCGTGACTTTCAGCTGTGGTTTAGTGCCTTCTTGTGTGCGTAAATTTGAACTTTGTACAATCTGTTGCGTGATTCTTGATGTGTGTTTAAATGGCTATCATAGACATAGCTATACAGAATAAATCCAGTCATGATCAAGACTTTGTGCCCCCCTGCTGTTGTCTTGATGCCCCCCCCCCTTGAATTTTGTCTGACGCCGACTCTGTGTATCGGTCGTGTTGTTTTGGTGATAAAAGTTTTGGCCGAAAACCGAAAAATGCACTTTTCGGGCAAAAATTTTTGGTGGGCGAAATTTCAGTGCATCCCTGGTAGATATCAATGTTTCCTCTCTATTTTTGGCTCAGTTGGTTTAAAATAATTTTAAATGTTATTTTTTACAGTGTAGCAGTCTGATGACATCAGATTCAGATTAATTTCAGATTTTTATAAGAAACAATGGTCACACCATTTGACCTTTTTCAGTTTTGCCACCTGACCACGTCTTTGACCCAGTAACATAATTTTGTCTCGATCATATGAAATAATTACCTAAAAGTTTTAAATTCTGTAATCAGATTACTGTAATCTCAGTCCGTTTAATCCGGTCCTCCTCAGACCGTCTAAAATTTAACATTTGAGACAAAATGTTTGTCTTAATGAGGCTGCATCACAGTCACATTATAACATGTGAATGTAAGTTAAGGTCAAACACACCACATGGACACACACACACACACACAGTTTGTGTTTAATGTCCCTGGTTAAACTCAGTGTCTAATCCCGCTGGCCAGGGGGCGAGCTGGGAATGAGAGAGGGGGTCTGGATTATTTTGATGGCCAATTACTTTCCCTGTCACAGTCTGAGGATCGCCGGAGGCCACGGGGGAGGGCTATCATCTGAGAGTCATTCACATACACACACAAACTCACACACACGCACTAGCACGCAACTGTGGTTAAGCTCTGGAGCTGGACCATGGGGTGGAGATGCATGGTTAAAAGGGGAGAAATCATTAAAGGTAGCCGGAGGCCACAGCTCCCTACGTGACTTATACGAAGAGCTTCTAATCAGGACTAACAAAAGACTTGAGGAGGACGTGAGGAAAGAGAGGCTGATGTTATAACGATGAGAGAAAATATAGACGTACCGAGAGCAGCTGCTTTGCTTTCATTGCACCAATAAAGTGTCTGAAAATGGAAATGCTGTGTTCCACTTCGCTTCACACTTCAGAAAAACAAGGAGGAGGAGGACGTCTGATTATTAACGACTTTAAACCATAAACAAAGCTTGAGCTGCATCAACAGCTGCCTGTGAAGCTGACTGTTTCCTTTAATCAATCCTGACGCCCTTACTCACGACCTGAGGAATAGGATGAATATAGTTATTAGTTTAATAAGACGGGCACGTGTCTTAGTAAGCGTAACCTCTTAGTGTCCTGTCTTCTCTTTTTTTCTTTCTTTGGATACAACCCTGGCTAACAACTGTTTGTGATACTTCTTCAGATTAAAAAACTGAAAAGTTTTCTTTAATCAGAGAAGGTTAAGAGTCGTATTTTAGCCAGCTCTACAGGTCAGTCTTTGAGTTTTACAACGCTGCAAAAAAGTTTGAACTAAGGCCCCGTTTACACAAGAATGGTTTTAGGATGAAACTCAAAGGTTTTGTTGCATTTCAGCCTCCTGTTTACACGGAAACACTGTTTTAGTTGACCTTAAAGGTTTTAAAGATGGCCTCCAGGAGGAAGTAGAATTTTTCTGAAACACTGCGGCCATCATTGCTGAGGAAACAGTAAGCTATCGCTGCAAGCTGGAGTTTTCAGAGGAAACGCTAACGTCACACTCCACTATGTGCGTGACACTTTCATTTCATGCCTCTACCTTGGTGGAGGGCTAACAAGAGACTCTACAGTTATATCGCCAACTACAGGCCTGGTATGCATACTACAGCGTTTTCAGTCCCTCAGCATTTCCGTGTCAACGCAATTTATTTTTACAGCATTTTTTGCGTTTTTGAATGAAACGCTGTGAAACGTTGTTGTGTAAATGGGGATTTCCATCATGCTTTTAAACTGCAGTTTTCCAAGTTTATTATGTACAAGTTTTAGTGTTAAAAACTGCAATTCCGTCAGTGTCCACTTGGGGCTGACTGCAGGCGTTGAACTCCTTTTCAAAGTCATTAAACTCAAGAGTTTTACTCGTATAAGGTCGAGACTGGCTTGACCGACATGCAGAAACCCTGAAACTGTCTGCAAAGAGGCTAAAGGCCAAATCTGAAACAAAGGTTGAGTTTAACAGTTTCGTTGTGTCTTTATCAACGACTGGCTTTAAGATGCTAAATCGGATGGTTGGCCTCACAGAGAGACTGCGTTCATACAGCATGTAGTTCATGGACCAAATGGTAAATGGTAAATGGACCAGTACTTATATAGCGCTTTTCTAGTCTTTCTGACCACTCAAAGCGCTTTACACTGCTAATCTCATTCACCCATCCACACCACATTCACACACTGATGGGAGGAAGTTATAGGGACCATCAGTTTAATCTAACACATTCATATCCATTCACACACCACTGACCAACAGTGGGAGCAATTTGGGGTTCAGTGTCTTGGTCTCCCAGTGGAGCTGGGAATCAAACCCTCGACCTTCTGATTGAGAGACGACCACTCTAGCACTGATCCACAGTCGCCCGTTCATGGTGTTATCTTTGTGAATTATTGTGATAGTGTTGACTCCAAATGCGCCCTCATTTTCTGCTTTTTAATGGGGTCGTGTTTGTAACTTTATTATTATTTATTATTATTATTATTTACAATCTTTATTGTGTGATTTCCTTCTGAAGCTCAAGACGAGTAAAGTTTCACCCATTATCCTCTTTCTGCAACACTACATCTGTGTGTTATTAAACCTTTGGATATTCTAACTCATTCCTATTTTCACTGGATTAACAGCTCGTCCAATGAAACACTCTGCGATGCTTCTCTCTTCCAAGAGGAAAGACGAGCCTTTTAAAACGGGAATTAATCTGCACATATTTTTAAAAAAAAAGACTTAAACTCTCAGTGCTGTACTTGCACCCAGACGTGCCATGTTCCCAGCTGTAAGACGGGGAACTGATGGAAAAAGTTACACCCATTGTGATGCTCCGGGGGTGCCTCAAAGATTTGGAATGACAAATGTGCCAGTGCTTTGAACTACAAACTTTGTCATTTTTTAACATCAGCATGCATAATTTGGGAGCTAAATTGAGCACAAAAATGTTTAATTCAATAAGTGCTTTGCCAAAAACTGTCGAGACCAGAGAGATGCTGAAGGGTCTAATCCAGCAGCTGCACTGGCTTACATAAATCACTGAAGAAACATCAGGCAGGATGTCAACCACAGATTTATATTTATTACACTTTTTAACCATTTTATTAAATTTTATCAAAACGAAGCCGCAATGATCGCTTTGTTCTGCCCATGAAGACCAAGAACAGACTGAGTTTCAGTGCACAATAAGATAAACAGCGTCTAAAGCTTCTGTAAATAACAGGCCCGGCGTGACCACCTGACTGTATCTGTGAGATGACGAGTAAAGGCTTGACAAAACCCAGAGAGCTGGAGCTCTGATATGTCGAAGAGCATCTGAGGATTTATCCATAAACCAGCTGGTCTTACATTATCACTGTGTTTTTTCTCAGATAGGCTTCCCAGGCCTAGCTTAAGTCCCCTGACACGTTTCCTCTGCACCCAGGCTTTGTTCAAAATCCCTCCTTCAAAGTCCTCCTCGCTCCGTGGCAGGAGGGGAGGCGAGCAGAGGGATGTCATAATTTGTCTTCTCTTGACGTCCCTCGCAGTGTGTGACGCAGAAAAGCCAAAGGAGGAGGAGGAGGAGGAGTTAATTTCTCCTTCTGCTCTGCTCCCTTTTCTCTACCAGCACAGTTCATTTAAAAACCATCCAGAGAAGGAAGGCGTGATCGCTCTCCAATAAAGACAGAGGACGGGGGCGCAGCAGAAAACGACAGGAAGGAGAAAAGAGGCGACAGCTCATTAACCGTTATGGAGGACAGGCTGCAGTGTGACTCACAGGCTGCCGTAGCATCATATGTGCCTCGTGTGTGTGTGTGAGGTGTGTGCTAAATGACCTGAGATGCACACACACAACACAACATGTCAGCACGATGTGGTGCGATGCGTTTAACATGAAATTTGGATGTCTTAATGAAAAAGGTGTTGAAGAATTTGTGGATGTACAGAGTCAAACTTTCATCAAATCTAATCCCCATCTCCAGTTTCATTTTTTCCTTTTCATTTTAGATTTATAAACTATAACTGCATGTTTACAAAATAAAAAAAATGATGCAAGATTTGCCCTTAAATATGCTCGAGAGGACTCAGTCAACAAGTCAGGCACTGACTCACCATTAACCATCCAGGAGCTTTCTATCCAGCATGCAGCGGCTTCTTCTGCACGCTGAAATAGGCTTTGAGTGGCAGGATAACAGCTGTAGTCATCCTGGTGTTTACATGAGACAACTGAGACTGTCTGCATCAATCAATCAAAAAATATTTACTTCTATAGACCCAGCGAAGTCAACCTCATCATAAAGATGCACATGCATTTTGGCAACAGAAGCAGCGTTTAGCTCCATTCATTGTCCAGTTGTTCTCTGGTCGGTTGTCAGAAACGATTCTACACCATGGAGTCAACTTCTATGGAGTTCAGAGCGTTACAGAGCAACAGGTGTTTTGAAATAAAGAGTGATCGTGCTAAGTGGAGACCAAGTGAGACCAAGCAAGAAAAAACAAAAAAAAACAAAACTTGTTCTAACAACAGAACTGATGTTTTAATCAAACTTCAAACCTTCATCAAAGGTGACCTCAAGATTTTTCACTTGTGTTTTGAAGGAGGGGGCCAGAGTGCCATGATTGGTTACATTAGCCATTGAGGAAGTGCTGAACAAGATACATACTGTTTGCTGTTGTTCAAGTGTAGAAAGTTATGTGCCAGCCACTGCTTTATGTCGCTAATACAGCACAGTAACTTATTTGCTTTCATTAAGTTTCATGCAGATATAACAATAAATCATCTGCGTAAAAATTTAAAGACATGTTTGGTTATTATTGATCCTTGTGGAAGCAAATACAGAGAAAAGACGATAGGGCCAAGAATAGATCCCTGTGGCACACCCATAGACTGTATAGTTAATGGACGTAGTCTCTGCGATGTCGCCCGTCTCTTTCTGAAACGGATTTCTGAAGCAAAACGGCAGGCACGGCCATATTGGAAAAGAAGGCGTTCTTTGAGTCTCTACAGTAACAACCATAGGGTGCCTGGCAGTCACGTGAGCTGAGCTGTGCCCCTGATTGGACGAACTGGTGATCTTAATATTGTCTAAATTACTGAATTAGAAAAAAGTTCACCCCCCGTACAGTGCGTGCCGTTAGCGAAATTAACGATTCAAACAGGAGACATTCTTTGTACCAGGCTGTAAATGTGCTTATTTTTGCCATGAAAACAGAGAACTGTACCGTTTGTCTGTACAGTGGTTTATAAAGACCCATGATTAACTATTAGAGGTCAAAAGAGCCTTTAGGGTGTTTAGAGCTTGAGTGAAACCAACAGTCCGACTGACGTCCTTAATGTGAGGAACATGAGTACCCAAAGGAAAATTTTCACATAGACTACAACCTCAACGAAAACCTTTAATCAGCAGTTTGAATGTGATCACCGAAAGAGAAGGAAAGAAAAAAGAACCATCAAGTCTTTTTCTTTTTAGCACCAGGATTTGTTCCACATTTTGGGAACCATGAACTAAGAAAAGCAATATGACAGAACTCAGCTCAGGACCCCGCTGGAGCTTTTTCTAAGTGCGCACGACGCAGAATCTGAATATTTGATGCTTGAGGAGGACGTAAGAGAAATACACACCAATAACGCTAAACTGTACAGCTTGAGCAACCAGGCGTGCAGAAAACACACACACACACACGCACATGTCAAACTGAAGGACACACTCAGTATGCATGGAGGTTACAGGCTGCGCTGCACACACATACTAAACACATATTAACACTCATTAACATGCAGTTTGCACAGATACATAGTTTCTGCACGCCTCGCCGCTTTTTAACCTTTGCCAGCTGATAACATTTAAACATGTTAGCACAGGCCGGGTCCTCTGCATGCACTCAGAGACCATCCCTGCTGAAGCACCACTGCAGGGATGAAGGCCTGGACAGAGAGGCATGTACCCCGGAGCTGACTTCCTGTATTTTATTAAAGCGTGCAGGAGAAGTTCAGGGGGGTGTTACTTCTTTAAAGAAAAGTCTGGATTAATTATTCATTCTATTCTGTGAATGTTCTTATGAGATAAGTTTCTCAAGTACCAGCTCTAGGCGTGTGGAGTAAATGCATGCACAAACTCTCTCTCTTGCTCTCTCTCTCTCTCACACACACACCTGCAGAGGGGGCCAATCAAGGCCAGAGACCAACGCACCTCAGCAAGACTCCAGTAAACACACCCCTCCCTCCCCCACCTTCATCTTCAGCTCCACTTTCATTAAAAACGAGTGACAACAGCAATAAAGCAGGATGAAACGAATGGCCCGACTCGGCCTCTCAGCACTTCTGCTAACTGCAGCCGCTGCAGCCCCCCCCCCCCCCCCCTCACTAAATAAAGACTCCAAACGGTCCCTGAGCTCTCCGCGCTTCATGTCTGTGAGTTCACTGTACAAACAAAACAAGAGCTTCAGAAACAGAGCAATTTAACTGTGCCACTAAATCACCGCAGGGACACCACGCACTGTGGACTCAGTCTCCAGAATCAGAGTTTATTTTTTTCCTCTCAGGACTTTATTTTCATTCACTGCCTCACAGCGGAGCAAGTTTCATCTCCTGTTATAATAAATCCACATCAGGAGGACAACTTCTTCCTCTTTGGTTTTGCAGGTTTTTATAGATGCGTGTGAATTTTGGTGTCATTTTTCACGTATGTGAAAAAGATTTTAATCTCAGTGAGGTTTTTACCTGGTTCAATAAAGGATTATATTTATATTAGGGCTGTCAATTTAGTGCATTAATTAGATTAATTAATTACAC
This sequence comes from Labroides dimidiatus, assembly GCA_030710495.1. Taxonomy (NCBI): domain Eukaryota; kingdom Metazoa; phylum Chordata; class Actinopteri; order Labriformes; family Labridae; genus Labroides; species Labroides dimidiatus. The sequence goes on along the minus strand of CM061150.1, from coordinate 4,087,574 downwards.
CACAAATTAATGCATTAAAAAAAATTAATCACGATTAATCGTAGCACACAAACATTTTGATATTGGCCAGCTGGAGGACCCGTACATGGCAGTGGCACATCAATTCACACATGCGTCTCTAGTCAAACCAAACAAAGCCCAGGTGACAACAGGAACGGCCTATTTAAGACTCAGTCTTATTCTATTTTTGAATTTATTTATCTATATTTGTACTACATTTTTTAATAATGCATCAGGCCTGTTTGCTTTGCTGGATGTCCTCGACCTTTTTCTTATTTTGAAAGTTGAAGTGAAACACACTTAAAGTGTAATTTGAGTCGTCTGATTGAGTTTAGAGTTCTCTGGACAAGTTGCCCTGACTTTGGTTTTATTTATTCACCAATGAAAAATGTGGATTTACAAATCCTCACTTCTCAGTGTATTCATTTGATTAGCCATGCACTACAATTTTATAATATCCTAGAATTCAAATTCTTTATTTTGGTACTTTAAGCAGATATGAGATTAAAATGAGATTAATTAGATTAATTGATTATAAATAAGGTAATTAATTAGATTAATTTTTTTTAATCGTCTGACAGCACTAATTTATATATAGTTTCAGTTTGAGCCAAGAAAACCTGATCTGCTTTCACTGTGTTTGTATCAAAGTAAGTTGTGGAGGTATCATAACATCATTAAGGATGTTTGAATGGTTTTAAAATCACCTGAATGTAGAAACAGTTCAGTTTTGGACGCCTTTGAATGAATCTGTTCATGTCATGACCCATAAAGTTTAGAATAGAATATAAAATTCTTCTTCTGACTTTCAAAGCTCTTAATGGCATCGGGCCATCCTATCTTAAAGAGCTTATCGTGCCATATTATCCGTCTAGATCGCTGCGTTCCCAGCATGCAGACCTGCTCATTGTACCCAGGGTCTCTAAAAGTAGTCTGGGAGGTCGAGCCTTTAGTTATCAGGCTCCTCTTCTCTGGAATCATCTACCGGGTGAGGTTCGGGGAGCAGACACCCTCTCTACTTTTAGGAGTAGACTTAAAACTTTCCTTTATGATAAAGCTTATAGTTAGAGCTGGATCAGGTCTGAACCAGCTCTTAGTTATGCTGCTATAGGTTTAGACTGTCCGGGGGGAACTGACACACAAGGCTCCTGCTTCCCTCTCTTCTCTATCTGTCAGTCTAACTTCTAATCTTAATGTCCCATTAAAGTTATTAACCATGGATCTCTCTGGGAGTCTCTGAGTTTGTCTGTTAGGTTCCTTTGGATTGTTGCTGTGGACGGCCTGCTGCCATGGACCTGACAGCTTCTTACAGTTACAGTTTCTCCGTGATCATCTCTACAACACACAAATATGGACTCTGTTTATGTCTCCCTGTGTCTTTGTCTCTCTGCCCTTCTCTCTCTCTCTAATCCCAACACAGTCTCCTCAGATGTCTGTCTAACATGAGTCTGGTTCTGTCCGAGGTTTCTGCCCGTTAAAGGGAAGTTTTTCCTCTCCATTGTAACTTGCTAAATATTGCAAAGGTCTGTACTCATGGTGGGTTAAGATGAGATCAGACTTCTTATCTTGTCATGATGTTGGGTTTCTGTTAATAAAATTTTATTACCATTTACAGGTCTAGACCTGTTAACGCTTGGAGAGCGTCTTGAGATAACGTTTGTTATGAATTGGCGCTATATAAATAAAGACTGATTGATTGATTGATTGATGATTGTTTGTTCATGTTTCTACAGTAGCACAGAGGGGACAAACTTACAGCTGAAAGAAAGTGTTTTTCGATAAAGGTATGATTTTACAAACTAAAGATTAAACCTCTCATGCACGAAACAAGTGTCTGTCTTCTAGGAGAACATTTCATATTTCTTCTGTTTGTTTTTAGAGACTTGTGTTTGCTGGTCATCATCCACTCATTTTTCTGCTCAGAGCAGAGCTGACAGTGAGGAAGGAGTATGTGGTGCTTATCCAGGAAGTAGACAGGTCCAAATAGAGATGGTTTAAAGATGACAGCCTGATAAACCTGCCGGAGGAAGTGCCTGTAATTGCTTTTTTAATGATTAATAGTTTCAGCGGTTGTGGGTTTTTCTTTTCGGCCAGTGTCAACGGAACATCTCGTCTTTGTTATGATCCTTAAATCTGACATCAGAACAAAAGAGTTTTAGCTACCTTCAAAGATCTTGACAGTTCTTTGCATCTCATCAGTGTTTCGAGAGGAGCTCCCACCGAGGCAGCTCTTATTAAAAACATACCCACTCGTGACTTTGGAAGGAGTTTTGGAGGGAAGCATCCCCTGAACAGCAGGCGACCAAACGCCATATGTTCATACGATACAGCAGGTGCATAAAGACTGCAGGGAACACTGCTGCTGCTGCTGCAGCCAGTGCAATGTTGAGATAAATCCAGCAAAGCCCAGTCCAAACTTTACAACCAGCATCAGCAGGAACTGGATCACAAGTTCTTTCAGATGAAGCCTGTCAGATCTGATGTGGTCTGTTCACCAACCAGGGTTCAACCAGAGTCAGAGCTGTACTTTATCCAGCAGATAAATCATACAGCACAGCGTTTGACTGGGAAACAACAGTAGACGTCTCTATTGGGCTGAAGACCGAATCCTATAAGCAACTCAACCCAGAGACGTCGGCTCACAAAGACACCGTCTCTGCCTCCTCACCAACCTCCAGCAGAGCCCAGAGGTCTTATCAGCATCAGTCCAGGACTCGTGGCAGCCGTCCTAACGCCTCTGGGGTCGGCCTGATCCCGCGACTCGGCCAACAATAGTCGTCTGTCTTCACAAATGAAACGAGTCTGTCACAGCTCACTTCCCGCTGAGGACGAAGGCCGCTGAGCCATGAATCTCTGAGGAGCAGATTTAAGTTTTGATGAGCTCAAGAAGTTAATCTGCAAGATGTTCAAAGGGAGCCGAATTAAGAAAGTCTCTCAGAAATGTGTACACAGAGACGCAGCGGGAGCTTGACAGCTTCACCCATCACGGCGGACTCGTACGACGAAGGCGATCGTGCATCTTGTTGTTTTTTTATATCCTGTAAACACACACACACAGAGTTTCTATTGTTATATTTTTTTGGTTGCTGAACATAAAGACAGCGGGTCCGTTCCAATTAGAGGTTCAGGTCAGACTGACCTGCAAAGATGTGCCTTTACAAGAGGAGTATGGAGGACTATAGGTGGTACAGTTGGGGACGCTCCATTATCAGGCTTTGGGAGGCTGTAAAACACGGGTATCTGGAGGATTTTCTTGGTCCTGCTCCTCTGTTCTTTATTGAACTCTCCTCTCCTGATGCCCAATTTGCACACCTCTAAGTGACACCTCGGCGCCGCAGCAGAGAGGACGAATTTATTCACGGCTACGCACGTCGAAGAGCGCAACAAAAGCAAAGAGAGGCAAGGACGGAGGAAAAGTTTCAGGCCACAAATTATCTGAATAATTTTCTGAATTACTCGGGATCACCTTCTCTGCAATTGAGCTGCCTTCAGCAGAAAATACTACAATGGCTGAGAGACATTAAATATTTATATGGCGTCGTCTGTAGGCTATACGGTCCAGGGAAGGCAGTTTTGCTATTTTATTGACCTAATATATATTCCCCACACATGCTCTTAGAAGTAGAGGAACACGGCTCATTTTACATGCAGGACGGAGAATGAAAGAGCTTGAAAGAAGCAGAGATGAAAAGAGAGAGAGAGAGAGGGAAGTATCGGGTTATTTTTCTTCTGTTATTGCTGTTTTGCCTCCATTATGTCCAGACACGACAGCTGAGGAGGTAATCATTTTCTTCTTATCCTCCATGCATAAACATCAGCGCTGAAATGCCAGCATGAGGGGGAGAAAAAAAGTATCCCCAGGAACTTTAAAGGATCATAAATCTCCTGCCCCGATAGTGAAACAGAGAAATAATGAACATTTTATCAAACACTGAGAGCTTTATACTCCTGGAAGTTACTTGGCTCAACTTATAAAAAAGTTTCATAAAAGCCATAAAAACCATTCAGGAAAAAAAAAAAAGTCTTTGGCAACAAATGAATGACCCAAGACTGTTGCAGAGACGTTCCTTTGTCATTTTTTATATATGGTTTATCTTACCACTTTGAAAGGGACATTTAATACATGATTCTATAACCGAACTTTTCAGTTTATAGATGGAGTTTGAAAACACGTGTTGCAGGGATTTCAGACAAAAAGGCTTCATGGATGTCTAACAGGAATAAGGTGATGAGTAGGGCTGCAACGATTAGTCGACTAGTCACGATGACGTCGACGATCAAATTCGTCGGCGACTTATTTAATAATCGAGGTCGTCGTTTTAATATTTTTTAAACTTTATTTTTCCCTCAAAACTGCCGCTGTACTTTCACCTGTCTTGTCTGCCGTTCTGGCAGAAGTGGTAACCGGGGTAACCCGTGATGTCACCGGAAAAGTTATGCCCAACAGTATCATGGCTAGCCGGCAACAGAGCTCGAAAGTTTGGGAGCATTTTTCCAAAATAAAGGAGAAAAGTGTGCAATGCAAAAATCTGCAAAGTAGAAATGTCCTTCCATGACAGAACGACGGCGATGCACGAGCATCTGAAAAGACAGCACGCCGTGGCTGATTTATTTTCTGACGAAGAATGACAATCTCGGTAAGCTAACTGGCTAGTTGGCTGCTAACATTAACGTCAACAGGGAGCTACCTACTTAATAGCGATGTCATGTTTGAATAGAAAATTGGTACATTAAAAAAAAATGTCAGAAATGCTGCTACAAGCTGCAAAGTTCATTAAAAGCTGAATGAACTATGATATCAACTGTCTTCATTTTTAGTTAGCACATACCTTAAACACTTGAAGCTGGAAGCTAATGATGTTAGCTGTATGCTGGTGCAATAAGCTGCAATTTATGTATGATCCGAATAGTCGACTAATCACAAAAAATAATCGTATGTGGCAGCCCTAGTGATGAGATGAGATCAGCTCTGGGTTTTCTGTGGGTCCGGACGGGTTTATTTAAAGTTTCTGTTTTTCTTAAACTGGTAGAAAAACCACTTCACTGCCTTCAAACTGGAAACAAAGTGCTGTTCAAAGATTCACTCGCATATCCAAAGCCGTGAGCGCTGAAAAAACTTTAGAGCCTCATTTGTTTCAGAGGTCTTGAGGCCTGATGATACTTACAGTATAGACGGACCCTACAGCTTACTGAATACAGCCCACTGTCCGTATTCTTCAATAATGTGAACGAGGACGACTTTCTCAAGAAGACTGAGCAAACGGTTTGTCACAATCTGTGTAATCTTAACAGTATTTTACCGTAATATCTGCAGGAACTTACTGGTGAAGGTCAACAGAGAAGGATTGTGAAGATCAAGATGAGAACGGCCATGGATTTTTCTTTTTTTTTTTTTTAATCTTGTGATCAAAACTTATTATTTTGTTTTCTTGATATAACAAAAATCAATTTCTCGTGATTTTAAACTAATTAATAACGTGCTTGTCTTGATTTCAACCTTCAAGAACTGAAGAATGACACCATGAATGGCTTCCAGCCACTGGGTGTAGCTGTAGCCTGCCGCTAGGTTAGCGACAGGTTAGCAGCTGAGAGGGTGGATCAAAGCGCCATTAAATGAATTAATAAACATTTAATAATGTCTCACATTACACTGTAAAGTTAAGGTTAGCCTACATTTATATTTACGTTACGTTAGCTTAGCTGAAGCAGTCGGATTGACAGGAGTTTGTTAGCCTCTCAGGTGCTAACCTGTAGCCAAAACAAAGTGCAACTGTAGGTTGGAATCAAGTAAAAAAATTATAAATTAATTCCTTATAACGAGAAAACGTTCTTTGTAATATTGAGATAACGAAAGATAACGGTGCATAAAAAAGGGAAATCGATGGCCGTTCTTGTGTTCTGTAACTTTTACAGTGATTTACTGTAAAAATATTTACAGCTTTGTTTTTACAGTGTTTGTTGTGTAAACTGATGGTGCAAAATCCGAACGGGCTTTCTTTTAGAAAACGTAAGGTGCAAATGATGACTTCCTTCCTGACTCTCTGCACATGCTCACAAGCAGCACCACAGGCAGAGAAAAGAAACACAGGGATTAACTTTTAGTCGTCTTTCTGCCCTTTTCCAGTTTTTCTCCATTACATCTCGACGCAGCGTGGAGGAGGAGGAGATAAACATCAAGGCCACGAAACGCCGAGGGGAAAGAAAAGAAAACGCTGGAAGGCAGTGAAACATTAAAGCGCCGTCCGTCTCCTGACTCAACAATGAAAAACGACTCGCTTTCTCACTCCTCTCTTCCTTATGTCAACATGCTTTAAAGTCACATCAAACACCTGAAAGAGAGCCTGTCTGCATCACAGCCTTGTTTATATTTCAGCTTTTCTTCTCATGCAGATGCTGCATCCCTCTTCATTCTGCACGGACAGCTCTCATTATTCTGTCACGTGTTATAAAGCACATACCTGGGGTCTCCTATAGAGCGGTAAAACCCGCTTTGCTTAAAGCAAGGAAGTAAACAGTGCGGCTGATCAGCTGCGAGGGGAAAACGTTTCCTGTCACATTTTAATTGGAGCGGTGAGATGAGGAATGGCGGTTTCTCCCACCGACATATTCAACCATCCATCATCGCCTCTTCCATGGTGTGAACTTTAGGGAAAAACTTTATTTTCCTCTGCAGCAGCGCAGGAGAAATGTGGCGATGCTATACTTTATACTCTCTCTCTCTCTCTCTCTCTCTCTCTCTCTCTGTGTGCATACGTCTCTATTCTTTCCTTTACTTTCCCGTCTCATTGTTACTCTGACTTCCTCTCTCATTCTTATTCTCTCTCTCAGCCACGGGCTGCTCAGGTTTCATTATGAGATGAAATGTATTCAAAGTGGGAGGCAGGCAGAGGAGAGGATGAGGCGATGGATGGATGCATGGCAGCCTGGTCAGAAATCACCTGAGGCTCTCTCTCTCTCTCTCTCTCTCTCTCTCTCTCTCTCTCTGTGCATATTTACACAAAATTGGCATTCATGCCTGCAAGCATTTTCAGTTTCTCTGTGTGACTGTATGTTTGCAGTGTGTGTGTTCGTGTGTGTGTGTGTGTGTGCATGTCCTCTTCCTCACGTGCTCGCTCTCTGTTTACAGATTATTCCAGCACACAGTCTTGAATCCGTCCGTCAGAACGAAGGATACGAACGTTAGTGTTTATTTAACATCTATTAACATCAGATCCTTCTGTCAGGTTATAAACAACACTGATTCATTTTTAAAAAAAAAGCAGCACAGCGTTCAGTGCTGGCTGTATCTCGTACCTTTGTGGCACAGAACTCTGTTGTCGTCCAGAAATCTATAAAAAGCTCAAAGTCTGACTACAAGCTGCTGCGAGCTGCAGCCTGACATCTCGGGGCCCGTTCCTCTGCCCGTGACTTCTCTGAGGAATCAGCCTTTGGTCTCAGAAACCTTTCCTCATTCTCCTCAGATTCCATCTTTCCCGTACGATCATTTTATTATTTCTGAAACAAAGCGCCTTTCAGGAGGTCATTAATGATTCCACATGGAGGACTCATAGATGCCCTGTCCTGAGTGATGCTGATCTGAGCCTGCTGTGAATGGGTAAGCAGCTCTCCTGGACCTTTCAGGCCTTTCCAGGCCGGCTTTGACTGACGGGCAGACATGACAGGATGGCAGCAGCCTGACTGCAGAGGAACAGAAATCAATAACAGGTCTACGGGGGCCACACGGCGACACCGAGGGGGCGACTGAAGCCTTATTCAACTGGATTACTGAAAGGTAGAGATACTGCAAAACAGTGTGTTTGTTTGACTGAGATCTTAAAACACACACACTGCAGGATTCACTCCGTACGTGTGTGTTTCCGTCTGTTCAACAGTGTGTAACGTGTTTGTTTGATCCTTCCTGTTTGCTGTTTGCTCGCATGTTTGCAAGACCATGTGTTTGTGCAGATGGACTGTTTGTCCTGTATGTGTGTGTATGTGTGTGTGTGTGTGTGTGTGTGCGACAGAGAGAGAGAGAGAGAGAGAGTTCATCTGCTCAATAAATCAGTGTGTGATTTAACGGTGTGTCGTGATGCTCCGCTGTTAGCTCAGCGCTTTTAATCATCTTGAGAGGAAGGTAGATCGTCGTGTGAGATTAGAGCAGCAGAACACACACTCAGAAACACACACTCAGAAACACACACTCAGAAACACACACTCAGAAACACACAAATATACAATCCGCCCCCGCACGATACTCTCATGCGCTCTGTCTCAGCCTCTCTGATAAAACAGGCTGACTCGTCATCATCGTGGCTCATGTTTGAGATCATTCTGATGGAAACCCGACCTCTGATCATCGTCAGATTATCACCCGATGAAGCCTTTACACAACCATTAAAAAAAAAGCTACACACACATCGACCACAACCCTTCCTTACAGCTCTTTTCTGGTCTCTTCATCCACTCAAAGCACATCGTTCCCCAGCAGAGGACCATCAGTGTTAGCTGAACCCATCCAAACATCCACCCACTGCTGACGACATCGACTTCATCGCCACCTAGTGTCAGCCCAAAGACGCCTCCACATACGACTCCACAACTTTTGTATGTTTGTTTTAAGACAGGTGAAACTAGAGATGTTATGATGCCATTTTTTTCCCCTCTGGATACCGATTCTGATATTCGTGCTGTGGGTATCGGTCGATACCGAGTACCAATCCAACACCAGCACCTCCTCGTCGCTCTGAAACAATTGGCTGCAGGTTACAGTGAAGAATAACTGTGCCTGTGTTTAACGGAGCCAAACAGCGAATAGATTACTAATTTAATAAATCACATGGTATCGGATTGGTGCCTCCAGTAGTTGCCGATTCCGATGCCAGCTTTTCAGCAGTATCGGAGCGATTTCAGACACTGGTCTCGGAATCGGAGCAACTGAAAACATGTCTGACAGCCAAACAGGACTGGATGAATGACAACTTCCTTCGTTTAAACTCAGATAAAACAGAGAACGGGCTGCACGGTGGTGCAGTGGTTAGCGCTGCAGCCTCACAGCAAAAAGGTCACCAGATTGAATCCCGGTTCGGGCAAGGTGTTCCTTTCTGTGTGGGGTTTGTATCTTCTCCTCTGACCTCTTCCACAGTCCAAAAACATGCTCACTGGGTTAACTGGTGATTCTAAATCACCACCTCTGATGGCCTCAGGGTTTTGAAACCTTTTGGTGCCACTTCAACCACAGAATGCTTTTGGTGAACGCATCAAATCATTAACCTGGCCGTGTTTCTTCCATTTAAGGAGTCTCATGACTCGATTGTTGTGTTTACCTTCTCACCAGCCTCAGTAAATCCTCTCTAGTTCATCTACAGCTGGTCCAAAATCCTGCAGCAAGACTGTGAACCAGGTCAACCAAGAAAACCCCAATCACTCCAAATCCAGGATTTGTTTTAAAATCTTTGTTTTGACATACAGAGCCATCCATGATCAGGCACCTGTGCGCACCTCAGACCTGTTCCACCTTTACTTCGGCAGGCGATCCCTCAAACTATCCCTTAAACTAACCTTTGACCTTTAACCTCCAGCCCTCAGGAAAAGTCTTCACTTTACCCTAAACTGGCTTTTGATCAGTTGATCTTGTACCACTGAGCCACAGCTGCACTGTATGCGTGTCATTTCAACATTGTACAACAGCACAGCAGGCTCTCTGTGTACACAGCTTGGAATAATAGGCTAACTCACAGGCTCTGCTAAGACTGGGATTATCTCGATATGAGACTGGGATTGATTTTTTTATTCAACAAGCCTGTGAACATGAAGTATTTGCCTCACAATTTAGACTTTTCTTGTAATTAAAATCCTCTGAATATTTATGATTCATTGCAAATAAAGATGTCAAACATCTCTAAAAGCCTTTTTTTTTCAGAGTTCCTGTTTCAGTTTCTTGTAGATGAATATGAGAGACGAGATATACGAGCCTAAATGAATCTAACTCATTTGTTGAAAATGAGTCGTCCTTTTTATTATTTTCAAAACGTGGTGGGAGGCTGTAATGAGGAGATCGAAGAAGTCACAACGTTTTATTTACGTTTTTTAAAGCTGCAGTGAAGGATTTCAGTTTGAGCTCATTCATTCTGAGCCAGAGGTTAAATATAATCCTAATTCACCCTGCAGGCGCACTTTGAATCTGAGTGCAACAAAAGAGCCCCTGTCACATGACTGATGTGGACACATGTAAGACGTTTCATGCATCACATGATCCGCTTTCGTGTGTTGTTATGTACACGTTTCATCGGTGTGCATGGATTTGATGTCAGATCTGCGTTTTTCAAAGTTGAACCAGAGTTGGATTGACAGCATGTTCAGTTATGCAGATTTATTTATTTATGAAATCTGAATTTCTCGTCAGTCAGTCTGAATGTTGCGATCAAACAGCTTTGAGTGTCTTGTTTCTCTTTCATGTCAGCCATGAAAAAGGAATTATTAGAAGAAATAAATGTTGTTTAAATTCATATTCCTCATATCTATAGTAGTTGTATGTCTGATTTTTATGTTTTATTGTATATCAGAAGCAGCTCTGTACAAGTGGACTCTCTAACTGCTGCCGTTTTGCATTTCAGGACCATGGACAGCTCTGAGAGGGAGCCCTTGGAGCTGTCCATGGTCCTGAAACACATTTCATTTCTCTCACAGATGCATCGCTGACAGCGGGTCTGATCAGATCATTAAATCAGATCATTCTGAACTTGAACTGAAGACCCAGGTTTTCAAGAACACCTGGGAATATCTTAGTCCTCTCACAGTCTCACATTTAGACGAGGATTTTATTCATTTATTTATTTGATTCATCCCTGACATTTTTCGCTGTGTTTTTTGGTCACTGTCTTGTTCCTCCCTCCTCTTGTCCTTGGTCTCTTCACTCTTTGCCACTGAGTCCATATTGAGATTTCTGAGCTGGGACCAGTAAAGAAAAACTGTTATTTTTCCAGAATAAGGATGTCATACTTTCTTTCTCCAGCAATGAGCAGAGAACAGAAGTTCAGAGTTGAAATCAAAGAAGTCCCTTCACCATGATCCGTCTGTTTTGTAAAGGTGAATATTTACAGGATGTATCTTTCTGTCCAGAGGTGTTTTGGCATGAACGGGGAGGATTTTACTGGCAGAATATTTCTTATTTGTTTTCATGATTATCAGTATCTTGTTACATAATTGGCTTAGCTCAGCATAAAGCCTCGTGTTGTGTTGTGTTCTTGAACACTCTTAGGGTCAGTGTGTGTTTAGCTGGCAGACAGACAGCTCCTGTCTCCTTTCAAAGTGTGCATTTTACTGCAGAAATGAGACTGCCATTTGATCCTCTTAGAAGTGGGCCAATAAAATCATGTTTGCTGGGGAGAAAAATCTGTGTCAGGGTAATTTCTGCAGCCTCCTCGTGACAGTTTGCAGGGTGGAAAATGTTTCGAATGAAGCTGAAACTCTGACAAACTCGCTTTGGTTTCACCTGAACAGTGAATGAATGTCTGTAAATGTGTCTTTGTGTCGAAACGAACCAACTTATCACATCCGGCGTTGATAAATGACCTGTTTTTATTTTCTTTATGGGTGTTTGCTGGAATTTCTCCCGTGGAGGAAAGCCCTGCAGTCTCACCTCAGTGTTTCCTCCCTAAAGCACAGCGCAGCTAGATTATACTCTTTAAAACAGGCCGCTTGCACAGACATTAATCTGTGTAGTGGATACTCTGCTTTACATTCACTGTGACCACACTGTGTGCTCCAGCCTGCAGTAACCATTTTGCAGTGTTAGCTTTCTGCAGCACTGTGCAATCACATTACAAAGGTCTTCTCCTCCCGACAGGCCACTTGGATAAGCATAAATCTACATAGCAGCATTTTCTTCCTCTCAATATAAAAAGTAAAATAACTGCAATATGCTCCAACCTGCAGCCGTCACATTAAAGTGTCACCTCTCCGGAGCACTATGCAATTATATTACAAAGCCGTCCTCCATGAAACTGGGCACTAGGAGGGGCGTAAATCTACAGAGACAGATTGAATCCTTGGGCCTGGGCACCAATGGGGGAAGGAGAGCCTGTTGGAATCTGTTAGCAGACAAATATCCCTTGGCTTTACATTAATCTGCATAAAGCGTCGGTGCGAGGAGGTGAGTGTGTGTAATATGTGCTGAACAACCTGCAACAGAAGGAGCAGAGCGGAGCCTCTAATCAGGAGGAACGGCTGCTGCCGGTGGCGGCCGCAGCGGGCTTCAGGCCCTGACCTGCTGAGCGGATTCTGCTGAACACGCTGGAAGAGAAATCTCCTCTTTCTCTCCCCCATCTTTCCTCTCCCTCCCCCCCTCTTTTCCTATCGTTTCTCTCCTCTCGTCTGCTTTTCCTCCCACGTCTTCTCCTCGGTGATGGCTTGCTCTCTCTGTCGAGTGTATGCTCTGCTTCAGGTCTCATAGATTATTGGGACTCATTCATTCACTCTTTCCTCTGCTGTCATTCTCTTTCTCTTGTCTTTATCTCTTGCTCCTGTGTTTTTTGTCCTCTTTGTCCTCTTTTTTATGCATTCAGCATCATACTGACCATTTCCTGCAAACGTTTTTCTTCTCATCTGCTCTCTTCTGACCCTTTTCCTGCTTTCTTTTATATTCTTGTATTTCATTTTGTTTCTCCATCATTCTCTTGATGTCCTCTTTGCTGTCTTAAAATTGAATTTGTTGAACCACAACCGTTCATAATTTCATTAACTTACAACCAGCGTTTCATTTTCTGCCTTCTCCTGGTACCGTCCTTTTTCGTCCCATCTTTCCTCTTCAAACGCTGACATTCCCACCTGACCTGTTCAGAGCGGATCCTCTGCAGGTAAAAGTTTTCTGTGTTTAAAAATAAGCTCAATGATCATGTGCACATCAATAAGCATTATTGCAGGTGAATCCACTGAGGATACTGAAGGCACATCAAGTCAAAGCAATAACATGCTCCTTTTATTGCTTGAGAATCAGGATCAGGACGAATCAATGAGCTCTGATCTGATCTGCGACGAGTCCTCTCTGATAACGTCTTCTTTGTCAATATGAAGCTTTCAAATTATTTGGCTTCTGTATCAGACGAGAGACTGGATTATTTTATCCTCATCCAGTTACACAGTCTGACTTGTTTCTCTCAGTCTGATTATCCAGCTGGATTCTAACCGGAATGTTCATTTTAAGTAAGCCGAGCAGTAAACATAGCAACAAATAGAGCAACATGATGTCATGTTTTACACGTAAGTGCTGGAAACGTCAGTAAAACCAGCGAGAGTCGGCAGGATTTCAAAGTTTCTTGTGTAAGAGAAAGTAAAACACGTGGAGTGAAACCACCAGAGGTCAGAGTGCACAACAATCTCCTCCTTTAACCCACTTCATTCAGAGGATGCCTGAATGCTAACAGCTACTCAGCAGGACGCTGATTTGTGTTCACTCTTTCTTTCAAACATCTCTCTTTTTCTCTCTGCCCTGATGGTTCCTTTCATGACACATCGTAACGTAACGCGTCGTAACGCGTCCAGAGCCTGACAAACCTTTTCTGTCCTGGATATGGTCTCAGAAGTTGAACTATAAGACACTAAGCAGGAAAAAAAAAATGACTTTCAGGGTCCCAAACCCGTAAATCCTGCTGTGAGGTGTCATCTGACCATGACAGAACTTAGAACTGTTGAAGTAAACATCCAGAAAGAAAATAGTTCCAATTTTCATGGCAAATATGAGACCAAATCTGGAACAAAAAGTCTGCTGCTAGCTCACAGCCTGTACAAAAACATGAATGGAATGACAGTCGTCCAAAAGTGAAGCCAAAATACGTGGAGCTCATACCATCGACTGGTTGTGGTAGAAGAAACGAGGTCGCGCTCTCTATAAACTGATGGGAGAATCTGCTGAATTGACGCTGCTCAAAAACACACCACTGGTCCAAAATGACGGCACACATCAGAGAGTATTTTGATTTTAAGATTTTAAAGAGGCAGCGCATGGTCCATCAACTCAACAGCGAGTAAGTCAGTCAAATATACTACTTTAAAGCATGTCAAAAGAGGAAAAAATAACTAATTATTAAAACACTATTGTTGTTATTTTAATTTCCTTTTACTGATTTTAGCCTCCACTGTTAGAAAAGCTTAGTCTTATAGTTTATGCTCATAATAGACACTGTTATAACCATTTCTTGAAGTTGCCTAAAGTCACTATAATAAATATTGTATTTTTTTTTTATTATAAAGCTAAAGCCTCCCTTCTGATGTTTGTACCTGTAAATGAGAAAAAAATGCTCCCTATTATTCCTCCAGCTTTTATTTTCCACACCAAGCCAGCGGGTAAGTTATGCGTGGCAGCAGCCCGGAGGCAGACGGGCGGCTGCCTGCTAATTTAAAACACCGTCTCCTGTGAAGCTGACAGTGTTGGTCCAGAGAATAAGCTCAGGAGGTAATTAAGGTCTTTAGTCTGCATACCAAAGGATTTTCTCTCTCAGTAGCATCAGTCAGACACAATAATCAGACACAAAGGGATAATATCTGCATTACTAAGGATAACGATGCAACCAAAGTCGAGTTTCTGTTGTAATCATCCAGAAAAGCGCAGCTGAAGTCAGCTTTCTGAGCTCCGGGACCTCCACAGATTCCCCAGCAATGTTTCTACACACACTTGGGAAAATCCTGCTGCCAGGAAACATTGCCATAAGCTTTCTTTACCTGCATTAATCTTGTCTGACAGCATCACCCCCAAAGATCGCTCAGTGCATCACCTCTGCTGTTTGCTCCATCACAGACGGTTATTATCTGCAGAGTCCTGCAGAGCTAATTGTAGACTGAACAATGGTGTGTGTTCGTGTGTGTATTTGCATGTTCTAAGGGGAATGTACCGTAGCTTCCTGTCTGTGCATGTAAATTAGGGTCATGTATAAACTAATGATGTCTGATAGGAGCCACTGTGTAAAAAGCCTGCTGTGCTGCGGGTGTTAGCATGTTAAGCTAACGAACCAAAAGTGCTGGAAGAGATTCTTCAACACGAAACAAACGAGAGATTCGAGACACAGAGCTAGTCTACATTTAACCGTATCATGCTGTTTAAATTCACATGGCTTCATTAACACACTCTACCATAAGGTGACTGCTTTTCAGGCCCTGTGCTCATGAGAAATCTTCTATTAATTCCAGTATTATAAGGTGCCTTGAAGCAAAAACTGGCTGTTTAATATTTCACTGTTCTTCGATGAAACTGTACCAACTGGGTCTACCAGGCTACATGATGCATCAGTTTCTTTCATTAAACTGTAATAAATCAGAATTTAATTTAACAAAGATTGTGTTTGGACATTTAACAAAATCCTTATTGACTTATTTTTTATGAAAACTTCACTTGTTGTTTATTTTACAATATTTTACTACCCAGCCTTTGAAGCTTTGTATTATTGTTTAGTGAAATTAAACATTTGATAAAAAACTACACTTCCTTGAATTAAAATTCCCTAAACATGATCTCACTTTAGTTGTGTAAAGTTAAAGATATTTCTAACACTATAAATATCTATTTTTAAGTATTACTAATTCACAATTCCATCATTAAATCTGTATTATTCTCAACTTTTTTCTTGAACTAATCTAATATAACGCTTAACTTGGTCTAAAAACTTGATTAAAATAATAATACATCTTATTATGCTATGCTTTTCTTTTTTATATGTGCTTTACTGTAACATACTAAACTAAACTTTAACATTTCATAGAATACCTTGCTTCACTGTCCCGTCCTTTGCTATGCTATGGTATTCTATCCTTTGTTGTAAAACTCCATACTATGCTAAGCTATCCTTTCCTGTGGAATGCTAACTTATGCAATGCTACATTATGAAATCCTATGCTACGAAATACAAAACTATGCCATGTCGCCCTTTGCTACGGAATGATAAGTTAAGCTATGCTATGAAATGCTGAACTATGCTATGCTATGCTATCCTTTAGTATGGAATGCTAATTTATTCTATGCTACCCAATGTAATGCTATCCTTTGCTGTGCTTTTTATGCTATCTTTTGGTATGGAATGCTATGCTTTGCTATGCTATGTTATATTATGCATGTAATGTAATGCTAGCCTTTGTTATGTTAGGCTATAAAATGCTGTATCATGCTATCCCTTGTTATGTTAGGCTATAAAATGCTGTGTCATGCTATCCTTTGTTATGTTAGGCTATAAAATGCTGTGTCGTGCTATCCTTTGTTATGTTAGGCTATAAAATGCTATGTAATGCTATCCTTTGTTATGTTAGGCTATAAAATGCTGTGTCATGCTATCCTTTGTTATGTTAGGCTATAAAATGCTATGTAATGCTAGCTTTTGTTATGTTAGGCTATAAAATGCTGTGTCATGCTATCCTTTGTTATGTTAGGCTATAAAATGCTATGTAATGCTAGCTTTTGTTATGTTAGGCTATAAAATGCTATGTAATGCTAGCTTTTGTTATGTTAGGTTATAAAATGCTGTGTCATGCTATCCTCTGTGATGCCATGCTGCTGTGCGTTCCTGTGCTCTAACGCTGCTCTGTGGTTGTGCCGTCCTGGCGATCACCACTTCAGTATGTGATGCTTTAGCATTTCCGGCCTCCATGACTTTGTTCTGTTTCCCTTCTCTGCTTCACTTTTTTATGATTAGCGACTCAACTTCACTTCACTACTCTCTCTCTCTCTCTTTTACTTTATACTAAACTTCATTACAATACACTGTGGTCCTTTTGCTGTACAATTCCAATAAAAACACTATGATGTTTTATAGTTTATATAATGTTACTATAGTTTACAGTTGTATAAGTTTTATTCTGACATAATTTATCAAACAAATATACACATTTCTTTTATAATGAGGTAAACGTCATAATATACTGAAACACTGACTTATACTCTGAATGCCATAATGTTTTAACTTTAATATTCTGAACTAGTGAACTAAACTCCTTCTAGAGCAATATTATAATATAATGACATAGCTTTAATATATATTATTATTCTGTATCATAAGATGAATTGAAATGTCTGAAAGCTAAGGGCTAACTCCGCCCTGTGTGCGATCAGCTGCAGGGATGTTCGCAGAGTTTGGGAGATTTTCCAAATTATGTCCTGTGAGAATCGAGGACCAGTGCAAGTTCGGGTCCAAGATTTCAACTGAGGTAATGCTGACTCAGGGTGAGAGCTAAATAAGACCTCAGCTGTTGTATAAAGTAGCTAAAATGAGTCTTTTTTAAAAAAACACTGTGAGACTCCAAGATAATTAACTGTAAGTGTTTCTGCATGTCTCACTGTCTAACTGTTCCTACTTAACCTCTTCCTAACCCACTCAGTTTTCATCATCATAAATGCTTCTCTCTGCTGTACAATAAACTAACACATCGATTAAATATTAAAGTTAAAAACAATTATTTACACACTGGGTTATAAAAGCTGTGTGACTGAATCAGGCTCCATGAAGGAGACGGAAATCATCACTCTCAGAAAAGGTCATAAAAAAACTAGCCTGGAGCTAAATATCTGCTGGTTTGAGGGAAACAGAAGTTGTCAAACGGACAATTCTTCCAGCCACAGATGATTAAATGTACATGGCATTAAGAGAGAAAAATGTTTGCGTCAAGTAAGGCTCAACATTTCTGTGTAATCTGTCAGAACTTTGGCTCAGTCGCTCAGAGTTTCAGTAATTTTACAGACAAAACAAACATGACAATCCTTACACCTGTAATCCAAGAAAGTGTTTCCTAACATAATTATTGCTCTACACATCATCTCAGGAGTGATTCACAAACACAAAACCTTGATCAGGGATGAAACGAAGAAGAAGAAGAAGAAGAAGAAGAAGAAGAAGAAGAAGAAGAAGAAGAAGAAGAAAAATAAAGGATAAGGGATAAAAACAACATAAAAGGAAAGTACCTTTCTTGTGAGTAGCCTCATTTTTGGAGCCTTTGGGGTCTAATAAAAAAAAGATCAGAATTAAACACAGCATTTCTAACATCACGTTAGCAACTATACGTTGTTTGTCCTCATTAAGGAAAACAACCGCTTTGTCTATCAAGGAGCGAACAAGACAGCAAGGCTCGATTATCTAAGGTGTCGCACTGCTGCCAACACTCAGCAGGGGTGAGTGTGTGGCAGTGGGGGAGACTTGGGAGGGGCAGGAGGAGGAGGGGGGCAACATACTGTGAAGGCAAATAGCAGGAAGGAGGGATGCACGAGTCTGTATAGAGGAACAGTCTACTGCCAAACTGCAGCGGGCAGGAGAGGAGAGGCGATGCACTGAGATGGAGAGGAGGAGGAGGAGGAGGAGGAGGAGGAGGGTTGCAATGCAGTTCTGTCAAGAGGAGCTGAAGTAAGGCTAGCAAAATGCACTACAGGAGATGCAAGAGGCCAGAGAGAGAGAGAGAGGAGGAAGAGGAGGAGGAGGAGGAGGGCGGGGACAATGCAAAGACTACATGTCAAACTGGCTTCATTTGAATTTCTGCCACATTGGCTTTTCAGGAAATTGAACGTTTTTTGTCTTTTGGGCAACAGGTTCATGTGAGTTAGAGATTTCAGAAGGATTTCACCGGCCTCGTCTTTTTTTTTGTTCAAGGACAGCGACCTGTAGGGTGACGTGAGCAGGTGAGAAAAAAACCCTCAGAGGTGTGGGCGGAGCATCTGCAGCCACACAAATAAAGGCATCGGCGTTTTGTAAGAACATACTCTTTGTTTTCATGTCACAGTGTTGAGAAGGTTTGGGTTTGAACCGAAACAAAGGAAAACAACAAGATCTTTACGGTCTGTGCTAACTTGATGAAAGCTGCAGCTAAAGCCAAATAAAGTCGGTGTAGAAAAAACGTTGTGCTTTGGTTTTGGACCACAGTTACACTCTGAGCTCTGCCTTCTTACTAAAAGTGTCTGTTTTCTTTGTTCACTCCAAAAGTTTCCCCCTTCTTCTCAAAACTGTTTCCATAGATACGGAGTAAACGCAGACACAGCCCACACACCAGAGTGAGCTGTTGCACCCACGCAGTCACCCTAGAGGCCGTCATCTTTAAGGTGAAAAGACGAGGACGGTATCACTCCTGGTCTGGAAACTAAAGTCCTTCATATGGACTCTTTGTCCCCTCATGGTGATTTGAGTCCTGCTACAGAAATGGAGCTGTAACCCCCTCAGGAATGGATAAATGATCTCCAAATGTGAAATGAAACTTTTTTTTTTTTTTTGTTCCTGGAATGGGTGTCATTAATTTGAAGTCATTTGGCTGAAACAGAGCCCATCAGAATGACAAAGGATGCTGCTTTCAACCGGACTGCAGAGAGGAAAGCTCCGAGTCTTCACAGTTTGGTTTCAGGAAAGGGTCAAAGTTAGTTACTAAGACCATTTGCTGGGGAAACTACGCTACAAATACTCAACTGACCCCATAACACGTCACCTGTCACTCACCAAGACCTCAAAAACCTCATAAGTCTCATATAGACTTTGATCAAACCTCCCTGTGTACAATCCAGAATTAGACCCGTGTAAAGGTCAAACATCGTGCAGCACATCCTGACCTTCAAACGTTTAATAGTTTGGGGTAAATAATGATCACGTCCTCGGTACAAATGTCACCGAGCAGCTTTTGATTTTTCATCAAAATGCTTCGCTGTATTTCCTCTTAATGACTCTGAACTATGAGCAGAGGACGGAGAAATGTCTTAAAAACCGAACTGAGCCGAGCAGGAGCAGGCCGGCCTGCTTTGCTGTACTTGACAGCTGCCATCGTGAGAGACTGCCAGTAGAAGTCTGGGAACGATCTTGTAATCTGTCATTGTCAGCCTGAAAAAAAGAAGAAAAAAAAAAGAAGGAAACGGCCCCTGAGATAGAGGGAAAGTATTCGTCATGACCATGAACTGTTGTAGACAGGTGACTTAAACTCTATAATCTGCTGGAATCCATGAAAGGCAGTTTTTACTCTCTCCTCTGAGCACCGCAATCTCTCCGTGTCAGGGCTAAGCCTGGGCTTAGCCTCACGGCCAGGCAGCCCGTCGAACATCTGAGCACCTGATCTTGGCATTAAAACTACAGCAGCTTTGGTTTTTTGGGGGCTTTGCTGGCAGTGGGGATCTCATAACGCGAGCTAATTACTAAATCTGTGCAGAATCAATTCCGGGGGCTTTGCTGGGAGGTGTAAAAACAAAACGACCTCTTTCCCTTTGAGCTGGAGAATAAGAGTGTTTCTTTGTGCGGCGGGTGCAGGATTTCCCTGAATGTTTATTCTATTATCAGAGTAATCCCCGCCTGCGTGCAGGCGTCAGAGGACGATGAGACGCTTCATAGCTGTGGGATTGTTTGGAGCGTCGGTCTCTCTGTCAGGCCTGTGACTAAAGGTGTGATGTGAATCCACAGGAGGGAGAGATGGCCTTTTACCGAGCAGCATTTCCCTCCTTATGAACTCCTCGGCCTCAGGCCAGCGGACTGCAGAGGGATGATGACGGAGTAATGTAGCCGTCAGCTGTTCTTACACATCCCAGATCAGCTCGGCAGCTTTGCAGCTTTACGTTCCCTCGATCCACAGAGATACGCTGTTTTCACTGTCTTTAGAATCAAGACGGACAGCAATGAATTGAGGTATTTTTAGCTAATTACCAGCCCGATCATTTGTCTCGTAGTCCTCTACAAAGCACTCATTTCTACTTTTAGCTACACAAATAGTCTGGATGTCTTCCCTCTCTTCACTCCCCGCTCTCCGCCGCGCCCCTCCATCAGTCTCTCTTTCAGTGCGTCTTGAGTGCCCTCATACGTTTGGCTGCCTTTTGCCATTACCCTGTTCAATATTCCTCTCTTCACTGCCCTTGCCGCTCCGCCTCCTCCCCGCTGTCGCTAGACGTTGAAGCGTGATCAATATTTTTGTCATAACTCAGGGGAGAGTCACCTCTGCAGCGACATTAAAATTCCTTGCTCTGTGCAATACAGTCCCCGTCCAAATTTCCTGGCTGAGGAAGGATGAGGCCATTACCCAGAATACGTAAAGAGCCACGAGACCTTCCTCCAGGCGAGGATGTCCCTGCGGACTGACACACACACACACTCTCTGGAAGATTTCTGTGTTTGTATCGTTTTAGAAAGGAGCTCTGTGAAGAGTTTAAACAGCAGGAGGAGGAAGGAGATGTTACAGCTCTTATCTCAGAGCTGCTGAAAGGGCTGTACGAAACCGAGCAATACTGGAGCCCACTGGGAGCTGCGTTAGCTGAGTTAGCTGCGTTAGCTGTAACATCCTGATGCTAAGCTAGTGGAAACACATTCTGCATTTTGCCACCTGTAAGTTTCAGCCTCCAGTTTTAAGCCCCTTTATTTTGGTCGGCCATTTGTGATTCCACCTTCCCCTCTTCCTTCACCTTTATATCTCCTCCTCCTCTTTCTCCCCCCCTCTCCTCCTCCCCTCGCTGCTATTCCTCCATCCCACGCTCATTACCTTATGCCCATTAATCCCATTAAGTAGCCATTAAACAAGTGCTGATAACACCAAATGAACGTCAAGCTTCGACAGCTAATAACTACGGGCCCACCTCGGCACGTTCGACACGGGCAAGGAGAAAAGGAGAGGCAGAAAAGAGGAGGGAGGGGGGCAGAGCCACAGAAGTGTAGTTCAGATCTATTGTTGTGCAGAAAGAAGTGCCCCACTTGTGACAAAAGAGATAAAGAAAAAAGAAAGATGGAGGAAATGAGGCTAAATATATGAATCCGCGGCCCCATGACTGTACTCGTGTCCACTTGTTAAGAGAAGAAAGAGGGCAGAAATTCAAGCTCAAAGGCAAAATGACACAGCGGAGGGTCCTCAGCCCGCTGTACTTTGACGCTGATCATTAACGGGATCAAAGAAGAGAGAGGAGGGAGCTTTGCCACACCATCCGTGGACCAAGCATGAAATAAACGGATTGTATCCGAAGGAGCAACGTGAGCTGGTGCTGCTACGGTGGCTGTTCACAGAGCGAGGGATGAAAATCTGCTCTGCCAGACTCACAAAACCCAAACGCACGCCAAGTTTAAGGCCGCAGACGATCCTTTTTTTAAGCACTGGGCTCTGCACGGCGAGCCGGGATGGGGGGGGGAATGGATAGTTGGCTCAATAGCCGCTCGTTCCGGCTGAGCTTGAAACTCGACGCTCGCCCGCGTCCTCGCTCGCGGCTGTCGTCCTTGTTGCTGCTCTGCTTGAGTGATGAGGAAGGACAAGGTTACGGCGGAGAGGGAGAGGGGAGTCGCGGCTGTAGTGTGTATCATTCATCAAGTGCGCACACACACACACACACACACACACTCAGATACAAGAGGTATCACACAAACAGTCTCAGCAAACAGACACACCTTTCCGTCTCTCTCTCTCTCTCTCTCCTACGTCTCATACACACTCGTTTATCCGCTCCACGTGGACATTCATCACCAGAGGCCGTCCTACCACAACTCACTGTCCTTACTGGTGGAGGCCCCTTCCTGGGCACGCTGGTCATTCGGGTCAAACTGCCCGGTTTTATTTAATAAGTGTGCTCGAAGATGAATCGGGCGGTCAGTGTGACTGTGACCTCGTCTTTCTGCACAGTCAAATAGATATTATGAAAATAGTCTGCTTGTTTCTTTCATTTTCTTGTCCTGTCAGACGATGGGGGCTTGACACCTTTTTGGTTTCACGACAAAATATACCAAACTGCCTCCAAATAAACATAAAACAAAAGGCTCAGGAACGGATGAAAGAAAGAAAAGAAGGAAACCAGACAAATGTGGAAGGCGGGAATAAAATCCCAGCGGTGCGAATGGCTTTATAAATAATTTTTTAAGGATATGAATTAAAATTAATGACGCAGGAGAAAGGAAGATTTGTAGGAAGGTCGAGGAGGGTAAAAAAGCAGGTTTAAGACTGAAAAGGAATAAACGATTAATTATGAAAGTCGACGGGAAGAAAGACGGAGGAGTGGGACGGAGGAAAAGCAGGAAGGGATCAGGAAAGGTAAAAGCAAAACGCCAATAAAAGGATGAGAACGCAGGAAGAGAATCAAAGAACGGAGCAGCTCATGGATTATAAATGACTCGTCCTGAATGTGTCAGGAGAGTTTGCTCTCCTCTCCTGGATGAAGCAACCTGCTAAATCAGTCGGAAGTTCTTGTGTCCACACAGTGGACCCCGGTCAGGATCAGTGTAATTTCCTCTCATGTTGGCAGATCCATTGCTTCCAGCGGATCTCACCCCCTCCTCCCCCCTCCTCCCCTCCTCCCCTCATGTTGAAAATTAGCAGAGCTGCTTGTGCTGACGTGATGAGGTGTTTCTTTACCGTGTAGGTGAAGTGAAGTGCCCTGAACCTGTTCCAAACTATAAATTACCCAGACATAAAAACGTTCCAATATCACGGGTGCATTTAGATTTTTCTGTCAAGGTCACAAACAAAACCAAACTTCATCTGTAACGTCTCACAAGACTCCGTCTGCAGCTCTGTACAGCCTGCAGAAACTGAAGAACTCTTACAGCTGATGACGACACAGGGTCAGATTAAAGTCGCGAAACGGAGAAAATAGTTACATAAAAATAGTTCAGGGTGCAGAATCAGAAATTTTATGGGTTAAAAATGTTGTTTTCGGACTTTCGGCTCAGCGGAACATGGAGTAAGTCACGTTGCACAGAGTTTTTTTTTTTTTCCTGACATATTTATGGCACGATTTGTTTTGTATTTTTAGATTCAGAACTCTTAAGTACCTTTGTAAAAATCAACCGCTTTGATTTTTGGCCATTTAAATGCCTCTCAAAGTTAATAAAGCAGGAAACACCACTCACGCTCACCTGCGACCTGCTACCCAGAACACCTCCCCAGCACCCGGTGGATCTTCTTCCCCACCTGAACCCCGCCACTCCCATATCAACATCCTCTCTGAGCTCACTCTCGCTCCTCATAACTTAGCTTTTTTTCCTTTTTTTTTGGCTCATGGTATGGGGCTTAAAATGATGCTTTCAGGGCCCACCTGGGCAAGGTAGCTTGCTGTGTGAATGCAGCAGATTGTCTGACCAAATGCTCGTCTTTACGTCTAAAGAAGTCGACTGTATTTTCAGCCTGTTTTTGGGTGTTTTTGTATCAAGTGACGCTGGAGTTCAAACACTCGTTTGAGAGGATCTCCAGACATAGGATGCATTTCGGGCAATCGTAGCCATTTTTCTCTATGGCTGTAAAGTCATACTTAATGTATGCTGCCTCATATTTTCTAATTTTCGTCGGCCATGAGTTCTTAGGTTTTTTTTGCAGCAGAATCCGCCACAGCAGGGCCGTTGGACTGCTTCTTCAGTCTTTTTCCTGTCATAAACCTTTTCATTTTTTGCTAGCTAGCAGCTTGATTAACAGGCGCAAACCGCCAGTCAACACAGATGATGACATCATCATGCCCAAGTTCGAACTGTCACATGAAAATCTGATGATTACACAGTTTACTTGTTGTACATTCAGGACAAATGGTTACATAAGAGTAATAGAAATAATTAACTAAACTAAAAATAATTTTATTTCATTTTTTTCCCTTTCCTCCAATTTTCTGAGGCCCCCCTAGCACCCCCTGGTGGCCCCCGGCCCCTACTTTGAAAACCACTGGTCTAGATCACGTCGCCAGGATATTCAGATCATTGGTGTACCGGAGGAGGTCTTACCATCCCCCACTAAGGCATCCAGACCACTGAAAGAGGCTTTCATGCTTGAGAAAGAGCCGCTTGTGGATGGAGTCCACCGGATGCTCGTCCCCACGCCCCAGCCAGGTGATCGACCTCGGCCATAATCGCAAAATTAAACGTGGCGCTCGTTGAAGAGAGTTTGGACAGCCTGATCTAAACTTTCTAACATCTGAGAAAGAATTGAGTTTGACGAGTTCCAAACTAAACCGGCTCTCAAAATTTCAACATATATCAACCAAAACTGCGTCTGCAGAGCTGAGCGTACCGACCCAGAGCGGGTGAATCATTTACTCTGAATGAAGTTCAGCAGCAGGAGTTCTTCCAGCTTCATCACAGAATGCAGAGAGCAGATCACAGTGAAGCCACTTTATCAACCTGAGAGACGCTTCATTATATTTACAGACTCCACACCAAGCTGTTAAGGCTGCACGATTAATCGATATTAAATCGTAACCGACTTTTTGGATTTAGTTAAAAACTTTAAAATCGTATGAACGATTTCGACTTTTCACATGAACTCGCGCCCTTTTTGGTGTCTCTAAGACAGCTTTTAATCCCAAGGGATTCTTGTGTCTATTTGTAAGAGTTAATTCACTGTCTGGCACTAAGGCTGCATATTTGAGATTAATTGTTCACTTTGGATTTAAAATTGACAGTTTTGCACTATTCAACCACTTATGTGATTGTAACTTTTGGATTTGGGATTTGTTGAATCCAAACAAAGAGAAAATAAGGTTCAATAAAAGACATTCTAAGTACTTTTTTCTTTTTATTTTTTATTTTCAAAAAATCGTAATCATAATCAAAAAATTGTGTTTGAAAGAAAGTAATCGGGATTTTATTTTTAGGCAAAATTGAGCAGCCCTACAAGCTGTCACCAAATCATGAAAACAACAAATCAACAAGATGATTTTTTTTTTTGTCATTTTGTCATTTTGTAGGTTTGCTAACTCATCAAGTCATCGGTTTGTCAGCCAATCAGATCCACTGATAGTATTATTATTATTTTATTTGATCCATTGTATGTAGAAATTATGATTTGACATATTTCTTTGATATACACATGAAGATTTTCAACTTGTACATTTAATTTTTTGGGGAATTTCTTGTGTTGTTTGTATTTTATTTAAGTATAATATTTTGTGTGGTTTGTACATAAGCTTTTGTTCATATATATATATATATATATATATATATATATATATATATATATATATATATATATATATATATATATACTTAATGTGATCCCCGTCCCTTATTTTATGCAAGTATGTGTGAAATAAATAAGCATAAACATAGTGCAGCTTGTTTGTTAGAGAGTTAATTTATTTCAATCGGCGTGTGTCAGAATCTTTACATCTTTAAAATCCGTATTAGGATCCTGTCATGACGAAACTTTATGAATTTTGATTTATTTTTCAGGATTTAAGTTTATTTCCTGTGTTGGCAGACCATGAGTTTCCTGTTTGACGTCTGACAGCCTGTCTCAATAATTCACAGCCAGGTTAATGTTGATTGTTATGATTACGTTCATTCTTACATCAAAGTCCGGTTCTCTAACTAGCAGCGCTCGTCTCTCAGATCAGCTCTGATTGGTTGAACTTAATAAAGGTACTGATTTAACGACGTCTCAGGACAGCAGGTGGCTGGGTTAGTTCCCCCCCCCCCCCCCCCCCAACTCCCTTTCATGCTGTGCATGAAGTGTCTTTTTTTCTATCTCCACAGAGTTTATTAAAGCACAGAGCTGTCAAGCTGTTTATTTCATGAATGTGATTAACGCAGTGGCAGAGTTAGCTGGTAGGACACACACACTCACACACACACACTCACACACACAAAAAGAGAATGCATGAATGAGCTCGTTGGGGGAGCTCACGCTATGCCACTCTGTGGACCTGACAGCAATGACAGAGGCTGGAAATTCACATCCGGCTTTGCCAGTGAACAGCGGCCGCTGACACAGTTAGCTTAGCAGATTACGTAAAAAGATGTGCTCGTCCTCCTGAGTAGGAACGCGCTCATGGCGGACTGCTTCGTCACACGTTCGAGCAGTAAAAGACAACGCGTGGAGGAACGCTGCTCTTCGTTTTGGAGCTCCTGAAACTCTCTGACAACAGCTGGAGGACTGCTAACATCATCTGCAAGTCTAATGCTGTGCCAGAGACCACTTTCATCTGCATTTAACTTTTTTTTTTTTTATTACACCACATTAGAGGAATGGGAAATTTATTAAAGCTATAAATTCAAATAACTGTTGTGCTGGCCTGTTTAAATCCTGATTAGTAAAGGTCACTGCAGCAGGAGTGTAACAGTAAATCACACAGGATTGTTGCCAACGACAGCTCAGGAGGAATCAAATTATAAAAAAGAAACGGACTAAAAAATGACTCAGGACAAAGCGTCACAATCCAGCCAAACAAACCCTCGACAGGTCAGGAAAGAGGAGCAGCTTCGGCTGTTTCTCAGTTATGATACACACTTCGTCGGTGACGGTGAAACCCCTCCACCTCGACCAACTCTGTCTCCCATGAGCTGAGGTTTCCCCTCTTAAAACGGTGGTCATATAATGGGTTATGCCATTATGGGCTGAGCAAAAAAAGGAAAAAAAAAAGAAAAAAGCTCCATGGCAGCATTCATTAACATAAGCTGAGGTTCAGTGCTGCACATTCGAGCAGTCTGTTTCTCGTGTGTTTAGTGTACAAAATATTAGGACACCCATTTCTCACCTGTTCAATCAATCAGTCTTTACTTATGTAGCTCCAATTCATAACAAACGTTAAATCTGCTGGAAATCGAGAGATGAGATGCAGGGAGCATCACATCCAACGTGTTACTGGCCAATCAGAGATGAGATACAGTTCAGTGTTCCTCCATTTGTGAAAATGGTGGAGATCACAGGGATGCTGAGGAACTTTTCACTCCTTGATGTAACGGAGAGTCTGTGTTTATGTCCTGCAAACATTAAATCAGTTCTGACTCCACCATCATCACGTCTTCCACCGTCTATCTTTGAATTCAGACTGGGAGCGATAATCTTTGTATCCGTAGCTTTTACACATTTAAAATCAGACGCTCTGAGAAGTTTTGTTGGTGCAGTCGATGGTGTTTCTGCAGGACTGCATTTCCCATGAGCACCATCGCTCACTTCGGTTAAGATGTTGCTCGTGAGCGTGTGCTAAAAACTGCAGGTCCTCAACTGTCAGAAGCACCAGAGACTACATGAAAAATCACTTCAATTTTTTTTTATGAGGGGTGAATTTTTTTATAGCTTAGAAGTTGTAAAGATCTTAATCTTTAGCCAAGTTAGCTCCACCCATCGACCATAGCCTTCAAAACATGGCTTCCCAAACAGATGGGCGCCATCATGGAGACCACGTCCATTTGCAGTAGAAGCTAATGAATACATACAGATCCTGTTTTTGAGTGACGATGTCGTTTTGATTTGCAGCTTCGCCAAAACGGTGACAGACGGTGTCGTGATGCGTGCTCCCTTTTCGCTTTCCGGTTTGTGAAACCGTTTTTATGAACGGCTCCCTCACGGAGCTCATTTATTCGTTTGATTTGATGTGTTTTTGCAGGAAGGGTACTAATATTTTGTACACAAATGACCTCATAAAAATTACTCACATCCAGTCAGAAAGCTCACGATCCGTCAGTGTTTGTCATGCAACAAGGCTTTCGTGTAACATTTCCAGTTATGAATCAGTCCATGTGTGAAATCTGGAGTTGAAACTCGAGCCAATTCCAGTTTCATTCCTGCGACTGTGCACCGAAATGTCTGTCTGGTTCGGTCACAGATTTTTCGATTCTTGTATTATTCAAACACGTGATGAAAAAGCAGGGTTGCCCCACTTTCCTGATGTCATAAAACCTTCGAGAATTAATGTGCTGACTGCGTTTTTTTTTAATGGAGGGAGTTTGACGTAGAAACCTCTGACATGTGTCTTTAAGGGGGCTTCCATTCAGGGAGAGGTTACTTAATACTTTAACATCATCATCATCATCATCATCATAAATCACATCGGCAGCACACTTGTGGGAGGAGGCACATTACCTTGACCACCAAAACAAGCACTCAGGATACTGTGTGGATACTAAGGAATGTAGCCAACTAGGACAACTACAGATCCTCTTACGGGGGTGTTTTGTGGTCTTACTGGGACTCAAAGGGTCGAGGGAGGGTTTTAATAAACAAGGAGGAGAAAGGGGTTTGGGATTCCTACTCCTGAATTACTCCCTAATTCTGTGCTTAAGATGATCAATGGTTAAAATTACCTTTGTTCCACACTGTAAAGGGCAAATGAGAGAGATCGACAGATTGAGAACAACCAAAAAAAACAGAGATGATTAAATACAAATCAGTTTGTTTTGGTAACATCTACTTTAAATATCGAATGAATACAAACCTTTCTCAGGACATAACTGCTAAACCCTTAAAAAAGGCATTGAAGGAACGTAGTGAATGCAGAAAGAAACATATTACCGAGTCTTTTCAGGATATTGTTTGGCTACATTCCCGTCTTATCCGACTGAGTCTTGGTGGCAACGCCTACCTTTAAAATTCGGTCGAATTCTGGCGTCGTAACCCGAAACTTTCCCCATGAGCTTGTCCAGGAACTCAGAGGGTGGCATCGGGGAGGCAGCTTTCCTCGCCGCAGCTTCTTTGGATGCCGCCAAGCTGGAAGACAGACAAAGGTGATCACTGGTTATTGAGAGGAAATTATGTATGCAAGGCCGTGATTGGACAGTTACGAGACAGAGAATTTCACACAGGCGGAGAGCGTAGCGTTGGATTGGATCCTGCTCATAATACGTTCAAAGTCTTATTAAATGTAAGTTATTCGCTCCATTTCCGTTTCCACTTGGGGACTTAAAACAACACAAGGCCAAAGGTCACATGATCCTGAGAACAGACAGCAAATGAGCCGTCTGTGCTGGACGAAAGCACATCTTTAGGGCCTGTTTCCACTGACAGCTGTGGCTTACATGTATTTATTTATTAATAAGGGCAGTGCCTGGTTTCCTTTGGAGAAGGTTTAACTTCTGGAGCACCACAGAGCTCGTCAACATCACATCTCCCTCACCGACCAATCAAAATCAAGAACAGAGCGAAGCCTCTGATACCGTCTCTGTCAACAACAGTGGGAGAGGAGATTCAGGGTCTGTACTGCATCAGAGTACGATTCCTTTCTGTTGTTATCAAGATTTTTTTTTTCTAAATGTACCTGAAATGAAGCAAATTAGAATAGAATAGAATAGAATAGAATAGAATAGAATAGAATAGAATAGAATAGAATGACACAGCAGATGTTGCTGTCCGGGGAATACAAGGTGACAACCTTTATAACCAAGCAAAGGTGAGCGTCAGATGAAGCGCTCTGATGTTAAGGTCATTGGTTCTACCAGTGCAGTAACATTTTTTTTTTCTTTTCTTTTATTTTCTTTTATTTTCTTCTAATTTAATTTAATTTAATTTTATTTTATTTTATTTATTGTATTATTTTATTTTATTATTTTCTTTTCTTTTCTTTTATTATTTTATTTTATTTTTTCTTATTTTATTTAATTTAAGATATTTTTTATTTTATTTTTATTTTGGGTTTTTTTTGTTTTATTTTCTATTTTTTTGTCCAAATGGCTTCAGAGAAACTCAGCCAACATTAAAGCTACTGTCGACGATACGTCTTATCTTTTAAAAAAAAAAAAACATTGTGCCACCTGGAGAGAAGTCCAACCTCTGTGGTCACCAATCTGTATCCTAATAATCTCCTCCTTCAACCAAACACACTAATTAAAACCGACTCCCTCTCTTTTATGACACACACTCATCCTGTCCAAACTTCCAACACCATCACACACTGAAGGAGGAACGGTGACTAATTTGTGGGACCGATTCCAGAGCACAGAGATGAACTGACTGTGTTAACGTTGTGATTGTTTTTTCTCTGTGATTTTATGAGCTGTGATCAACCATGAATTCCCCAAACATCTGTTTGATACCGTTATCGATGCACATCAAACCTGTGAGGGAGAAAAATACCACAAAGACTCACATCCAAAAGCCTCAGAGATAAATTTGAATCAATAAACTTCATAAAAGAGAAGCTGCAGCAGCTTGATTTACAGAAACAATTTACCAACGATCTTAAAGAATACAAACTATCTCTGGACTTTAACGGTCTTTGATGGGAAAAACTGTATTTTCTTCGATCACAATAAAAAAGACTGTGAAGGTGGCGAACAAATGTTTCTAACCCATGAAGAAAAAAAGTGAAGACACTGAAATTTAACAAAAGAACATTATGAAAAAAAAATGACCTTAGGGAGGAAATATTTTCAAAATAATTACTAAAATACTGATGAATCAATAAAAACATGTGAGAGCGTCAACTCTCTGATTTCAACCCTCTTTAATTGAATTGAAAAGTGAATATTTAAAAGTGAACTTTTACAGACGCTTCTGACGTGACTTTCGTGGTTATCACACACACACACACACACACACACACACACACACACACACACACACACACACACACACACACACACACACACACACACACACACACACACACACAAACACACACACACGTCTTTCCTCAAGTATTTATTCAAACTAATGCTCTAATTCACTCACCCAGCTCTGCGTCCTACTCTCTGCACTATTGATTTTACAATAAAGCCGTGGTCTTTGCACAGTCGACTTCTTTACTTTATTAAGCCCATCATGCTCATTAGATGCTTTCTGCGTAATGCCCAATCCCCTTACGGCCTTCAGCCCGCACACACACACACACACGGTGACTCTGGTTCTGACGGTCAATAACACGACACAAACACACACCACCTACAGAAACCAGGCTGATGGACTGAACTGGGGTCGCCACACAGCCTGTGCTCCTGGAAACAACGGATGAAATCTTACTGGTTGTCTCCCTGACAACAACAAGAATCAGTACATCAGCTAATGGTGAGCTGCTGTAAACATCTGACTCGCTGTTTGCAGTGTATAAGCTGAAAATGTTTAAATTTTTTCTGAATGTGCAAAATGTTCTGCCAAATTTTGATCTTAAAGAAGAAATAGTTTTCTATTTTGAAAATGTTTCCTCTTAAAAAAAACGTCCTGAATTTTTGCCCCCAAAGGTCACGACTCTGGAGACGTCCAGACTTGAAATGCGTCACTTTCCAAAAAAGACTTTTTGAAACTGTCACACTTCAGACTGTCCAACACTGTAAGTTAAAGATGATCTCCAGCTCATGCAGGCTTTTTAAAAACACCTGACATCATCGTATTGTTAAATCTGTTAAATGATTATAATTAATTAGAAAACACGCCTTTTTAAAACATCCTGATGTGGCCAAAAAAAGAAAAAGAAGCTTTCTCTACAGTACATTAAGTTATGTAAAATGTCCTTCAAAATGTCTTGTGAGTAAACTTGAGAACACACCACCTCCCCAACCTTCAACTTTTATCCACAAACTGTGAGGAAATCTGAAGGAGTCCCGTCGTAGGACTCAAAACGCTCGGCCGTGCTGCTTGAGTGAAAATGAACGGACAGGAGCTGGAGTCTGAGCGAGGACCGAGCTGACCCGCGGCCTCACAGAGGAACCGCGTTAGCAGCCATTTGTGGTGTCGTTTGTATGTGATTGCATCATCTCTGGCTGTGCCTGAAGAGAGAGCATGGACGGCGGTGTGATACGGGCTATAAATAAGCTGCTGTACTGACCCGTTGGGTCTGAACGCAGCCTCTCAGTGAGCTCTGCAACAACAAACAGGAAGGACCGTCTAACCTGTTTACATCTACTGAAGCCACTTTTCCTCACAGCGACCAGCAGAGGAAACGTTTCCTTATATCAGACCTTCATAAGTCACCTCAGAGTCACATGAAAAACCTCTGAGAGGTCCAACATTATTATCTCAGAGCTCCATAAACTATCGAGTCCATTAAGACTTCTTCAAACTCTTCTTCCTTAAACCATTTCATTTACTTCCCTGAGTGTGTCAAACGTTTAAATATTTTCTTAATTGTCTCATAAACACAGAGTAACATATTCAACATAAAGAAAAAGTTATTTACAGTAAAATTTGGTGAAATAGACACTTTAGGTACCATTTAACCAGAGGAAAATCAGGCTCGGTAGGAAATACAGCGAGAGTTTATCCAAATAAAGGTTTGTTACTGCTTCTCATTGCAAATTAATGTAAAGTTAAAATAATAAAATCCCAAAATAAATAGACTTTTCACGATTTTACAAAATTTTATTCTTGACATAACAAGAAAAAAAGTGATTATTCCAATCAATTTATCTTCAAAACAAAACAAAAAAGTAATCACAAATTGTCTCATCAAAGTTTGATTTTATTCTTATAAATGTGAATTTTTTTCTTCAAAAAATAACAAATTTCTTTTACGGATGTATTTTTGTGACATAAAAGTGTTATTTTGAATTTTGACTTTTTTCATATCCTGAATTTTTCATTATTTCTGTGGCTTTAATTCCCTGTTGTAGTTTTTAATGTTTAAATAAAGATAATTTCTGATAATGACCTTTCTTTCCCCCTCCTCCCTTAACAGACTGCCTCTTATATTCTGGTATTTACGGTAATTTAAACACCATGAAGCTCAATAAGAAAAATGATTCATTCAATCAGTAATGAGAGGATTAATTCTCATGTATAAATTTGTGACGGAAAAGTAAAAAGATGAAAAAGTTGAACTGGAGACTTGCTTCTCTGAGGCTGAGCTGTTAAAGGCGTGTTAGTCTTTCACTTTGTTGATCTAAATCCTCTCTGAGCTTCACAGCCCTCATCAAAAAGTAGACGACTGAAAACTGGTTCAAAGCCTAATGGGAGCTTTTCCTCACATGCATGTTTTATCTGAGCGCCGCCTGAATCAAACTTTTACACACAGAGTGGACGTTACGAGCTGTGTTTAAGGGAATTATTCATTTTCCTGCCGGAACTTTTTCACGTCGCAGCACTCAGCTGTCCAGTGAAGCATCAGTCAATCTCTGCCATCAAGACGCCTCTGTGTCTCCAGCTCGGCTTCCTGTATCAATGATTGAGAGCGTCTAACTTTGTTTTTTGCCTCTGAGGACATCAGTGAGAGAGGAGAGACATGAGCTGAATCTCACTTCGCACTTTGGTTTCAAAGTTTTTCAACTGGAGCGACCAAAGTTAGCGTCCCATTCTCTTTGGATGTTAGCTTGATGGGTGTCAAAATGAGAGAAGCAGCTAAATGGAACTGGTCCACCTGATAGCTTCAACCTGCAGGTGCAGGATGGGTTTTAATGGCTGCAGTGTCTTTCCCTTTTTGTGTGTCAATGAAATCTGTGCAAAGGTGTAACAGGTGTATCAGCATTAATGGGGGGGCGTGGTTGGCTGACTGATGGATGGGCGGTGTGCTGTAGATGTTTGCCAGCCTCAGCTCCGCCCCTTTGATTGTTTCTAGGTTGAGTGACGGGTCGATCCAGTCAGCATTTCCCTAAACTGCAGCTGTCATAAAAAAGAAAATAAATAAATAAATAAACAAATAAAGAGACTATTTGTGATAAAAAACAAGAACTTTAAAGGCAGGGTTGGTTGTCATGGAAAACTAGCATGAATCTGAATGTCCTCAGGACTCCGTTTAGCCCCCCGCCCCACACACACACTTGAAGCTCCTCCAAAACAATGCCCCACAGACTCAAACCGGTCCTCAGCTCATCGTTTTTTTTTGCTCTCCCTTAGCAGTTATCAGGGTTCAGGTAGTTTTTCTGCCATTCTCCAGCGTACTCGGATCCCGCTTGGTTACACACTAGGGCTGCCACATACGATTATTTTGATAATCGACTAGTCACTGATTATTTTTTGTGATTAGTCGACTATTCGGATCATACATAAATTGCAGCTTATTGCACCAGCATACAGCTAACATCATTAGCTTCCAGCTTCAAGTGTTTAAGGTATGTGCTAACTAAAAATGAAGACAGTTAATATCATAGTTCATTCAGCTTTTAATGAACTTTGCAGCTTGTAGCAGCATTTCTGACATTTTTTTAATGTACCAATTTTCTATTCAAACATGACATCGCTATTAAGTAAGTAGCTCCCTGTTGACGTTAATGTTAGCAGCCAACTAGCCAATTAGCTTACCGAGATTGTCATTCTTCGTCAGAAAATAAATCAGCCACGGCGTGCTGTCTTTTCAGATGCTCGTGCATCGCCGTCGTACTGTCATGGAAGGACATTTCTGCTTTGCAGATTTTGCATTGCACACTTTTCTCCTTTATTTTGGAAAAATGCTCCCAAACTTTCGAGCTCTGTTGACGGCTAGCCATGATACTGTTGGGCATAACTTTTCCAGTGACATCACAGGTTACCCCGGTTACCACTTCTGTGCGTATGCGTCAAGGACAGAACGGCAGACGAGACAGGTGAAAGTACAGCGGCAGTTTTAAAAAAATATTAAAACGACGATGTTGATTATTAAATAAGTCGCCAACGAATTTGATCCTCGACGTCATTGTGACTAGTTGACTAATCTTGGCAGCCCTAGTTATGAGCATTGAACCAAGACGAGTGCACTCCAGTGAAATGTACGCGCAGGAGGCGAGCAGAACGGCAGGATGGGATTTGATTGGTTTAACAAATTGGATCCTCTATGCCAGGATTGGTTGTTGTTTTCCCAGGTTTACCCCTGCTGACAGCAGATATTTTTGCATTGATTAGCATCAGGATATAAAGATCATTTTAACTAGAATAACAAAAAGTCTGATCACCAATCCTGACTTTAAAGGGTTCGATGAGGCACATTCGCCTCACTGATTACACAGCAAAGATTGAGGAAGAAATCCCCAGAGGTGATCGCAAAAGGTTTTACTCCTATCAGGGGGTTTGACTCCAAAATGAGTCAAGAAAAAAAAAAGAAAAACCTTCGGTAAGTTCTTGTAAGACCAATCAAAGTGTGAGAAGGAGGCTGATAATTATTCTGCCGTTGTCTTCTGACTCCAATAAGAGCAGCGTGGCATTCAGCTCTCATAAATAATACTGACAGATAGTACAGTTGATCGCACTGGAATGATCACCTT
Organism: Labroides dimidiatus; assembly: GCA_030710495.1. Lineage (NCBI taxonomy): Eukaryota > Metazoa > Chordata > Actinopteri > Labriformes > Labridae > Labroides > Labroides dimidiatus. Next base: position 4,051,839 of record CM061150.1, on the reverse strand, counting down.
CCAAATGTAAAACTTCTAACCGTGACTTTCAATATGCTAAACGGTGACGAGCGGCATGATAAATAGCGCCATTAGCAATTCATAAACACGTATTGCAGTCAGCGCCGTCGCTTTATCAGAGAAACGCTGATCAGAATCAGTCCGTCAGGTACGAACAGGAACTACGGAGCGACCGTGAACAGAACTGTAAGACTAATGAGGACAAATATCCTTTTAGGTCTTATCTAATGGTGTGTCCATGTGTGGCACTGAAGGACACACACACACACACACACACACACTAATGTATGTGAGTGCTAGGAACCTCTTTCTGCTGCAGAACATTGTACAAACACAGAAGACACAACCGCACACACAACCGCACACTGACCTTCAGAGCAAGCCGCCCTCATCAGTGAAAAACTGAAAAACAAATCATGTCAGGCAGAAAGAGGACGAGGAGAGGAGGGTGACAGAGAAGGATAAGAGTGTGTTTGAATAATGTGTGTGTGTAAGTGTGTATGTCTTTGTATACGATAAAACAGGAAGATAGGAGAAGTGAAATTTGGCTTCTGTCTCCGTCCACGCTGCTACCAGTCACTCGGGTCACCCTGCCTGTCAGGTCACCGACCAACCAAGCCGCCTGCAGAGTCACATGACCTCCCACACACACACACACACACACACACACAGACCCCGGGCAGTTCCAAATGACGTCCACAGCCCCGCTGTGTCAGTCAGTCTGCAGCGTTAAACACCGAGGACGCTGATGATGCCATAAACGGTAATAAATCATCAGTCTGATAATGACATTATAACGATGGTAGCTGAGGATATTTATAACGCTGCTGAAAATAATAACAACGCTTCACACTGATGGCATTAATAAAGCTGCTGATGTTCAGGCTCATGAGTGATGATGAGAGAAACTCTTCATAAAGCCAAACCTGCTGCTTTGTTTACAGGGGAAGACGCTTTTAGCTGCTCTTAGTCACATTTTAATAATAAAAAGCTTAATGCTAAGCTAAAGCTAAATACCTTTAAATAAAACTGAGGCAGGGCTGCAGAGTAATCTTTATTTCAGAAAATAGATTAAAAACGTATGTGATAAGAAAAAGAAGAAAATCTTTATGAAATCTTTTCTTTTTTCTCTCCATCTCTCCCCCTTCTTTCCCTCCCTCTTACCCTTTCTTTCTCTTTTTTTTTGTCTTTTTTGTTTGATTTGTTTTCCTCTTCCCCCTCGCCCTCACTCAGTGTTCTGAGTCTCCGGACGCTGAACCATCGAGCTCTGTCTGCGATGCGTACTGGCTTCCCGAGCTCCTCCCTTCCCCCACCCCTGACGGAAGAGGGGGTAGAGGGGGGGATAAAAACAAAACGGAAAAGGCAGACTACTCTGCAGTCTGCAGATGTTAATCCTGAAGCAGCACCGTAGCTTACAAGCTAAAAAAAAAAAAAAAAAAAAAACCCCTTTTTTTTCAGATTGTCGATAATGTTAAACAGAATGAAACATGTAATTTGCTTTATCTTGAACTCACTGGAGTCAAATCAAAACTCTGATGAGGAACTTTTCGTTGGATTTGTTTTGGCTGCCCAAAGAAAAACCTCAAATCCATTTGCTGGTCCAGAGTTTTTGGACAAAAATAAAATAAAAATAAAATAAAATAAAATAAAAACCCTCATCCTAATTCCTTTTAGAAGTCAAATGCATGACTTCCTGTGATCGTTATTTTAGAAAAAGGCGATGTGAATCATCTCATCTGAAACCTGACTCCTAACAGGAGTTTCAAGCATTACAAAAGACCCTTTGGGGATCGTCAGTCCTGTTGCTGATGGTCTTGTTTGCTGTTGTCGGTCATAGAGAGGAACTACTCCTTTCACTAACGTTACAAATAAATCTTAGAAGATGTGGGATTGTCTCTCTTTTATCTTTAGCAAAGAAGTACAGAGTTAAATGTCGGATTTCAGCTTGAATTTGTGCAGTAAATATGTTGAAGAAACCTCAGTAAGCTGCTCTGAACACATCGTTCAGAAAAGTCACAGAAGAATTAAACGAGACTGACACGAGACTTATGAAATCCAGACACCAGGGACCCGTGTGTCTCTAAAGTCGCTTTCACACCGACGTCATTTGGTCCGAACTTTCAGACTTTTCTGTTTGATCCGAACCAAAATGATCGGTGTGAAACCTCCCCTGGACCTTCGTCCGACCAAAAGCGGTGGCCTCGGTCCAGACCAAATGGGACCACAATCTGGTACATGCCCAGTGTGAAAGCATTATTTTGAAAGGTTCAGACCTTCGTACCAATCACAGGATTACACACTTTCTCCTTCTTTCCTGTCGACGACGATTAAGGTGTCGTCTAACCTCATAAGATGACCTCAGATCAGCATTATGTACAATTCTTCAAGTTGTCGCTGTTGGTGGTATAAAAACATCTATAATATGATGGAGATTTCATTCATTGTTGACAAAATCAAATTCCCGCTCAACATGTTGATGTCAGACCGCTGCCGGCAGGTCTGTGATGCCGTTGATGACGGTATCACGTAGGTTTTCATGTAAGTTCTGTTCGTCTGTTTGCAACAATGACAGTGTGAAACCATAACAGACCAAACCAAATGTTTACAATGAAACAAAAACACGGACTTTCAGGTGTGAAAACACCCTAAAAGAGCACGCTTAACATAACACTTAACAAATATCAACATCCTGCTCTGCTCTTTGTTGCTGGAGATTTTTTGTCTCTTCTCAAAGTTTCCAATCAGACTGAAAGTATCTTTAAATAAAAAATCAATAACAGCAGTTTACTCCATGGCAACAGTGGAGGAGGCTTCCGAACGCTTTAGGATGCCTGGAGGAGACAGATGCTAGAATGAAGTGTTTTCGACAGAGTAAGTTCCCCACTGAGATGTGTGAGCAGAGAGTTTTTGTGCTGTAAATGATGCCTGGAAGCAGCTTCACATCTTCTCTTTAAGCTGAAATATCATTAATGCCGTCAGACTCTGTTCCTCTGACTCCGGCCTCGGTGAATAAATGACGTCTCACACAGAGTCCCCAGCGGACAGATGAAGCCTGACTCTGCTGACACTGATGATGATGATGATGATGATGATGATGATGATGATGCTGCAGTGAACATAAATCATAACACACTTAATTACATTACAAACACCATGACTGATGATGTTTAGGGTCAGAGTGAAACATTCAAACAAACTGATCGTTGATCAGAGATCGTAGCTCAGACCAAAGTGTCACAGAGATTAAGCTGAACGTTCGCGTGATGTTTGATCCACCGTCCTGCAGCTTCTAGCTTTGGTTTGAACTTTTGTTTAATCTGTGCTAAGAAGTATATTTTTATCATATAACACCTGCAGATGTGTTTTCCTGACTGGGATATATATTTATGTTTTCTTCCGCACATAAAGACGAGGGAGGGTCTGCATATCGTGCAGACGGAGTTTCGTGGCGAGGGAACAGACAGCGTTTCAGGGGACAGATGACGAATAGTCGTGCTACATACAAGAAGTTTGACTCAGTCTGTCGCCTCATGATTCAGATGTAATCCACTGCGAAACGGACAAATCTGGAACGAAGCAGACATGATGATGGAGACGTGCTGCAGGCCAAATCAAACCTACATACAGCAAGGTTTTTGTAATGTTTGTGGCCTTTCAAAGTCTCAAATTTTGACCTTTAGTTGCAGAGCATCCATTTGGGAAATGGGTAGTTTTTAAAATGCCATTGCACAGTGCAGAGCTCTGTCACGCCTCCAAGTTCAATCAAAGTCAGGCCAGAGGTGTTAGGATGTCAGATTTCAGACAAGAAATCACAGAAAATACAAACCTGGGCCCTGATTTTATTCCTTTTCTTTGCCGGTTTCTGCTGCCGTTCAGGTTCCAGAATGATTGGGACAAATTCATTCATGTGGCTTCGCAGGAGGCAAGATACCACTAAGAGCTCTTTACCTGAAAAATCATCTGTTTCTGTGGCGACTCTCTGTGCAACGCGGTCAGGCTTCTAGAAAAACAATCAGAGCCTGTCAGTCACACAGAACAAACGGTGCTGGTGGAGCGTCTTCGATGGGGAACATTTGCTCCCAGGGATTACATTACAATGATTGCAGCCCGGCCCGAGCAATCTGCTGAAGCAATTCCAACAAAACTCACTGTCAACGCTGTCAACAGCAACTTGTCACTGCTGGACTGGCCAGCAGAGACATCAGACAGTTAAATTTAGAGTCAAACAGAAAAGGTCAGAGGTCATATATACCAGTGATGCTAGCAGGGTGAAACGGTGAATACAGAGAGAGAGAGATGGAGGGAGGAAGTGCTTTTAAAGGGCAGTCCTGAGCGGAGGGATGAGGGATGAGTCAGTTTTTAATTCCTGTCTGTGTGTCTGTCTGTCATCACCGCCTCGGCCCATCTCTCTCCTCTTTTCTGACATCATTGTGACAGGATGAACTACTGAATAGGGACACCGCTGCTGCATCCTGCATGTCCCCAACTTAATCTCATTTAATTCAGCTTGAAATTTCATTATTTCATAGATGTCGTTTAAAATGTCTGTATTTGCTATGAACAGAATTCCAGAGCAAAGTGCAGCTTCGCTTTGCTTCCATCATGTGTAAAAACGTTATTTATTTAATTCAGGGTCTGTAGTCCGTGCTGTATTTTGTGGACGCCCCTGTGTGTCGTCAGACTCCCCCCACAGCGCTCCTCGTCGTGGTGACAGAACGTCACATGTCCGCCGGCTGACGCTGCACTTTATGTCGTCATCTCTCTCCTAAAGGATCAACGTCACATCGACTCTTTTCTTCTACCTTCACATTTGGTAAAATCTGCTCTAAACTGTGCCACTCAGACTCCTCCACTAGTCGATATGTGGCATCGTTAATCTCCATGTTAGATAAGCAAAACGTCATGCATGTTTGGATTGTGTCGATGACAGAAACTTCAGCTCATTTTTACTGCAATCTAATAAGCAGCGTGTTAATTGGATTATTCATGATTCCCCTTTATTTTTATGCAATATCCCTTTAATAAACAGCAGTTATTCTCAGCCTTTGGGTCCAGAACCGAGCAGGTAAATAAGAAGTTAAAAATAAAATGACATTTTGCCTGTTTTTACATGACAGTGTCTTAAACAGTGACGTGATTAGTTAAAGTGCTGTTTCAGACTGACTGTGTGTTTTCTGTGTTTTCTGTGTGATGGCTCTGACCAGCATGGAGGTCACATGCACAGGCTGCAAATAGATCCACTGATTGATTGATGACTGAGATAAGCTGAACTCGTTGAACTTTGCAGATGGTTTCAAATCAAATTAAACTTTATTTATAGAAAACACCAGTCTGTTTTCTGAACACAGTCAACGTGAAAATGTGTCTGTAACTGTGCCTCCCTGCAATATCTGAGTCTGAGAGCGGTCCTTAAAAGACCACAGTTATGACGATTAACCAGGTTATAGTGTAGTTAACCAAGTAGTGTAGCCAGGTACTAATGAAGGTAAACCAGGTAGTTTGACCAGGTAATAATGTAGTTTAACCAGGTAATGATGAAGGTAAACCAGGAAGTTTAACCAGGTAATAAAACCAGGTAATAATGTAGATTAACCAGGTAGTTTAATCAGATAATAATGTAGTTTAACCAGGTAGTTTAATCAGGTAATAATGTAGTTTAACCAGGTAGTTTAAACAGGTAATAATGTAGTTTAACCAGATAGTTTTAACCAGGTAATAATGTAGTTTAACCAGATAGTTTTAACCAGGTAATAATGTAGTTTAACCAGGTAGTTTAATCAGATAATAATGTAGTTTAACCAGGTAGTTTAATCAGGTAATAATGTAGTTTAACCAGATAGTTTTTACCAGGTAATAATGTAGTTTAACCAGGTAGTTTAAACAGGTAATAATGTAGTTTAACCAGATAGTTTTAACCAGGTAATAATGTAGTTTAACCAGGTAGTTTAATCAGATAATAATGTAGTTTAACCAGGTAGTTTAATCAGGTAATAATGTAGTTTAACCAGATAGTTTTTACCAGGTAATAATGTAGTTTAACCAGGTAGTTTAAACAGGTAATAATGTAGTTTAACCAGATAGTTTTAACCAGGTAATAATGTAGTTTAACCAGGTAGTTTAATCAGATAATAATGTAGTTTAACCAGGTAGTTTAATCAGGTAATAATGTAGTTTAACCAGATAGTTTTTACCAGGTAATAATGTAGTTTAACCAGGTAGTTTAGCCAGGTAATTATACCAGGTAATAATGTAGTTTAACCAGGTAGTTTAACCAGGTAGTTTAACCAGGTAATTATACCAGGTAATAATGTAGTTTAACCAGGTAGTTTAACCAGGAAGTTTAACCAGGAAATTAAACCAGGTAATAATGTTGTTTAACCAGGTACTAATGTAGTTTAACCAGATAGTTTTAACTAGGCACTAGTGAAGTTTAACCACATAGTTTAACCAGGTAATAATGTAGTTAACCAGGTAGTTTAACCAGGTAGTAATGCAGTCTAAACAGGTTATAATAAAGTTTATCCATGTAGTTTAACGAGGTGATAATCACTCTCTCTTTTTCTTTCATGAAGATTTAGCAAACACTGAGTGAGGAGAGGACTGAGCAATCATAAAACCATCACCAACCCGACCCTCTGTCAGCCACCTGTGTGGATGTATGTTGTGTTCATATTCTGCATTAGATGCATTGATCTTATATGTGCGTAACATCCCTTTAACACCTGGTGAAGCCTGAGCAGAGAGGAGAAAATTCAAACTGAATAACCGTGTATCAAATATGTGTTTGTCTCTGCAGCTGGTCTCTGATTGGCCCTTATACAACACTTTCTGACATCATTAACATCCTACATGTGTGACATCAGCTGACAGAGTTAGTCTGGGCTCTTCTAACATCCCTGACGGTTCAACATGTCGCTGCCTTCAGGCTCAGCAGGCAGCAGTTAAAACCACAGCAGTGGCAGCTACACAGGATCAGAGTTCACAGATTAAATCACTTCTGTCTTTAAGATATAAAAAAATCTCCAGCCATTTATAAAAGATAATGAAAGATATCGATAACTTTTTTTTTTTTGTTTTAAGAACAGATTTTTTGCCTCTGACCTTTTTTGTTTTAAAGTTTTACATCTGAAATCATCACATCTATATTCCCCTCCAGCAGGAGCATACTGTAGCAATGAAATACCCTTTTCAGCTTAACTGCATTGATTAAATTCACGCTGAGCCTGATTGTGTTAGCTGTGAAAATGATCTTAGATTACTGTGACCACTGAGATTAAATCAAACACATTTCCATAACTGATTGCACCGATGCGATGATTGTCTGTTAAGCACGTCGCACTAACTGCTCTCTTGTTGACGCGCTGCGAGGTCACATAAGAGACTAATGAGAGCGCGGCATTGATAACAACACGTATCGACGGTTCATCAGAGCCTAACAGCCTCAGGTGTCTCTGCAGGCTCAGCGTGGACCACCTGAGGATACTCTCAAACATCAAATGATGGAGCTGTGGAGCTGAGACTTCACTGATCAATGAGACCGCATCAGGTTTTGAAACTCATCACACTTCATCCCATTCTTTTCTCTGTGACAGCAAATTAGCTGGATCAGAGATTATCTCTGCAGCGGTAATTCCCTCCCCGACGTGACAAATCTGAGCCTAATCCTCTTTACAGCGACGACAAGTGGGAGTGTGATAGGATCAGGCTCTCACAAAATAAAATAAATTTCTGTTGTTTGGGCACAGAGCTCTCCACAGAGATGATACAATGAGGCATAAGACCCATGTGAAATGGCTTTTAAATTAGCATTGAACAAACACACTGCTTGGATGATGACGGCACAATCAGATTAGTCACAGACTGGGATTACACCAGTGTGTCCTCGACACAAACATCATTTCCCCCGGACGTGTTGGAGCACAGCACGAACACGGTGGACTGAATCACCCTGTCAGTGTGAAATTAAGGAGGGAATTGGACTTTTACTCGTAGCCTTTTAACCTTCTGTTGTAAGCGGACCCCAGACTCCATTTTGACCCCGCTGCTTCCCTCTTCTCATCACGCACAGCCCACTCAGTCCTCTCCGCTGCAGCTTTCAGTAACTCCACCAGGGAAACTCAAGCAACAAATTCAATTTGTTTTTGACTTAAGAGGAGGAGAACTGAGCAACCTGGAGACTCATGACTGGCTAATCTAAATATAAGATGTGGAAAAATCTAATAAGTAGGCCCTTTAGAGATTTCCCCCCATTGTCTGTCATATGAGTTTGAAGGAAGTACAATTTGAAATTAATAAATAACCTCACAACTTTGGAGTTTGAAACCCCAAAAGAACGTAACTCACTTTAACCAGAAGAGACAACAGGTTTTTGTTTGCTGCTGTAACTTGCAAAATACTGATCTCACTCAGCAGAGCTTGTTTACACAAAAACACCCACACTAAAACTTTCAAGCCTTTCCCTTTTTTTTTCAATGCATTCACAGAAATGTTTCACAGAAACACAACCAAAGAACACCAAGCGCCTGTGCACAGAGCCATTCTTTACCTGGGATGCAATTACAAACAAACACACAAAAGAGAGACAATAATGACGAACATATTTGGAAACAGTTCACTGGGTTTGGAGCAACGTTTAAAAAAGTCAGTACAATCAGCAACAAACAGAAAACATCTCCCTACTCCTGTATGTTTGAGCTGTGACGCAGTATTCATGGCACCATCGTTCACCAGTGTGATAGAGTAGAGTAGAGTAGAGTAGAGTAGAGTAGAGTAGAGTAGAGTAGTGTAGAGTAGGGAAGAGTAGAGTAGAGTAGAGTGGAGTAGAGTAGAGTGGAGTAGGGAAGAGTAGGGAAGAGTAGAGTAGAGTAGAGTAGAGTAGAGTAGAGTAGAGTAGAGTAGTGCATAGTGGAGTGGAGTAGGGTAGAGTAGGGTAGAGTAGAGTAGGGTAGGGTAGAGTAGAGTAGAGTAGAGTAGAGTAGAGTAGAGTAGAGTAGGGAAGAGTAGAGTAGAGTAGAGTAGAGTAGAGTAGAGTAGAGTAGAGTAGAGTAGAGTAGAGTAGAGTGGAGTAGAGAAGAGTAGGGAAGAGTGGAGTAGAGTAGGGAAGAGTAGAGTAGGGAAGAGTAGAGTAGGGAAGAGTAGAGTGGAGTGGAGTGGAGTAGAGTAGAGTAGAGTTGAGTAGAGTAGAGTAGAGTAGAGTAGTGCATAGTGGAGTGGAGTAGGGTAGAGTAGGGTAGAGTAGAGTAGGGTAGAGTAGAGTTGGGAAGAGTAGGGAAGAGTACAGTAGAGTAGAGTAGAGTAGAGTAGTGCATAGTGGAGTGGAGTAGGGTAGAGTAGGGTAGAGTAGGATAGAGTAGAGTAGAGTGGAGTAGAGTAGAGTAGAGTAGAGTAGAGTAGAGTAGAGTAGAGTAGAGTAGAGTAGAGTAGTGCATAGTGGAGTGGAGTAGGGTAGAGTAGAGTAGAGTAGAGTAGAGTAGAGTAGAGTAGAGTAGTGCATAGTGGAGTGGAGTAGGGTAGAGTAGGGTAGAGTAGAGTAGAGTAGAGTAGAGTAGAGTAGAGTAGAATAGAGTAGAGTAGAGTAGAGTAGAGTAGAGTAGAGTAGAGTAGAGTAGAGTAGAGTAGAGTAGAGTAGAGTATCCACTCTGGAACTTGATTTCTAAAGTTTGTGTTTTTAGTCACCAAATCATCGTTTCATGTAAACAAACAGCAACACAACAGTGATTCACTGTTTCTAATAAATGTGTTTCTGTGAAGTGGCAACCTCCAGCCATGAGAGATTAAACATGCAAAAGTGCTGATAAATAAATAAATAAATAAATGTTATGATCATAACTTTGTCCAATCAGAGGCAGAGCTCCCTGGATTGGCACTCGGGCACTCTGTAGGTGTTGGTTTGTGGAGGCTCAAAGCCCGCCTCCTGAATCAGCATTTTGAACATGGCTGCTGTCGATGATAATTCTCAAAACACTTTGTTAGTAATAGACGGGTGATGTCACGGATACTACGTCCATTTAATTTACAGATTATGGTTTAAATCTGAGGCTTGAGGGCAACATGTTAAAAATAGTCAAGCTAACTTTTGAGTTCAGAGGAGCTGAGGTGGACCTTCAGGCTCCTTTCAAACAGCGACAGCACACCAAACTGAGCGTCAACACAGCCTCAACTCTTATCATATGAACTAAACTGTTAAAAAGTGAGATACAAAATGAAGTCATATTTTATGGACTCAGCACGTTTCCTGCTTTTTAAGCAAGGATGTGTTGTCAGTCCACGAGTTTTAAGACAGATTAGAATCACATCTAGAAAAGCTTCAGACGATCAAAGGCCGACACACACAGGTGTGTTTGTGGTATCCTGCTTTGATGCTGCTATTGGACACTAATGAGTTAAAAAGCATGCACCTTTTATCAAACACCTTCTTGTCATCCATCCTCCTCCTCTCTGGTCTCTCTGATGTTCAGCAGCAGACGGGGCAGAAGTCAAGGTTCCTGTCTCATAAACTGGGACCATCTTCTTTCAGAGTCTGTGTCACGAGTGCTGCACCAGGATTCAGAAGCAAAGCTAGACTCCAGCAGTGTTTCATCTTTGTTTTCTCTGCTTCTTCACAAATTCATATTCATCGGGTCACTGAGCCAAACGTCTGCCAGCTGTCTGCTCCATTTGCATAAATGTTTGGCTGATAGATTAGGCTGCTTCTCCTAAAAGGCCACTCTTTAATACGACTGCAGAAAGTTCACACTGTTACTGTGGCTGCACAGTTTGCATGAACACCTCCATCACTGCAGCTCGTGTCAGATACACAGGAGGAGAGAAGAAACAACATACACACCTATGTGCTGTGAGTCCTCAGCGGGCTGCAGCTCTATCTTTCCTTGTTTTTCTCCTGATTTATCACCTTCAGAGAAATCTCTTCATCTGAGGCCACACAGAAAGTGTTTTCCTGATGTTATCTCCATAACGCTGAGTCTGTAGCTTACAGAGGTCCAGGCACAGAGTGACTGATTTAAAAACAGTGCAGCAGCAGTGCGAGGTAAGATACAGAGGTATGATCCAGCAGACCTTATTAATGCAGACTCTGTGACATGTACTGATAAGGAAACACAGACGTGACTGAAACCAGACATTTCTCTGGCAAACTGTCAGGTCAGATCATAAAATATGTCCCGCTGTGTTGTATCATATTGTACAGAAAACAAGTATTTGGTCATTTCAAAATAAAGCACCATGTTCTGGTTCCCGATCGTAAATCTCATCCTTGTATATCAAAACGACATCACCGGCACAGAGCAAGAAGTCATCAGCAGGTCAGACCCAGAGGATATCCAACGCCATGGATGAGGAAAAGTTTATCTAAGAGGCTAAAAACCGGATAATTTATGACACAACACATCCTTTATGAAAGGAGAAGGACTGAAACTGATGTGCTACACTGCAGAGACAGATCCAGTGTGAATGGACAGAGCGCGGCGCACACTGAGTATCTGTGAATAAGGAGTAATGATGATTGGCTAAAGGTAAAGTACTATTTCATGGTAAGCATTCATGAAGGAGTGATTCTGTTACTAATTCTGTTACTTTTGTTGGGGGGGGGGGTAACTCATACCTATAACTAACTACTTTTAAAAGTGATTTGCTCAACACTGTTCAGGATTGATTAATACAGGTTTGAAAAGACACTACAAGACACTCTGAACTCTGTCAGAAGCCAATAGGGCTGAACAATTAATCAAATTTAAACCGCCATTGCAATGTAATGGAATGCATTTTTAAAATCACAAAGGCTGCAGTTTAAAAAACAAAAGTTTCATGTACACAGATGCAACCTTATGTGATATGCATGCAGTAGGTGGCAGAAATGCATCTTTCAGCTGGTTTGGCCAAAAATCTCCAAAGAAGAATGAGACACGTGCAAGCGGGGGGATGAAGAAAACAACTTCAGCCACGCTAAGTTTTGATTTGTTGTTTTGTTGTTGTTGACGGCTTTAAAAATGGCCTCAGCAGAAGACACAGAAAAGGCAACTTTGTTGAAGAGGAATAGCACATCAGTTTTTGTTTCTGGACCTATTTTGGATTTAGGAAAGAAGATGCGGCAAAGCGTAAAGTATTGTGCAAAAACATGTCTGGTTACCATAGCTACAAGAAGGGGTGACACTACAAACCTGTTCTGGTATTTAAGAAAGCACCTCAAGGCCATGGATGACAACTGCATGGCTAAAACCCCGACCACCAAGGAAAGAATTGTAAAGTGGAGCTTTGACTTGTTCATTTCAACATAACGATCGTCTTTCACTTTAGCCCTTCTTATAATAAGTTAATCATGATAATCCTACGATTAATCTCACTCCTTACTACCTTTACAATGAATTATAAAAGTGGAAACCATTCTACTCAGTGTGTTTGTAATAAAGGTTAAATTTCATGTACGCACTCAGTACCTACACACACACATACACACGCCCTTTAATGGACGAGCTGCGATAGACTAAAGTGTTTTACAGTCTGTCAGCGTAACGCGTGCTCACAGCAGACAAAGCCATCCAAGGCCTTTCCATCTGCTTTTGTTGCTTTTGTTGCTAATCTCCCCCCTGAGCGTCCTGCTCTCTGGGTTTCCATGATCAAAGTTCGGATTTGCTTTAATTATTTCAGATCAATGCTGGCTGAGGCTACTTTGGAGAGCCTGTGTCCAATGCTGAGGCAGCAAAGAGGAAGAAAACAGCTGAGTCGTCCCCTGCCAGTGTCTAATATGCACACTGCGAGGAGAGGAGAGGGGAGAGCGAGAGCGAGGTGTGGGCTAATGCAAGGCTCCAATCATTAGCCCTAAGTGTTCCTCATTATGTTTCTAAAGCCGCTGAAGACCTGAATCCCTAATTGATCTCATCCTGGCATTTAGTAACACTCAGGAAAGCAAAGGACTGCTCGCTTCCCTGGCACCAACAGACAGGCCGCCTGGCTCCTCCAGCAAGCTCTCACTCATCACTACAAACAGAGGTCTGATACTCGGGTGGCTGAGCTGCGTCACACACTCTGCTGCTTTAATACCACCAGAGTCCAGAGAGGGAAGTCGCATTTTCACATCCACGAAGTGAAAAAGTCAAGTCAGAGGCCTTTTGTGTCACCTGGACACAGTTTATTGACTGAAGTGTTTGCTGTGCAGATTATCAGGAGCTCTCATGCCGGCCTGCAGGTTCTGCTCCTGTTCTGTTATTTGGTGTTTTCAAAACCTACTTTTCTTTTTACCCAAAATGCCTCAGAATAAATCCCACGTGAGGTGAATTCAAATCATTTAATTAGTGCATTTAGTAAAACATTAAAATGGAAAACGAGTCCGGCTGTGTGGTTCATTTAAAGAGGGGCTGAAGCCAAAATGAGCAGTTTGACTGTAATTATTCTGTTTACTGTCCACAACTTAATGTGAAAATGTCAGCAGGCTGTGCAGTAACACACACTCACTCAGGAATACAGAAAAATATATATAAGAATGAGAAGAAGTTTAAAACAACAAGACCACGGAAACCAATCAGTATCAATGTGAAAGCAACGGCTCTGTGTTTTGAGTCCACAGACCCGATGGGCCCGATGGTTTCAAACTCTGTAGAAAGAGTGAATGAATGCCTCGTGCCCAATCAGCGCTGTTAAAACCAGAGCTTTGAAGAGTCTACATGGAGCACCTCCTCAACCAGCTGAACTAAACGCCACAGAGACGAACCACAGAGACGAACCACAGAGACGAACCACAGAGACGAACCACAGAGACGAACCACAGAGACGAACCACAGAGACGAACCACAGAGACGAACCACAGAGACGAACCAAAGAGACGAACCACAGAGACCAACCAAAGAGACCAACCACAGAGACCAACCACAGAGACCAACCAAAGAGACCAACCAAAGAGACGAACCACAGAGACGAACCACAGAGACGAACCAAAGGGACGAACCACAGAGACGAACCAAAGAGACCAACCACAGAGACCAACCACAGAGACCAACCACAGAGACCAACCAAAGAGACCAACCAAAGAGACCAACCAAAGAGACGAACCACAGAGATGAACCAAAGAGACCAACCACAGAGACCAACCACAGAGACGAACCACAGAGACGAACCACAGGGACAAACCAAAGAGACGAACCAAAGAGACGAACCAAAGAGACCAACCAAAGAGACGAACCAAAGAGACCAACCAAAGAGACGAACCACAGAGACGAACCACAGAGACGAACCACAGAGACCAACCAAAGAGACGAACCACAGAGACGAACCAAAGAGACGAACCAAAGAGACGAACCACAGAGATTAACCACAGAGATTAACCAAAGAGATGAACCAAAGAGACGAACCACAGAGTCTCTAGAGACACATGAAGCTGGAAGCTACTGGGAACCTTGAAGTGTATTAATCCAGCCGAGCTACTGACTGCTGAGCACTTTGAGCATTTAGACCAGTTTGACCTCCAGCGACAAGGCGAGGACGTGTCACTCTGACAGGACACGGGGCTGTTGATGGACGCTGTGCGAGGGATGAACCAGCTAACTTCAGTCCCTTAACCCTGCTGTCATCTCTAAAGGTCAAACTATCTGCTTGAATATTATTTAGACTGATATGCAGTAAATCTGAAGGCAGACGGAGGGTAAGCTGAGAAATAACCAAGTGATCAAAACACAATCACAGCTAATTTATCTGGACTTGTAGGAGGAATGTGGATTATATGAAGCTTAATGGGGTGGATTCACTGGAAACAGGACGAACCCACTAATTTAGTTTTAAACTTGCTGGATAAAAGTCATTCCTGCAGCCCTTTTGCTTTAACGGGCAGCAGATCTGATCACAGGATAGAAATCATAAAACTGCTTCATCGATTACAGAAATCACACAGTTTTTTTCTTCCATCTGGAGCAACAAATAATGTCAATAAATCCTAAATTCATGCAGAGACAAAGGGTAAAGCAGGTTGTCTTTTGCAGCTTGTGTTTCTTGGTCTTGACGTCTGAAACGGTTTATCACATTTCTTTTCTTCTTTGTATTTTGAGCTTTTTTTAGCCTTCATCATGAAGGACAGCTGGAGGGGGAGACCAGGACAACTTTTACAGACTATAGACACAATGCTTTTCTCCTTACTGAATGCTGGTGCAAAATTACATGCTAAAGAAAACAGTGAGAAGGTGGAAGTGGATGACAGCCTTACAATAGAAGAATCAGGCTGTTGTTAGCAGCCTGGTTCCTGTATGCTAACTGGTTCCAATCATCCAGCGGTTGTTGTTAGCAGCCTGGTTCCTGTATGCTAACTGGTTCCCATCATCCAGCGGCTGTTGTTAGCAGTCTGGATCCAGTATGCTAACTGGTTCCAATCATCCAGCGGCTGTTGTTAGCAGCCTGGTTCTTGTATGCTAACTGGTTCCTATTTTCCAGCGGCTGTTGTTAGCAGCCTGGTTCCTGTATGCTAACTGGTTCCCATCATCCAGCTGCTGCTGTTAGCAGCCTGGTTCTTGTATGCTAACTGGTTCCCATTTTCCAGCGGCTGTTGTTAGCAGCCTGGTTCTTGTATGCTAACTGGTTCCCATCATCCAGCGGCTTTTGTTAGCAGCATGATTCTTGTATGCTAACTGGTTCCCATCATCCAGCAGCAGTTGTTAGCAGCATGATTCTTCTATGCTAACTGGTTCCCATCATCCAGAGGCTGTTGTTAGCAGCCTGGTTCCTGTATGCTAACTGGTTCCCATCATCCTGTCCTCTATCCTCTATCCTCACCTCCTGATTTAAGGCTCCTTCTCTCCATACCTCTGTTTGACTCGGTTCATTTGACAGACTAAGGAATTTTCTTGTTTCAGGCTAAATCTATTGCATCACTTCCTGTTACTTTAACAGCCATAGGAGCCTAACATCAACACAGCTTCTTCCTTTGTTTAATGCAGTCATTATGGAAACATGGCTGCAAGTAATTGATGGCTGATGGAGCCCCAACTTTGTGTTTGATAAATATCAAACAAATGTTTGATTAAAAAAATATCCTCAGATCTGTTCAGCTTGTTAAGATTTAAAGCAAAGTTTTGAATGATCTGACATTTTTCTGTACTCACTCACTCTAAAAAAGAAGAAGAAGATAAATGTTGAAAACAATGTTTGTATTTAAATGATGCTGGATGAAGTGATGCTGAACAAACAGGAGACGTCTCATTAAACTGAGCTGCTTCCTATAAGAAAACACTGTAACTTTAATTAGAAACATCCTGAAAATTGTCCTCTCTCTCTTTTTCTAAACAGCAACAACAAAACGCAACAATCCAAACATTCATCTTCTGCTGCCGTCGGAGTGCACTTTAATTACACAAACCTTCTGAAGCTAAAAACATTTCCAGGAACTTTCCTGGTCTGTAACCGCGGCCCAGCGCTGAGAGGGCTTTAATTATATACTCTTGGTATTTATGGTGCAAATCTGTCTCTGTCTGCTGATCAATAATGTATTATCATACATCAACTTTTGGAAATGGACCTGCCCAGAAGTTAATTATTGCAGAGATGGTAGCGAACTCCACCACAGCAGTCGATTGTTTTTCATTAGAGGGGCTGGGAAATTGATCACAGAAAAAAATATATATATGTTATGATTTGTTATGATGGGAGATGTGAGTGATGAATTGGGTCTGGGTACCTGCAGAACACATGAAAGAGACCGAGGGCAGGTTCATAAATAACAGTGGCTTTAATTTGGCTGACCTGGGACGGTATGCTGACTGACAGAGGATGATTTCTGAGAGGGTTAGCTGGCAGGGCAGCGTGCTGAGCTCTCCATCTTCCTGTGGTGTCCTTGAGCTGCACAACAAATCCCAGCCAGCTCCAGGACTGCGTGGTGCAGCTGACCCTGATACCCATCATTAATGCTCTAAGTCTGATCGTTTATCTCTGACCCCACAAAGACAACCTCATTTTGAAGGCACTTCTTTTAATTTTATGTTCTGTGTGTAAGTTTGTTGAAATTAATGTTGGAATTTTTTATGGAAAACCTTTTTTTTCTACTTATTTCAGGTGTTTTTGTGGTGAATACTACAAAAACTCAAATCTAACTGAATGTGTTTGTTTAATTTCCAGACAAACTAATTTATTGAATTCACTGAGTCTCAATTACCTGACAAGTCTCATCTTATTCTAAGACAGTAGATGTAAAAATTAAGGCCTGATCTGCTTGGAATGAGTATTAAAAAAGTGAGCATTTTTGAAATATTAATATGACAGATTCAACCTTCTTCTTTATTATTATTATTATTATTATTATTATTATTATTATTATTATTATTATTATTATTTTTATTTTATTTTTTTAATTTAATTAAAGAAAAAAGGATAAAAAATAATGTGGAGGATTAGAAAGCAACAGGCAGGGGTCAGTAAGGGGACGTGAACACAAACAGCAGCTATAAGCGCGTCACAACATCATGTCTCAGTCGTATCTTCTGTTTTCTGTCTCGTTTTTCAGCCGCGGCCTTTACAAAAACAGATATGACATTAAAACAGCAACACTGCTCCATATTCCCCTGAGAATAAAGCACCAGAGGAAAAAAACAAACAGCTTTTTCTACCATTTTCACTCTGAGTTTGACTCCACTTCACCAGAAAACTCAGAACAGAAATTCTTTCTGCCCAGCAAGTTCACGTCCAAACCTCAAATCTGTTTGTAAAGAAGAAGAAGTCAAATCAGGGATTTGAGAGTAAATACAGCTGACAACCCACACTGACTCACAACACTAAAAAAGACGATGAAGCCGTGACCAGGAATGGTTCAGAGAAGAGCGTTCAAGGTAACATGACTTTAGGTGTAATGACTTTTAGTAAGCTATCATGACTGTAGTTCACTAACATGACTTAGGTTAGCTAAAGTGACTTTAATTAGCTATAGTGACTTTAGTTAGCTATCATGACTTTGGTTAGTTAACATGGCTGAATCAGCTAACACGACTTTAGTTAGCTAACATGACTGTAGTAAGCTATCATGACTTTTGTTAGCTAAAGTTACTTTAGTTAGCTATCATGACTTTAGTTAGCTAACATAACTTTAGTCAGCTAATATGACTATACTAACCTAGCATGACTTTAGCTAGCTAACGTGACTTCAGTTAGTTAACATGACTTTAATTAGCTAAAGTGACTATCTAGATATCATGACTTTAGTTAGCTAATGTGGCTTTAGTTAGCTATCATAATTTTAGTTGGCTAAAAGGACTTTAGTTAGTCAACATGGCCTAAGTCAGCTAACATGACCTTAGTTAGCTAAAGTCAATTTAGTAAGCTAATATGACTTTAGTTCGTTATCACAACTTTTGTTAGCTTTCATGGCTTTAGTTAGCTAATATGACTTAAGTTAGCTAAAATGACTTTAGTTAGCTAATGTGGCTTTAGTTTGCTAGCACGTCTTTAGTTAGCTTACATGACTTGAGTTAACTATCATGACTTTAGTTAGCTATCATGAGTGAATAGTCACTGTCTCTCAGCTCTGTTTGGCCTTACTGTCTACACCCTGGATAACCTTTAACTTAAAGAACACACCACACACTCTACATTTTTTTTACGTCACTCTGCTCTCTGGAAAAAGTTTCGTCTGCCAGCTTATGAGGAAGGACTTTTATTTAATTTTTTGATTTAACTGACACCTGAATAGTTTTTTTAATTATTTATTTAACATAATTCAAGGCAGCAGACAGCCGACCTTCTCTGAGACTCCAAATTTCAACATTGATTATTTCATGAGCTGGTGGAGTCGGCTTTAATTTAACCAGCTACTGTGTGTATGCCTGTGTGTGTGTGACTGTGTGTGTGAAGAGATCCCCCATTTGTAGCTGTGTTTTAGAGGCTGACTCAAGGTCACAGTCTAGCAGCAGAGCGGTAACGGGCTTCAGGCTCGGCTGAATATTCTTCCTGTTAATAGAAATTATGGATTACACCGTCCTTATAGATTGAACATACATTTTCCACTTGAACAGCGTCTTGATGTGCTTGCATATAAAGATGTGTGAAAGCAGCACTCATATTTCAGCCCAGAGGTGAAACGTTTAGGTTGAGTATTTTAATGGACTGTTCTTGTTTCTGCTTGAGAGAATCAAGAGTTTTATTGAACAAAGAAATCCATGGAGGAAAAGGTCACTCTCTGCACATTTGGCCCGGGCTGAGATGAATCGTTTGCAAGCTTATGTGCACGGTAATGATCTGTGCACGCACCTGGAAATGAGAAAGGATATCAGTCAGCGTTATCACAGGATGTAAAAAAAAAAAAAAAAATCTGTCTGATCTTTTTCCTCCCAAAAGCTGAGAAACTTGAAGATGATTTGTTGCACTGCGACAAACAAAGCAATAAAAGGACCTCAGTGAAAATCACATTCACCGTTTATTTCCCCCTTTCTGTTCAAAATAAACCAAGTAGAAACAGAAAAGCCTCTCTGCAGCACTGTGAGATGATAAATTGAGTCTGTAATTGTGTCTAAATCAGTGAATTCAAATTTCCCTGGAGAGGAATTTGTGGCTAACTGTACATATGCTCCACTTTTAGCATTAACCTATTTCACTGAAAGTGAAGCACACAATCAGCACAAAACACACACACATAAACACACTCCAAGTTCAGTGCTCATTTAATGCATATGCACATGAACACACACACACACACACACACACCATGTAATAGATGAGTGTGTTCTTCAAAAAAAAAAAAAAAAAAAAAACTGCTGTTCAAGCAACAATCTCCTCCTGCCTGATGGAAAAGCAGCACGGCAGAGATGTCAATCACCGTTCAAAGGCCCGTCAGTCACCCTGACGGGCTGATTGGTATTCCCTGATGGTCATGGTTTGCGTGTTGGCATTCTGGAAACGCAACGCTGGCTGGTTTGATTAATCATTGCTGCCTGAGCGGTCGATATAAGAGGCCGACGCGGCCTGAGGAGCATGACGCGTCCATCGAGTCAGTCCCTCTCAAAAACAGAATAACAGCTTTTATAGAGAGACTTTTACAACCTCCAGAGTAAAGGTTGGAGCTCTTCTTACTTAGAAATTGCTCTAGTTGATCTTTTTGCCTCTAGCCTCAGTTTTTCTTCTGTTGAGTTTTATTCATAAATATGTAACATCTGCTCAGACGCTGAAAGGTTACAGTCAAGTTAGCTGTCTTATGTAATACTTCCAGTTAATATGTAAAACTGTCTATAAGTTTTGAAAAACTTTATACCATAATAGTTAAAATGCTTTAGCATAAGTAAGATGTTTTAAATTTTAATATTTTTAAGCACCAAAATGATTCAAAATGCTGTAAATTCACGTTAAATTTTCAACATCTGAGTGGTAGAGTCTGTTCCTGTCTGTCTCTCACCTGGTTTCAATGTTTCAGTCAGAGGTGCGGGCCTCAATCACCAAGGTCTTCCAATAACTCCACTCTGACATGCCTCCAAAAGGCTGGCCAATCAGAGTGAAGGGGGTTTGTGGAGCTGAGAGCCTTAAAGAGTCAGCAGCCACAACGAAGTGTTTAGGAGTGAGGCTGAAATCAGAGTTTTCTGGAACACTTTTGTGAGAAAACAGAAATTTAAGCTCCCACGGGGGAAACCACAGGGCCGTATACAGCACCAAAACCAGCACAATACCCCCCTCTTTAAATACACAGATATTTTAACCTGGCTGCATCTTTCCTCACTGAACTGCAAAAAAGTCAGCTTCTTAAAACACAACAACACTGACTTTGGTACCACATGGGAATCAAACTGTTTTTCATGATTTAGGGGCCACTTTAACCACCACTACGCTTCAACAGCACAACAAAGGGAGGAGCAGAAAGGACTCCAGCCCAGTTTCAGATGATGAATCTTGATGCCACCGATGAACGATCACCTCAGGAGTTCGAGCAGATTAAAAAAAGTGTGAGTAGCAGAAGCTGTTTGTCCTTAAAAAGACTTCTTTGTGCTTTTTAAAACTTTAAAGCAGGGGTCCCCAAACTTTTTCCTGTGAGGGCCACATAACTTTCAGTTTGTAACAGAAAAAATGTGACAATCGCAGGGGTGCCTAAACGAAAACATTTATTGTTTTCCAGAAAGTCATACATAAACAAATGTTTATATCCCTTTCCGGGATCTTCACAGAAAAAAACAGTCAGGAAATAAATAATAACACTCAAAAAAAGACTAAAAAAAAAACATGATGCGTCTCTGGTATTGTTCAGGGGGCCGGGCCAGATGTGGAGGCAGGCCGTATCTGGCCCGTGGGCCGTAGTTTGGGGACCACTGCTTTAAGAAACTAAGATGGTAATGCAGATTTCATGAAAAACTGGTCAAACAAACTTTTTCAAAGTGAAGATCAGTTTTCCTGACAGCCAGAGTCCACAGTCCTCTGTGACCAGTACGATTCAGTTCATGTTACTTTCATCAATACTCCCCTTATGAAGCTTTAAACGTGAAATACAAACAGCAGACTGAGAACATTCGAGGTCAGCAGTCCACAGAGCAGTTTCACCCTCTCCGTAAAGATATTCAAAACATGTTCTTTACCACGCTGGAAAAGTCATCCTGCTTGATGGTGAAACTTTTGTAAATAGAAGTTCAGCCGAGTAGCAACAGGGGAAATTATCTCGCTCTCTTTCACCTGTCTTGACAGAATCTGCCGACTTTAACCTGAATACAAGATTAAAGGTTTTGTGGAGATGAATGTCCTGAGGGTCCAATCTCAATCTGAAGTCTCAGCTCTCCTCTGCTGCTCCTTTGAGGAATAATAGGAGCAGGAACAGAGCAGAGAGATATGTGCGAGCATTAAATGTGTATTCATCACGACTGGCCCCGGCCATTGACAGGCTAATCAATGTTTAGTAATAAGGCTGAATGTGGAATGAGGTGTGGGGGGTCTGGGTCGGGATGGAGGGGAAAGAGATATCAATTAAGCAGGGAACTGCAGAGTCTGGGCCCGAGGAGCTGAGACGGCAATATCCAGACTCTGGTTCATTAACTAAACAGTGTGTGCTGAATGCAAAACTCCAGTGGCCACCCCCCCTTCCAAACAGCAGCAGCCAAGCACCCATCCCAAATGTAAACGGCTGCCTCATTCAATGGAAATGAGGCGGTCTCTGCAGCAGGTAGAAAAACGCCTTTGATAGCTCACATAATGAAACAGCTCGGAGGCCGTGCAGGGAAATCATATCCACGCATGATGCAATAAAGCGAAATGTGCAAGGTGCCTGCAGGCTGGAAATGCAAAACAAGAACTAAAACACATTAGCAAATTATATTACGAGGTATTTGCATACAATATGCATTCTGTGTAAATTAGCAGAAACAGTGGGTAAAAGCAAATAGACTCATTGCAGCTCACGCTTTGTTCCCAGAGTGGAAAACAAGCCAAAGAAATAATGATGCAGTTTTTCATAAAAATGGGAGTAGAGGCGACTTGGAGCAAAGGTTTCCCAAACGTCCCACCAGCCACCACCTGGATAACTGTGAAAAAAAAAGACTTCGATATTACAAATAACATCTTCAGACCCACTGTTAAGACTTTCTTGTGTGTTTGATTGAGGAATGATTTAATGGTTTCCAACCAAAGACGCACATTGGGAGACAGCCGGTTTGGTTTTTAGCTTCAGTCATGTTTGTTTATGGTAAATAAAAGTTTCCTTGGTTGTGTTTGTGACAAGCTGAAGTAATTGATGAGTCCAAGAGATACTGCTAAGTTCTACACAAGTTGGCTGTGTTCAACAACTTTTTTTGTTGTTGTTGTAAGGCTAAAAAAAAATAGTTTTATAGATCATAAACATGAAAGTAATTCAGAAGGTTTGCAAGAATTTCTAAAATTACTTATAGTGTTTTAAAACCTGTTGTGTAACAGACGGAACAGTAAGATACAAACAATGTTTACAACGTGTTTTTCTATATTCTATATATTTTTGACAGTGAGACTTAGTGTTGAAGTGCAATTTGCTGTATAGTCTAACTCAACTGATTTCTGTGATCGATTGTTTTGGTCTCCGCCTGAGTTGCGGGAAGGTCGCCATGTTCGATTCATTCATTCTTCCCTTGGCAATTAAAAAACGCTCCTGAGGAGGAAAACGACATGATCGTCTCTCTCTGAGTTATTTTTCCCCCTCTTCACGGGCGTAACATGTTCACTTCTGGGTAGTACGTACTCTCCTCGCCCGTCACAACCAAATATTAACCTTCTTGAAAACAGTCGGAGCCAATTCCCATCTGAAGCCAACCTAACAGAAAAAAACAGTTTGCAACACACTCCTGTTGGTCAGCTGTGCTCTTAACTCACACTAACCAGTTTATTCATAACGCTGATGACAAACAAACAGCATTGATATAATTAACAACCATATCAGAGGTAAAAATGACGCACATTTCCACATAAATCAAACCAACAACCAGCTTTTTAAGCATGATGAACTGCTGCTCTCACTCAGAAACAGACTTAACAGAGGGAAAAAAACAATAATGCTTCTCAAACCATTTGGTGGCACCAGTTTGAGTATGCAGAGAAACACATGAAGGTGTATCAGGAGTATTTCTTTTCAATGATAAACTGCGTTTTCCAGGGAAAAGAAAGACTTAGCTCAGTGTTATTAAAATCATTAAGAGTTCAGAAAACCTTCTACTTATTATTTGACATCATTCAGAAATACTCATCAGTATAAAAACCCTTATCATCAGCAACCAGAGTGTTTATAAGATGAATAATTCACTTGTTGTCTGAACTTAGTGAGCTCAACAGACCCCAAACCTGCAGCTGCTTTTCACAGTCTCAGGAGAGCAATTTACAGCCTGTGGGGGGGCTACGACACCTGACACGTCTCTGCTCTTTATTAAATGCATTCACCTTGTTGATGATGCATTAGGCATCTGCAAGTGGCCTACAGCCAGGCACCTCCAGACTTACTCATCTCATTTATCCTCCACACAGCCATGGAGCACAAGAGTCTTCTGAAGAGCAGCCTCTGTCTTCTTTAAAGTGCTCAACATTTATTTTAATGTTTCAGTTTTGGACTGTTAGAGATGGGAAATATGGCCCAAAAATAACATCCCTGACATTTTCCTACAACACTCAATTTATGGTTTTATTATTAAAAAAAAAAAAAAAAATCACTCCCAGTGATACAAAAATTACCTGAATCAAGTTTTGCCTCTATTTTGTCAAAATATTTTCCCAAACCAAACAGAATTTCCCTCTTAAAGTTAAAGTGTGTGTCATAAAATGTTGATTATGTGGTTCAAACGTGGGCAGGGTTTGACATAAAAATTCATCATTTCTAAAAAAAAAACAAAACAAACAAGCCTTAAAAAAAGTCCTTGTGCAAAACCTGACAGGGTCTACAATCATGAAGATTTTACACTTTTCAAAAATTGCAATAACTTACAATCGGACTAAGGCAAGAAAAAAAATCTTTATTCTTAATTTTTAAATCTTCAGCAGAAAATAATTTGAATTAATTGATTTAATCGATATGTTGCTCAGCCCTACAGGCTGTCGTGACCCTTTACTTTAATTTAAGAGCCCTTTGTGGATAATTTCTGTACCATTAAAAAAAAAAAAATTAAAGGAGGGTTGATATGTTTATTTCAGCACTTCCAAAAGCCCAAGAAGAGCTCCTCTTTATCTGGTTTATCTAAAAAGTCACAGCCTCAAATTCAGTAATCAAAATTCTGACCAACAACCTGCTTTGGCTGTAATTCAAAGCAGTCCACAGCACTTAAGACAACATTACCCATCAGCCCCTGTTGATTAGCATTATACGTACTCACACTCAGAGGTTACAGATAAATACAAATCTGTATTAAAGTCTTTGAAACATCCGTAGACACATTTTTGGGATGAAAATCTGCCTGAATGTAAAAAAAAAAATCTTTGCCATTAAAACATTTATGAAAAAATAACAGTTTCTGGAAGATAATGCACCTTAAGTTGTCCAGTATCCTGATATGCAGGTGTCATCATTCCTGTTTTAAAGCTTTAAAACACTGGACGAGGCTGTAAACATTAACGTGCATGACTGTAAACAACCAGCAGACAGAGACGACTCCTCCAGCAGTACATGACCCACTCCAAACAGCAAACAGGAAGCATTTCCCTCACTTGTTACTGAGTAAAATAGTTCCAGCTTCACATACTGAATGAAATCCATTTAATGGTCCAGCTACAAAGGCAGTGGGGTAAAAAACCTGACTGTGCTGCTACAAGGACGACGGGAGGATGTAGCTGCTGTGAGCTCCAGCATGCAAGAAGGCCCTGATGAATAGGCAAGTTTGGAGGCAGCAGGGATGAGTAAATGTTGCTTCCAGCAGAGAGAGGGACCGAAGCTGACCTCCAAATCAACATGGGTGCTCATGAGAAGGGGGGGGGGGGGGGGGGCATCATGCAGAAAATGGCCAGACATAGCTGCTGTCACACAACACAGTTTGATGCTTTGAGTGGAAAAACATCTGAAATGAAGGAAACGAGTTTTCAAACTGATCGGGGACGGATGTGAGACTGAGTGCAAACAGGGCTGCTGCAGTGGGATGACTCGCTGTTAACTGATTAATGGGAAGATTTTAATGAACGAAGAAACTGCAACCGGAAGATCACAACAAATATGAGTTGTACTGAAACAGGAAGAGGAATAAGACGGCTTTTAGTTACAAAGTGGAAATCTGGCGCTCGAAAAAGAAAACATCTGTTGAGGTGTGATCTCTGTATCTGGATGAAATCTTCACCCTAAAGCAGACACATAAATCAGCAGCTCCGCTTCTAAACTCTGGGACCCACACAAGCTAAAAACGTGTGTGTGTGTGTGCTTCAGGAGTTATAAATAAGAGCATCATCCCAATGTCACAGCATGCAGGGCCGTCAGGGTCTTCTTTCCCCTCAACATGCCTGTTGACACTCTGGAGCAGCTCCTCCTACACGCACAGCGCCCACAAGCGGTCGCTTCTGATCCCCCCCCCCTCTCCTGCATGGATTCAATGCGACTGTATTAAACACACTACGTGCACGCATCACGTGCACATGAGCAACTCAACCCAAAGGGCAACTTTCACAGGATTCACCTGGATTTATTCTACCTCCCTCAAGACTTCTTCAGGGAGCTCTGATTTCCATGCACGTCCCAAACGGCAGAAAAAAAAAAAAGCAATAAAAATGCAAATTTTAATTTGCTCAAATTACACACACATCAGTATTTTCACTCACGAAGTCCATCGCATGCCTCTGCTTACCTGATAAACACTACTGTTTCCCACAAATAGATCCCCAGCGCGTTTAGTCGGCACATTTTTGCCAGTCTCATTTTGTTTTGGAGGAGGGGGATAAGGTGTTTCTGAGGGGAGGGGGGTCACACTCCTGAGAGGATGAAAAAAAATCCCCCTGAAGAAAAAAAAAAAAAAAAAATCCTTTAGTGGTGGAAGAGGAGGAGGAAGAGGAGGAGAGGGGAGGGGGGACTGTGGTTATGGTTTATGACCTCCAAGGTGAGCCGGCAATGTTCCGATTTTTCTCCCTCAGATCCCGGAGTCACCGGTGCTGAGCCGCGGGATGCTCATGACCTCACCGGCCGTGAAATCATGCTTGTGTCCGCACTCACTCCCTCCAGCGACAAAATCCACAAAATCCAGCCCGAAATTGTGTTCAGGACCACGGACAGAGGCTGAAAGAGGTACCGGCAGGGCTGCGGGGAGGAAGCTCGTCCAGGTTTTGGCTCCGTGGGGGGACAGAGAGGGGAGGAGGAGGAAAGGGGGTGCTGGATAGGAGGTTAGTCGCTCACAGGCTGTTGTTAATTGACACACAATTACACCCTCTTAAGTCTAGTCTGTGCGATCCACAGCGCGTAAAGGGGAAACAAGACATATTCCTTCAAAGGTGCTGTTTAATCTGCGTGAAGCTGCGTCTCACTGTCTCCAGATCGCTTCTAAACTGTACATGTGCGGTAAATCCCCTAATTCCACACAGAATAGTCCCACACAGAGGAGTGCGTCTCTCAGATCTCAAGGATTTCTCTCACATGCATCCCACAGGAAGCCGGAGCGCTGCTCTGGATCCGTGCGTATCGGCTGCTGCGGGACTCCCGGCGCAGCTGCTGCTGCTGCTCAGAGAGGGAGATCTGCAGGTAGAACTCGTCGGCCTCCCTTTCTTCTTCTCCCTGTCCTTCTTCTTAACCTCCTGCTGCTGCCTCTTCTTCCTCTCGTAGCTGTCTCCCAGGGGCGAGTTGTAGTAGAAGTAGTAGTAGTAGTACTTGGCGCTGAGGCAGCACGGCTCAGCTACTCCCATTGTCTGGTGGTGGTCAAGTTGGAGACGCACCTGCGGCCGCTGCTGCGCTCCGCATCCGCTCCCATCCGGGCACCGCGTCCGTTAAAAAAAAAGAAGAAGAAGAAAAGCTGTTTCCCCTTCGGACAGGTAAGAGTGTTATAAGCACGTAGACTGCTGCGTATCGGACCGATGTGGACCCTCTTCCATGGCAGCAGAACGGCAGCGACACTGGCCCCTGCCCCGACGCGCGCACACACTCACGTACACACACACACGGAGGTACAGTATGAACGGATCAGCCAGCCCCGGCGCGTTCCGACACTGTATTTTCTTGCTGCAGTCATTTAGCAAACTCCAAAAAACACACCTCACAGCAGACAGACACGCCCACAGGATGCTCTCATTGGTCAGAAGAGTCCTGGACCTGCCACTGATTGGTCGGTGGAGTTGTCACTAGCTGCATATGTGCTCTGCCCCTCATGCACAGATCCCCCCTGAGGAAACCACTGTAATAAGATTGATGAGTTTACACGGAGCTTATGGGCATTTTATTAAAGAGACAAATCATATTAAAGGAAGTTAATTTGATCCGATATTAATGGGAATAAACCTTTTTTTATAGTATTGCTCTTTTCAGGCCCTCATGTGGCTCAAAATGATGCATGCTAATAAAAAAGAAATGAAAATAAAATGAAATCAAGCAAAGTTGCGGCTTTTTAAAGAAGTTTTAACTGTAGCAGTTTATAAACTGTTTAAATTTAACAAATAATGTGCTGCAGTTCAGTCCATGCATGTCCATTTCAAACTGAAAAGGAGTAAAACTCAGTTTAAATTATAACTTAAAGGTCTTTATGTCTAATACAGACCCACAGAGCAGAGAGAAGGTAATGAAAGTCAGTAGTTTCAGCACCTAAAAATACAAAACAACTCAACTTACTGTAGTGTCCACATGACAAACCAAAAAAAAGGTAAACAACTCAAGGCTACAAGCTAACAAGCGCCGTTCTGCCCAGAGAGTCCAGGAACTTTTAGTTCCTGGTAAAACATTTACCAGGAACTAAACTGTTCCTGTGGTCCTTCTTTGCTGCGTTGTGACCAAGGGGCCGAACACCCTGGTGGACAATTCGAAACAGCACAATGATGTTTGTAGAGGAAAAAATAAAGGAGATTACAAAAACATCACCTGTATTGCGGGCTAATTTTAAGACCCAGAACTAAATTCAGACCCAAGTTCCAACAGGTGAAATGCAGCCATGTACAGATTTAAAAGACAGATGGTCTGATCTTTGTTCACGCTGAAATATTTGGTCTTTTTCAACTTCTTAATTTCAGTCCCTGACTGCATTTAATAGATTTTTTAAAAGTGGATTTCATGTGTGAATACAACTAAAACTCAACATTTGAAATGTGTGTTAACGGGCATACTTGGGTGTATGTCCTTCAGTCAGACTAAAACTAGCTGACACTGAAGTTAAACGAACCCCAAGAAGATGAGAGGCAAACAGAGCAAAGCTTCAGAAACGTCGGTACAGAGGAAGAGCTGTAACCCTTTACTGCTGAACCTATCATTGATCATTTTTCAAGAAGTTGTGGTAAGAACATCTAAATTGTTACTCATTTTTAACAACAAGTGTTTTCTGCCTTGAAAGAATATATTTACTGAGTAATTCATTGATTTATTTTTTTCAGTTAAATGGTGTTAAAAAGTCTAAATCAAATTTTAATCTCCAGGTATTTAAAACGCTTTTTTTTCCCCTGAATATTAAATTAACATTTTTGTAATGTAGTCTATATTATACCAATGAAAGTACAAAAACTCCATTTTCATGCCTTCATTAACTTAATTAATAAATAAAGTGCCGTCTTTAAATGAATTTTGAGAGCTTTTACACTTCCTCTGAAATCATAGTGTTGACCCAAAACACCAGAAGAAGAAGAAAAGAAAAGAAAAGAAAAGAAAAGAAAAGAAAAGAACACTGAAAATGTTCTGGATGGAAACACAAGTGACATGGAGCAGTTAGAAGAAGATAAAGATGAGGAGGATGAAGATGAGGATGAGGAGGATGAAGGGCATCAAGATGAAAGTTCAGCCCAGACAAGCAGAGATGTTGAGATCCCATCAAAATGGGAGGTGGAGAGGACAGGCGAGACTGGACACCTGAAGTAAGAGAGACACTGAAGAACAAACAAACAAACCTGTAGAGCAAACAAAGAGAGGGCAAGTCAATAAACACAGAGTGCCAAAGAGACGGAGCAGGTTGATGTGAGACTGGTGGAAGCGTCGGCTTCATCTTTCCCTGAGCAAGGAAAGAAACTGTTACAGCGTCTACCACAAAGTGAACTAAAAGGCTGTAAATCTACCTGACATGTTCTATATTTAAAAATGTCATGGAGAAAACTAGTTTTTGTCTATAAAATCAAAATTGTTGTGAGAAAAAAAAGTTGCCAAAACCACCCAATGTATCAGATGTGTTAAAAAAAAAATACCATAAACAAAATAATTCAGCATTACTTATTTTTTATGGATTACTGTTTATTGGATTTATGGATTTTTTTTTAAGGTTTACTGGGTTAAAGAGGTCAGTGAGAAGGTTCAGCATCAAATCCAGAGTCAAGGATTCCCATCATCTTCAGCCATGACTTGCAGTACCTATAACGTGCCCATGCTGTGTGCGTAACTCTGGACACATGTTTGCACAGGAAGAGGAGTGCAGTTTTTGGTGCAGTAAAGGAGACCAGTGCAGACACTCAGAGCAGCATTAGAGACCTCACTGCTCCATTTGGTGAAGATGTGCAGCGTTATCGTCAGCTCAAACTCCCCAAAATATAATCTGCATCCAAGGAGGATGAACACAAGTGATGTTGGTGACCCTGTTTTTGGCTCTAACGTTGATATCCAACAACGTGTTTGTTCTCAAACGACCCTGTTATGATTATTTATGCATGAGCTTTGAAATAAACTTCATTTTTCGAGTGCCACTCCTGATGCAGCCGAGTGAGTCACCAAAGTGCGAGTGCCGTTTCTGATCAGGTCATCCAGAGCTTCGGTTTGAATAAGTAATAAGTTTGTCCCTAATCTGAAATTGATTTCAATTACCCAGCTTTCCCATTGTGGTTCAAGTCTATGGAGCACTATCTCTGGAAATGCTCATCATTTGCATATTGATGGTTTGTAATTCCAAAGAGGATTACACAAACTAATCCGATAATTTTACAACAGGATTTTACAACACACTAATACAGGCTGGAGTGCTTAGATTAACCGCGCGCCTCCAAACAATGTTTCTAAAGTTGTACGATATCACTGGAATATTGATACGGTACACTGACAACCTCTTCTTTGATATTACTGTTTCTATTTCTGCTCACACAGAGAGAGAAACACACACACACACACACACACACACACACGCACACACTCTTCCTCCTCCTAGGGATCGTTTTGTCCGAAGTGTCCGCTGGAACGTGACTTTGATTCTGAGCCTGCAGGCTCCCAAGGAATCACAAGGCTGAGTGATACTGGGACTGTAGAGTGTACACAGAGAGAGAGAGAGAGAGAGAGAGAGAGAGAGAGAGAGGATGCGGGCGGCTGAATATGGATATGATGTCTTCATTAGTGCAAAGGGAAGCTGCTCCTCGTTCTACCTCAGACTCTGAGCTCAGAGTAAATAATGGAAATTCTTCATGTCAGTCAACTGCAGCTGAGCCAGATTTAATGACAGTAAGTCTTTATATTATGTATCAAAAAAGTGCCTCCAGGGGCTGAACAATGTGGGCAACCGATGACATCCACCATCTTCCAGCCTCTGATAAGGACGGAGAAATAATCAGCTTTACTTTACAGAACTGAGCAGCACAAACTGTAGCTGTAACAAAGATCTGCTTTGATTTGTGTTGTCATTTATTCATTTCCATTTTATATAAGTTAGTTTTGAGTAGACACTTTCTGTGCTGACTTTTTTTTTTGATAAATACAAAGAAGTGAAAATATTGAAGCTGCAGCTGCTCTTTAAGTTTGCGTCGGTTCACCTCGATGTTCATTTCATTCAAACTTATTGGTGCTTTAAGGTTTTTTTTTTTTACCATTTGCTCGACAAAAACAGATCAGTTAATCAGTGTAATGATTTCAGCAGCATTAAACAAAGTGTATTCTGGATTTGGTTTTTCCATGTTTGGAAATCAGACCTGTGCCCACTTTACTGTAACCCAGCTCTCACTTTAGCCGGGTTATGAGTCATCCAGCAACACGTCAGCTTTGATGGAGGACTGGAGATAAGAGTCTGTTTTAGATTGCTCTGTGTGACCAATATTTGCCGTTAGTGAAGGAAAGAAATGTAATTTAACTATGAAAAGAATATTTCCACGTCATCAGCCACAGATCCTGAGCTGGAAATCATTCATTCATTTTCTATACCGCTTATCCTGGTCAGGGTTGTGGGTGGAGCCTATCCCAGCTGACTTAGGGCGAGAGGTGGGGTACACCCTGGACTGGACGCCAGTCAATCGACAACCTTTCACACTCAAGGTCAATTTAGAATCACCAGTTGACCTAGTGAGCATGTTTTTGGACTGTGGGAGGAAGCTGGAGTACCTGGAGAGAACCCACGCATGCACGGGGAGAACATGCAAACTCCCCACAGAAAGGCACACCGTGCCTGAACCAGGATTCGAACCGGCAACCTTCTTGCTGTGACCTCTTTGCACTAATAGCTGTGCTACTGGGCAGCCAGCTGGAAATCAAACTTGGAAAAAAAAGGGGAAAAGGGATATCAGACGCCCAGCCACACTCTCGTTTTGATTGGTCGGTGATGAGAAAACCTGAACTGTTTTAACCCTTAAAAGCCTGACCCGTTACGAAGTAGCCAGAAAATTTAACTATTTATTTATTTTTTTATTTATTGTTTGGAAATGAGATGTTTATTGACCACTTTAACAAAATCTACAAAAAAAAATATCGCTCCATCATTTTGTTTGATATATTTTTTTGAATCCATCCATCTTCTACCGCTTATCCATGTCTATAGGTTGCGGGGGTAGCATTGTTATCAGTGAAGACCAGAGGCCCCTGTCCCTGGCCACTTCCAGCTGGACATGTCTGGATCGCCTCCCCAGGGAAGCGTCCAGGAGGCGACAACAAATACAACACCAAGGTGACTTTCAGAGTCCTCAACCAGGACTCAGAGTCCAGCAGTGATGGAGACTTTTAGGTCAACTTAGACTGCTGCTATATTTATTAGAAATTCATGCTGGCAATGGATTCAACCAACTACTGTTCAAACCCAGGCACAGGTTTGAGATCGACTTGGAAAGGTTATATGATGATGATATTTGATTTTAATTCGACCGAAAAAAAACATGGTTCTGAGTATTATTTCTAAATTTAACCTCAGAAAGCCAATTTAGTATCACGCCGAACATCATTTAACCCATATCGCCCACCACTGTCTGAAATAAGAACTACAGCTCTAATGGAAATTTAGGTTTGTTGGTTTTTAAACCAACATGTTGTGTTTGAACAAAGTCAGACTGCCTCTGGGATGGGACAGTTTTCTTCTTCTAATTCAGCAGGAAGTGAAACGCAGAAGGAACAGGCAGCATGATGAATATTTAAACCATTACACAGCCATTAAAGCTCTTTATGTAAATGCAAAGTGCTGTGGTGGTTATTTATACTCGCAGCAGGCTGTAATTGGCTGTGGTCGTTGTTTGGAGCGGGCTGACTCACCCAGCTGACCTGTCACTACAGAAGGTGGTGCTAATGGAGGAGGAGGGTTGGGATGGAACAGCTGTGTAAGTAGAGGGTTCAAGGTTCAAATCCCTAATGGGAAAAATCACAGCAAAGTGAAAAAGCTGTACTCTGAAATCAGCCGGCATCATGTATGTGGGAAATATGAAAATCCCTCCAAAGACTGAGAATTTTTTCAGTGCCAGCCAAACAGCACAGAAATACAAAAACAAACCCCAACAGGGACTGGAGCAGTGAGACACCTAATGGGAAGCTGTGTGGTGTTAGCACCAGAACGCAAAGTTGGCACTTTACCAGTCGATCTACCTTCCAGAAGCTCGCCTGGTGGTGTTTAGCTCGTTTTGGGAAAGACAGATCTCAGATACGAGAGGATTAAATGGGGTGAAATCCTTCGCTGGGTGGCTTAGATATGGAGTAAGAGGCTCAGACATCCAGACGGAGCTCAGAGTACAGCTGCTACCTCATAGCACTGAATGCTGGAAAATGAGGTGGTTCAAGCATGTCATCGTAATGCTTCTGGGTGTCAGTAAATACCTTTACCTTGGAGAGCCTGGGTAAACCTCGAGCACACTGGAAAATCTTACATCCTATCTGACCAGGGAAGAGTTTAGGACCCTTGAGGACAGGCTGTCACACATTGTTGAGGAAAGAGAAGACATGGCTTACTTGGCAAATCTGTAGCCATCATGAACGAACAAACTGTGAGTGAAAGATGACAGATCGACTGATAGAAGGATGGATGGACTGTGCTCAGGTTTTAGCCACACTGCATGAGAGTTTTAAGCTGCAGTCCAACTTTTGACAAACTTTTCTCCATCAACTCTCCGGCCTCAACTCTTTAAATGGATTCCATTGTTTGCTGATTGTGTTGTTCAGACTGTGGGAGCAGGATGCCATCTGCCTGTGATTGTTCTTCATCTGATACTTTATCGATCTCCGTGGAGGCGTTCTGTTCTCAGGGAGCAGCTCTCCAAGAGCACACATCAATTACGGAGACGTATGGAGTAATGTTTTTGTGACTGCTGGTGTAGAAATGTGTGATGCTGCAGTTTGGGGTTGTTTGTATGTTATTGTTTCAGAGATATGAGGTGCTAAATGTAAGAAGTAGAAATCGTTTTCAGGAGCGTTCTGGTGTTTAAAACCTCCAATGGAAAGGTTGAGCTTAGTTCTGGAAACGTAAACTGTTTAGTTGGGTCACAGTGAAGTTTTAGCTATATTGTTTAAATGCGCTGTTTGGTGTTGATTGCACATTTAGCTGCTGTGTTTTTCCAGGATGAAGACCCTGTATCCCATGAGCACTTGCACTCACTGTCGTACAAACCTGACTCTTGCCAGGAAGTGCATTTGTTCAGAAGCTAATGAATGGAAAGCAGATCTCCTTAACACTATTTTTCGTAGTTCTGGTGCTCTGAGACGTGTCTGTAACTGACAGTAACACGACAACCAAGAATTTGATGGAGTCAGAGAAGAGGTGGCAAGATAAAGAGGATTTAATTACATCAGGGTTATAGGTACCCCAAACTCAGCTACTGTCCTCCATCTCCCACCACAAACCTCACAGCACAAAGACCCTTTCTAACAAGACCACAGACCGCAACAGGCGAGCTCAGACTAGCAGGGACAATTATTAACTGCTCTGCCTCCTGATTGGACAGCTCCCAGCCTAAAAAAAACAACAAGGAGCCTGACCGTGTCTTAACAGGTGAATCCACATGAAGCAATAATCACCTGAAGAGAAAAGAGGGGAGGGGGGAAGAGAAAGGACAGACAGGATGGTAAAAAGAGACTCTATCCTTCCTGGTATGTAACAGTTAGTGAATCCTGGTTAAAGGCCCATTTAGGGGGCTTCACACCAACGCCGTTTGGTCTGGACTTTTCTGTTTGATCCGAACCAAAATGATAGGTGTGGAACCTCCCTTGGAGCTTGGTCTGAACCAAACAGAGGGACCTTGGTCTGACCAAAAGCAATGATCTCGGTTCTGGACCAGATGGGACCACAGTCTGGTGAAAGCATTATTTTGAAAGGTTCAAACTTTCATATCAATCACAGGATTACATACTTTCTCCTTCTTTCCTGTCAACGACGATAAAGTTGTCATCTAATTATATACCTCATAAGACGACCTCCGATCAGCATTATGTACAATTCTTCAAGTTGTCGCTGTTGGTGGTATAAAAACATCAATAATATGATGGAGATTTTATTCATTGTTGACTAAATTAAATTCCTGCTCAACATTTTGACATTAGACGGCTGCCAGCCAAATGACCAATCAACCCACGATATCACGTAGGTTCGTCGTGTAAGTTCTGTTAGTCTGTTTGCAATAATGACAGAGTGAAACCATAACAGACCGAACCAGATGTTTACAATGTTACAAAAACAGAGACTTTGGTGTGAAAACAGCCTTATTCTCCCTTTACATGGTTTAAACCAAACCATATGTATGGCTTGGTTTTAGTGTGGTGTCTATACGGATGTTTATGTTTAGCACAGAGGATCCGGATTCTTTCGGCTCAAAGCTCGTTTAAAACTCAGTGAAAACTTTGTGTGAGAGACCAGACTGGTCTCACAGACCTGAGTCCTGCAGAAATCAAACAGGAAGCAGACTAAATATAGCTTGGACCCAGGCTGACACTCTTGCTCCGACAGGTTTGCTTTTGAAGCAGTGGAAACAAAAGTCTGAGGAGTCTGTTGATAGAAAAAGAGGAGTGCTGACAGTTTACAGCTGAGTGGTGCGATCGACTCGGTGTCCAGGACCCGTTATGGTCCACTAAGAACAGCAGTTCCTGAAGAGTCTGTCAGCAGCAGCTCAAGAGGCCGTCTGTGCTGTATGTGATCTTTACCCACACTCTGGTTTTTATTTCTGTTTGCTGCAGGCTCAGCGGTGCGGCTGCTGCTCAAGAGTGAACTCCTTCAGACACACACGGAGCTGAGACGATGTTCAGCAGCAGGCCTGAAGGAGGGATCAATAACTCCAGTTTTCTAATCAAAGCAGCGTCTTAGAAACATTTATCTATTTCTAAAGGTCATCGTGTCCACTCTGTCTTTAGAGGAAGAGGCCTGAACATGAGCATTTTTCATATCAGAGCAGATAATCGATGTCTGCTTTAGGACATACTGCTGTGAGAGTTAGCGTTACAGGAAGAGAGGAAGATATCTGGGATGGATCAAAGAAGATGGGACGTAGCTACCTCACCAAGACAAAACAACCAGGAACTCTCACTGATCCTGGAAGAAATATCAGGAAATGAGACTGAAGCGAGCAGGGATTAGTCTGATCAAAAGTGATCTTATTAAAAAAAAATAAGCAGACGCCCGCTGAGCCGTGAGAGGCCTGCAAAGCTGCTTTTTCCCAGCAGTCAGAAACAACCCTGCTGCTGCTGCTGCTGTTTGCACGTTTCTGAAATGCTGGTGTTCATTCATTTCTGGACTCTTTATTCATCTTCCTGTTTCATAGAGGAGAGCCACATGTTCACATGAAGTGAACACAGCGTGAGATGTTAGACTTTGTTTTGTTTTTTCACTGTGAGCCTTTCGAGACACTTATTTAAGAACTAGTTTGATAAACGTGCGAAAGGAGAGCGCAGCAGCTGTGTCCATTCTTGACCAATGGGGACATTTCCAATGCTAACGGCTGCTTTCGTTTTTCATAAAAGATGCAAAAAATACTGCCCACATCTCCTTGTTAACAGTTTATGACTAAACTTTTATTTGTGTGTATGAGTTATTTAAGTGGAGCCAATAAGAAAGGTCACATTTTCAGACAGATTTAAAGAGGAAGACGTCGAAAACAAGAGACAAAAACAGCACAGCCGAGATAAGAGGAAGGACGGACACGCATGCTCGTCTTTCTGAGGAAGCTTCTGGAAACACAGCAGTCTTAGACACTTGCAGTTTGACAAACAGCGTTTTCTTGTCAGACAGAAACCGCTCACTGCTCCTCATTAGAAACGGAGGTTGTTCTTCCTCAGCTTTTGTTTTTAGGACCGTCTCCCCATCGGCAGGGACGGTCTGAGCTGTTTGTCGGACTGTCTCTTAACATCTCTTTTCATGATAAGCTGCGGCCTCATTTCAGTGCTGTTTCTGATACCATCTTTAAGTTAAGATATAAATGTTTAAATGGAGAATGCAGACCAAAATAAAAACATGACAAGAAGCCGTTAACGGGCTCTTCTGTAGACCCTCCTGTGGATAATCGACCAATAGATGATGTGATATTTCTCTCTGGATGTTTCCAGCAGCTACTTGGAATTAATTCAAAGTGATAACTTCAGTTAGAAACAAATGATGAAACTAAAACACTTCATATATTTTTCTTTATTTCCTCAGAGGAAATGGTTACTTCTTAAATACATTATTCACAGTTGAACGTAATGCAGCTCAGGTCCAATAAAATCAGTTTTTACAGATTAGGAAATATATTTGCTGAGCAGCTTTCTGACCTGTGACAACTTTTAATGAGTCAATAAATGCAGAGATAAGTTTAGGAGACTTTGTTGAAATTAGTTTGTTTAAAAAGGGGGTACTGTGCTTTTTTTTTTTTTTTTTTTTTTTAATTTATACTGTCCCTCTGGTACCTCCATATAAGCTTTATATCATTTAGAGCTTGAAATAAATCCCTAGTTTATTCACACTGATTTAGAAACCCTTTTCTAGCTTTTGGTTAATATTTATTTATTTTAATCTTTAGCTTTAGGCTTCTTATTTCATTTTCATTCATACGTTATTTTACGTTCTCCTCTGGGCCCTGTGTTGGGCTCCTGTGGCTGTGGCTGACTCCTTGTCCCCGGTGCAGACGGCTCCTCTGATGATGTTTTATCAGCTGGTTCATCTGTACTCAGCTTCTGTCTCTTTAAGGCTCCCCGCTTCACAAACCCCTTCCCTCTGATTGGTCTGTCGGGGGCGGAGCTCTTGGCAGACTTTCATGTGTGAGGCTTGCTCCCTAAAGGTGAACCAGGAGATCCTAAAGCGATGATCTCATCAGAAAGTCTCGTGACGATCTCGTGCCAGGTTTTAAAACGGGCTGTTTTAATCTCGACATGATGATTTCTACAACATATGAATTCGTAGCATTTTTAAAAATCTGCACAAGTTTAGTCTAAATATCCAGCATTATGACTTTATATCCATGTTGAAAATATGGGAGAGCTTAACACCCCCTCTTTAAGTGTTTCACAGGTTGTCCAACAGACCAAGTCCAACAACTCAAGCACATCCTTTAGATTCACTTTAAAGTACATCATCCTTCTGCCAGAATTTGGAGGACATGTACTAACAGCATTATCTCTCAGGTTGTGAACAGACTGCGGTGTGTGAAGCGTGATGCCTGCAGGTACAGAGAGAGCAAACACAGCGCTGGAGGTGGCAGATATCACAGGTCTGCTCCAGACTCTCCTGCAGAGGTGCAGACTTGCATCATGACCAGTGAACCTGCACAGCATCCCAAAGGATCCCCGAACCTCTGCTCACTGCTGCTTCAGTTTTATCTGCCAGTTTCCTCAGCCACCTTTTTTTTCTGTTTTACTTCAGTGAAGTCAGAGAATTCTATTTTATAACATTTTATGACGCAAATAACCTGCAACATGTTTACAACCAGGTATAAAGCGTCCTCAGATGACCTCTGCAGGTGAGATATTACTTGCATGGAGGGTGGAGGACTTTGGTTGGATCTCTGCTCATGACTGGGTCAATAAAGTCTCCTCTCAGTCTGAACTCACAGAGTAAGCAGATCAAAGTGTTGTGCTTCAGTTAGCATCATCAGAAAGCTGCTAGCTGCTAGCTCGGCTCTGAGTCTGACGAGGTGAAGCTGCTGACTGGCCTGAACCTCTGCTCTCCTTGATGCTGCTCTGGCATCATCATCACATTGTAAATGTCCTCGTATAATCCTCACACACACACACACAGACACACACACACGCACACACACCATCCAACCTCAACCTTGAGTTATGGCATGGCCGTCACTGGCAATCACATTAAGAGGCACATTCCTTCATATTCACACGGGGGACCACATTGAGCAATCTGCTTAATTTAGCCACACTGATGAATGGTAAAGCTGCTCTCTCTCTCTCTCCTCTCTCTCAGGCTACCTCTCTCGCCCCCCTCTCTCTCCTTCACCATCAACAAACTTCTCCTTCCCCGTCTTTATCCTCGTCCCCTGGCCCCTGCTCGTCTGCCTCTCTTCTCGCATGCTGTCCTTGAGATGGCCTGCTGGTTCTCTCCATGGTTGGTTAAAAATGTCAGACGGACAGAAATACCTGCAGACACCTGCAGACACCTGCTTTCTGCGACCTTCTCCTCACTGGCCGTGCAGGAGGTTCCTCAGGTGTGGAGGTTGAAATGAAGTTCGGCTGCTTATCAACAGGATAATTTGAATTTAGGAGGTGTTTTAAAGAGAAATGGATCAGATGAAAATAATGAATAAAGATAAATCCTTATTAAAGATATCATCTATTAACTGACATGTTCCTCATCTCAGCCTGGCTCCTGACAGACATGAGTGTACAAAAAGTGAACTCTCTTTCCAATAAAATACTGAATCAACATGTTGAACATTATAAACGCAGCAGGACTTGTGGCACAGGGTCAGCACAGCAGTATGATCCAGGTTTTACACTCACTCATTAAACGTGTCACAGTTTAAAAACTGGACACATCAGCTGTGGTGTCCTTTCATCTGGAGCCTCCTCTCCTCACAGAGGAGTTTCTATCATTGGAATGCTGAGAACGTCCTCTCCTCAGGTAAGAACAGCTGCTCCATGCACAGCTGCAGGGTTGGTCAAAAACAAAATGTCCTCCGGAGGGGACGGAAAACATGTTCTCTGTGGAGGACAGAACCATGTGGTCCTGTTTTTCAAGATGGTACGGTCTGCACTAAGACCGCTTGTGGAGAGCAGAGTTTAAAACTTCAGGTGTAG
Organism: Labroides dimidiatus; assembly: GCA_030710495.1. Taxonomy (NCBI): domain Eukaryota; kingdom Metazoa; phylum Chordata; class Actinopteri; order Labriformes; family Labridae; genus Labroides; species Labroides dimidiatus. Next base: position 4,011,947 of record CM061150.1, on the reverse strand, counting down.
CGGGCTCCACAGGGTCACTGTGATCACATCACTGGATGAAATAAAAATGCTAGATATGAACAAAATTAACTTTACTGAAGGCTGCACGGTGGTACAGTGGTTAGCCCTGCAGCCTCACAGCAAGAAGGTAACCTGTTCAAATCCCAGTTCGCCTGGTGGTGAGTTTTAGATAAAAACAAAGTAGTTATGTAGTTTCATTTCATTTTATGTTGTGAATTGTTATTTCATAGTTTTTTGTCGTTTAGAAGTTTAACGTAGTTTTATATCAATGTATGTTGTTTTATGTAGTTTTGTTCTTTAATGTGGTTTTATGTAATTTATGTAGTTGAATGTAGTTTATTGTCATTTTATTTTGTTTAATGTAGTTTAAAGTTATTAAATATTGTTTTATGTTGTTTGGACATTAAATGTAGTTTTATATTGTTCGATGTAGTTTTATGTCTTTTTTTTTCCATCTACTGTAGTTTTTATGTTTGTAGATTTTAATGTTGTTATATGTAGTGTTGTCGTTTATGTAGTTTAAAGTTGTCTTATATCGTTCATGTAGTTTATTTTCTCTTTATTAAGTTTAATGTAGTTTTGTCATTTAATGTTCAATTTTGTTTAATGTTGTTTTATGTTTATGTAGTTTATTTTCTCTTTATGTAGTTTTATGTCGTTTATGTAGTTTTAAGCAGTTTTGTTGTTTAGTGTAGTTTTATGTAGTTTAATGTAGCTTTATGTCATTTTAGGTCCTTTAATGTAGTTTTATGTTGTTTTATGTCATTTAATGTAGTTTAAAGATCGTACTTTTTTCTATCAATGGTGGAAACATTGTATGAAGGATGCATGTATCCTTTAGTTTTAGTCTTGGACTGTAAGTTTGAGGTTGATTGGCAGCCATGTTGAGACACTTTAGATAGGAAATTAGGCTTTAAAAGTTGTTTATGTAGAAAAAATAAACAGGCATCACCGTTCTGGAAAGAAAGCAAAACCTGTTGGTAAAAATGGAAACCAGTGTACGAGTCAGCTTAGCACGTCTGTTGATTATTCAATCATTCATTTTTCAATTTGATGTTGATTTCAAACACCCTGAAAAACATCTTTGATGTGGACGTCGGAAACGATAAGTAAGGTTTTTTTTTTAATTTGAATGTTTTTTTGTTTGACTCGCGGGAAGAAAACAGTGTTCATACCTCAGAACTTACCGACTGATGGCCGAGCTTCTGGTGCTGATGCATGAAGCCCATAAAAAAAAGAGCTTCTGGGTTAAAAAAATAAATAAATAAAACTAGAAGAAACCGATTGGAGATATTGGTTTAAAGCATTTTTACTCATAGTGACGTAAGAGCGTGTGTGTGTGGCTGTTTGTGAGTGGAGTTTGTGTATTTGTTGCTGCAGTGGTCTTATTGTTAACACCATCAGCCCCGGGCATGTGTGTGCAAAGCGTGTGCATGCAGTGATTATTAAAGTGCATATTGCCTCTCAGTTCGTGTGGGACTAAAACATAACACTGGAACCTGCAGGGCTAGCAGGTATTTCTCATGTTGAATTCAGCCTTTGAACACAGTCAGACTCTAACAGGTTCAGTATTTATGTTGAAATCTGTTCATTTTTAAAGACAAGGTTTTCTGACATCAAAAAAAATCTTGTTTAACTTTTTTAAAGTGGCCCCTGCCAGCCGTGAGCAATCTTTTAGCTTCAATCTGTCAGTTCAAGGCTTCAGTTTTTAGATACTGAGGCCAAATCCTTTTCATACAAACAGTCCAGTTTTCCTTTGAACGTTTGAGCGTTTAAGACAAATCTGGGCCGCGTTTAAACGGTTTAAGCAAATCCAACTGGAGATAAATATCACAGAGCATCTTTTCCCATTTTTCATCTACAGTAAATACAGTTTGTTCAGGTCTGGGAAATTCAAATAAAGGATTTATGACCTTTACTTTGGTGTGTTGCAACCTTTAAGCGCCGCTGACCCGCTTTAAGTGCCTTTCCCTCCAGGAGAAAACAACCTCTATGATCTTCACCCTCACTTTAGCTTAAAGGAAGAAAGGCGTCACGACAGCAGCACCAGGCTCAGCAGGAAACCATCCGTTCATTACATCAGTCAAAATCTCCATTGAGATTAATACCAACGGGGTCATGCCATTTTATTCCTGAGGAGAAAAATGCAGTTGTCAGTCGACCTAATTGCGCTCTCATGGTGCATGAGGGCCCGCTGAGTTATTGAGAGCTCTACCAGCAAAATCATGATCGACGAGCAGCAGGAGGGCCTGACATCGCACTTCACACGCCGGCTGCTCCATCAGGACGGAGGGGGGGGGGGGCGGAGCAGAGAGGAACAGAGAGATGGAGGGATAGTGCCACATCACAGAGACTCCATCCATGCCAGTGTATAAATGCAAATGAGGCCAGATAATCCCACTGTTTCTGATGCAGTTTGCTTTCTTAGATTGCTCTGTTGTGTTGACGTGTCCCAGAGTTATTACACCTCAGCCATCAGATCAGCGAGCGCTTTCTGGCTTCTTCCTCTGCAGTGAAAAATGGTGATGGGAATATCAACCCTCATCTCATACAAATCATGTTCAAACGCTACTTTTCTCCTGTTTGAAGTGCACTGCGGAGCTGGCGGTGTTGTGTGCTATATCAGATCAATGCATTGTATCTGGAAAATGAGCTTTTCACAGCATTTTTTTTATTTGCAGAAACAAAATTTTGACCAATAATCTGACAGCCTGCAGTGATAAGTCAGTATGTGCATTTGCATATGAAGAGACTATGAATGTTTGGTGTTTCTGTGAGTGTATGTTGAAGAAATCAAAGTTTAGTGTGAACCTCATCAATCCACTTTAACTGACATCTCCTCTTCATGCAGCACAGGCTCACAACACTATTAAACAGACCTGAATTATGTCTTTGGCCTGGATGCCTCGAGTCAGAGTCAACAAAGTTAATATTTTTCAGAGCATCTCTCCCTGTGCAGGAATTATGGTCGAAGGCCCACAGCCAACAGTTCAATGTCCGAGCACAAATCTCACTGTAATCCCGGTCAGCCCAGACCACCTGGAAGCCATCGATGGTGACAGTATGGTCGGTAGAATCTTGATGCAGCCACGCCTCCTTAAGGGACACCACGCTGCATCCCAAGCTACATCCTCTGGCTTGTCCTGCGAGCTCGTCCATCATTTTGAGCACAGATCTCTAGTCGCCCATAATCAGAGAGGGAAGACAAGGGTTACTAATTGTCTCCAAAAGCTTGCGTCTTCTTCCACCAGCTCTCCTCCCTCATAGCTGAAATACACCAGATGCATCTCCAGTCTGTCTCCGCTCCGTCACAGTACTGCATGGCTGGTCCGACAGGTCGCAGCTTATAGGCAGCCATCCTATTTTTACTGGATGCCGGAGCTGTGAAGTGTCAATTCAGAGCAAAGTAGATCAAGCGGGACAGGAAGTAGTGCACGGAGAGTACCTAAAAAGAGGCTGAGACTTTCAAAATAAAACAAACCGTATCAAAACTAGATCATGTTTAGCTTTACCAATGAAACAAACATCACAATGAGCGAAGACACGCCAGGACTCGACAGGTTTGAGGTTTTACAGCACAACATGAATGCAGAGGATTATTACTTTGCTGTGGACTAAACACGCAGCCGGTGAGAGTTGACAAACGCAGTAGGGCTGCAACTAACGATTATTTTCATGATCGATTAGTCTATCTATTATTCTCTTGATTAATCGAGTAGTTGTTTGGTCCATAAAATGTCGAAAAATGGTGAAAAATTTTGATGTTTCTTGGAGTCCGTGATGACATCATCAAGTGTCTTGTTTGCAAACCAAAGATATTCCGGACTGTCTTAGAAAAAACAGAAAATATTCACATTTATGAAGCTGAAATCAGAGAATTTGGATTTCTTTATCTTAAATAATTACTTTAATGGATTAATCGATTATGAAAATAGTTGATGATTATTGTTTGATTAATTGTTGCGGCTCTGAAACACAGTCAACATGCAACGGAGTGGAGCTGGACTGCAGACTCATCTGGTGTATTTGAGGTGTCGGTTTCTTCCCCCTCTGCAGGAATCTCCAGCCGATGAGACAGTGGCTACTAGGGGCTACTAGTGGCTTCGGGGCTACTAGCTTAGCATGGGTGTAAACATAGCTGTACGACTGCATCAACAACAGCAACAGTGTGCAGGATGAAGTCTGCGATTTTACCATGAAAAACAGTCCACAGCTCTTTCGTTCCGCACGGCCACAGAGGAAAAAATATAAAAAAAACACACCAGAGAAAAATCTGACATGTTTAGTAAAATGATGGTGGGCGCAGAAAGAACGAACGGGAACAACGATAACAGGCTGTTTAAAACATACGGATCCGATTTCAGGAGAGAACAAATAGACCTTAGCAGCAGCGATAATGACCACAGCAGAGAGGGATGACCTTTCTCCACCTGAGCACCTGTTTGAGGTTTGAGATTCCAGATTTGTGCCATAAATCTACGGCTAAATGGTGACGATGCTGCATCAAGTATTTCTTCATGATGAAGAAGAAATGGAGCTCAGTGCCTGCATGCAGTAGCAGATCACCATGCTAACTGTTTGAAGCATCAGCTCCTGTATTCTGTGGTTTGAAGGCTGCTGTGGATTTAGTCTCCGGTGAGCTTCAGGGTTTTTGCAGCCTGTAGAGACGGCTCAGAGGGCTTTCAGCTGAACTGAGTCTTAGTGGAATGTTTTACACAGATCCTGTCAAACAGCTCTCCGCGTACTCGACAACCTGTGTGTGTTTACAAGGTTCAAGACTCAAACTTGAACTAGTTGAATAATTTATCAGCGCAAGATTCAAATCCAGGACCCCACAGGAAAACCTTCTGCTTTGCCAAGTGAGCTGAAGCACCTGAGTGTCTGCAGCCTGAACATACAGGCCTGTTCATCTGTGTCCTGCAGCACTGCATGTTCAGTGGCGTGGCTTCACATTTTTAGCACCGACAGACAGACAGACGTATAGCTATCCTCCAGACTGCAAAGAGCCTGACAGCATGTGTGAGGAAGTGGATTTCTCTGTGTGTTTATCTGTAAGCTGGTGTGAAATGCAGGGCTTCCAAAATGAGAAAAACTTGTACCCGGCAGGAAAAACAAGAGTAAGAGTCAAGAGTCTCCAGACATGCCTGCAGCTCTGTGAGGTGGAACTTCTTTTTAACCCAGTTCATCCCAGAGGTCAGGAGAAGCAGGCTCCAGCTCCATTTGAAAACATACTGCAGAAATGTTATCGAGCACACCTATAAGGGTCACCTGACACCAGGTGAAAGAACACGACGCCTCACGTCAGTGCGTTATTTGCCACCAGTTTTGTTTTGTAACATTTAAAAACCGTCATTTCAGACTCTGTTTGAAACGTTTTGTCTCTTTAAGGCTCCCTGCTCCACAAACTCCCCCTTCCCTCTGATTGGCCAGTCTTCTAGAAGTCTTTCAGGGGCAGAGCTATGGGCAGACCTTGGTGTTTGAGGCCCTTCATTGTGTCATGATGTCATCAAATCTCATGAAGACTTTTGACGCTTTTTTTTTTTTTTTTAAATCACAACAATGTTCGAAATATAGGGATACATAATACCCCCTCTTTAATGATCAATTATAAGATGTTATACACGTGGTTTTTCATCATGTGTGTTTGGTTCAGACCGGACAGAAAACAGGTCACACAGACACACGCTGAAGTGCAAATATCATGAAAGTTTCAGGAAGCAAGCGGAGAGGTGTGCTGTAACCCCACCAGGGAGATGACCGATAGCCCACACACACCTACACACACCTGCACACACTCAAAGAGATACACTCACTTATTTATACAGACACACAAATGCACATAATGTTGATGCACATGCATAAACACACAAAGACATATTTTCACACTCTAACATAGATCATGTGGAGCAGAGCGTCCTGGGTCTGAACGCAGGATGACCTCGAATTTAAAATCCAGCTCACCATGTCAGGCAGCATGAATTAAACATGAGCAAACTCTGCATGTATTATTGCCAGGAGGAGGATGCAATTACATTTCCCTCAGGTGCTCAAGTGCAGGATAGTACAGGAGGAGTGGATTGAAAAAACAACTCACATGGAGAGGAAAAAAAAAAAACAGGTAACACAGAGGTAGCAGAGATTTGGTGGAGGTCTGAGGAGCAGATGGTGACGACGGCCCTCATTTATCAAACGTGTGTACGACCAAAAAATGACTGTACGCTCACATCCACGCACGGATTGGGATTATTGGATCATGCAATGCAAAGAATTTTCAGACTTGCATATTTAGATTGTTAAATTTGATATAACTCCAAGAACATATCAAACATTTCACTATTTTTCTACCAATCTGTTAAGATCTACACTTATAAAAGAACAACTTGAGCCATCAGGTGATTTCTTCATATAAAATAATGTTTCCTTCAAAGATTAGAGCGTCTGTTGTGTCCACAGTAAAGACTCTGCAGAGATTATTCAGCGTGGGTTTGTTTATTTTAAGGATGCCGTATTGATCAACTCAAAGATTGTTGTTTCTCTCCGACAGATATCATCATATTAATCTGAGCTGTGTGTGGAAAAAGTGGACGATTTAATAACCGAAGACATTCAGAGATGAGATGACAACCAATCAGCTCCTCTGAGGAGAGAGTGGAGCTCTTACCAGGTCTGCATCAGTCTGTGACAGGTCCAGGTTCAGGTTCAGGTCCAGGTTTAGGCTGGAGTCTGACTGCAGCTTCTTCAAGAGCTGACATGCCTTTTTGTGGTGATCTGTCCATCTGTCTGATATTTCTGGACCTGAGCGGAAATAATCAGTAATTTTAGAGCTTCTAATAGTTAATCTCACAGATTAATTAAAGTATAAATGATGGATGTGTAAATCAAATATTTAAACTCTGCTTTAGTTTGGTTTGATACATCCACGCTGCTGAGGGCTGCAGCGCTCTCCTTACAGACGTGGTTTTTCTGACTCTCTTTCACGCCACTTTTCAAGCGTTTCCAGTTTCTCCACCTCGGTTGCCATGGTGACGTCGATCTCCTGCACAGAGACGTAATGCGTCCCTCCATGTCGAAAACTCTGCGGGTTAGACCAGCTGGATCTTGAATATTTAGGGACATGTTATTTAAACTGTGATTGATTTCAGGCGTACGTCGTGATTGGCCCTGGTATGCATGTTTCATAGATCATGCGAAGGCTGCCGTTAGCTTGTTTCTGCACCCAAATCCGCACCAGTTCTCACGCACAACTGATAAATGTGGACCAGCGTGTTGTCAATGTGCAGCTGCTTTCTTGCTTACATAACCTGAGAGCACATGGTGAAGTTATTGCTCTGCCTGATAAGAAGGTAATTAAAGAAGTCATGAAATAATTTAAAGCTTTGAATAGTTCAGAGTTTTTAATTAGTTTCTGATTTATGTTGTTTACACCTTGTTTCTCCAGTTACAGTTCAGCTGTAATCAGAGTTTATCTCTTTCAAATGCTCGGTTTGTGTGGAGTTGTATCAGTTTGAGTCTGAGTTTTATTTTTTCCTTCCAGACTTTCACCTCCTCACCGTGATGCCAGACAGGGACAGATTTAAAGAAGCATAAAACACACCTCAGCGTTAAACAGCCACAGCTGCAAATCTGGAAGATAAGCTCGAAAAACTACAGCCTGCACATCAGCGACACTTTGATTTCCTTCAGCACAAATTCAGCGTTGATTATTTTGTTGTTAATCGATTGCTCTTAAATTGAGGATTGTTCTGGGAATCATGCATTGAAGCTGTAAATGGTTCCATCTGTTGTTGACATCCATCTATGATTCAAGTGTAACGGCACATATGGAAACTTCTGACTAATAAACGCGGATGTATTTATATGTCACTGACATGAGTTATAAATGTTTTTAATATGTAAGAAGAAGAAAAAATAACCCCAGGAGCATTACTAAAGTATTTCACTCTGTAGATGGAAATAATGACAAATGACAGAACAATGTGAACTGACCTTTGACCTTGTCAGTCACAAGCGGCTGCCTGTGCATACTAACTTCTTGCCCCAGGGTTGCATGCAAACCTGCTCGTGATTGCAAACACGGAAAGGGTCAATGTTCCTTATGGGTGCTGTGTGTCTGAACCTACAGCAAACTGCACACAGAGTGTGACTCACAGGACTGAAGAACGCTGCTCTGAGAGGACGGTTTGCTTTGGATGGACTCCAGTGAGATGTCCATCACAGAGGCTGAGGTTTGTTTTTCTTACCTCATCAGGCCTGTGGACATTTGTTTTAAAAGTAGTTACCTCAGTGCCCCAAACGATGTGCTTCCCTGAATCTCTGCGTTCCTTTCGACAGGCAGCCCAGGTTTTCTTCCTTCAGGCTCGTCTGAATCAGCACAGCGAGGAGTTACATCAGATCCAGTGGACTCGAAAGCCTCAGTCCAACCTCTGCTGCTCGGAGCATCCCAGCACCTCAGTGACTGACACATGTAACGCAGCATCTTTTCTGCCCAAGCATGCTGCGATCAAAGCGCGCTGTGTTAGACTGGAAAGATACCTGACAGGTGCATCATGGGGGATGGAGTAACCTTGTGTTAAAGGTGATAGATTGATGCTGCCTCTGGTGCAGGAACTGATTTCACCTGTTGATATTTTTTTTTTTTCTATGATTTCATACTTGTCGTAGAGAAACTGAATGTGAGCTCATCATCTCAAAGAACAGCTTCCCCTGACACGGGTCAAACTGAAGTGCATGTAACACTTTTTCTCACGCAGACTTTCCGTCGAAGAAGTCAGGGGAGACGTTGAATTTTCAGTTATTTGATGATAAAAAGTGAAAATGACACATGGTGTGCCCCCAGGATCAGTTCTCGGTCCCCTCCTGTTCATCCTCTACATCAGTGTTGCTCAAATTGTGGCCAAGGACCACTAGTAGTCTGCCAGCACATCCTAGTGGTCCGCCTTGATGGTGAGTGATTTTTAATTTTAATTTTTAATTTTTTATGGAACATTAAAAAATAAATCGAAGAAGTCGAAGAAGAAGTCGAAGAAGAAGTCGAAGAAGTCAAAGTCGTCGAAGAAGTTGAAGAAGAAGAAGAAGAAAGTTTAAAGGGACTCACAAAGGTCCCTTGAACTCCCCCTGAGAGAAAACGGTCAAGCTAACGTTAATCCATTAACAAAATCAAAATCCTCATGTGTCGGTGGCTTAAAACGGGGACAGTAAAAAGAAAATCAAATGAGGAAGAGAAAACCTCCAACACCAGCCAGGAGAAGGTGCAGCAGCAAGATGATTCAGCCACAGTGAGCTTTGTGGACACCGTGGAAGCTAACGTTAGCATCAGTACTGGTAGCCATTACATATATGATGTCAGTTTATGTAACATCAGTTGGCTATCTGGGCTGTTGTTCTGGGGTGCTTTAGCTTGGTGGTCCATGAGGGTTTTTTGGGGTTCCTTGGTCTGAAATAATTTGAGAAACACTCCTCTACATGCCCCTCCAGCATGGACTTCAGATGTACTGCTACGCCGATGATACCCATCACTTCGTTTCCACTTAAACCATGGCTCCTCCCATTTTTTCCACCACTACAGACTGCCTCACTGCCATAAATCTAAAATCATTCTAATGGGCCCAAATCCATCTCCTCTCCACACCTTTCCTGGATCGTGGTTAACATCAGGGTTGCTGCAAAGAAAACTTCATTTGATAAACTAATATGCACATGACTTATTTGTAAAAGTGAAGACAAAGAAAGTGCTGAAGAAGTTCATGTGAGGATGGAGGACTCAAAAATAAAGTTTCAGCTCAACTTTATGCAGATTTTCAGGTATTCAGGACCAGGCAGTGACACATGGGCGAGCAGGTGTCTGTTTGATTGACATGCACTTAGAAAACAATCCTGTCTAACATCTGCCTGTCTCACATGGAGGAAAGAAAAACATAATGGAGGAGAAATTGATCCCTGCTGTCTCTAGTTTTTGGATTACCTGTGATGCATCTTTTCTTGGGGAAAGAGTGCATCTGACTAAAAACAGCAACACAACGTCCGACAATCACAGACTTCTCTTAAGAGCATTTGTGAACACAGGTTTCAGAAAGTGGCAGAATCTCTAAATAATACCAAGTTTTTAAAAGAAACAGGACGCTGTTTAAATTTGTCATAACAAAATTGGATGGTTAGCAATTCATATTAACACCAAAGTTTATCCATATTTGCACAATTTTCTTTTAAGTACAGAGTTTAAATGATTTGTAAACCAGTACATTCATCAACATTTTACAGAGTTCCAACATTCGAGAGCTTTATTTTAAAAATAAAGATGGTCTGGTTGAAAAACCTTGTGAGTTCACCTCAGAGACAAAAACTTTAAAAACTTTGACCCAACTCCTCTCTGTAAGCACTTCCTCCAGTTTGCTCTCTGAAAAGAGACTACAAACCAGAGCAAAGCGTCCAAAGTTTGCCTCGTAAAAAGGATCATTTCTTGTACTGCCAGTTTCAGACGAGTGTTGAAAGAGACTGAGGACACTGCAGGAAGGAAAAACCTTTTTGTGACTGAAGAATTCCTCCCTCACACACAGCAGACGTACTGCTCTGTTACAAGCCAGCAAACTGGTTATGTAAAAAGGCTTTTTTCCCTCCATCAAACTCTGGAGTCACAGGTCTGCTTGTGCTTTGATGGGTTATTTATTTCGTCTCGCTAAAAAACTTTTTTGTAAATTCAGAAGTAGCTTGGCTCAATCAAACCCTGGGTTTGTATAAATCATATAGACCACAAACTGCCTTTGTTAAAAGCTACAGTGATCTCACTGGTTACACATTCAAGAGTAAAACTCAGTCTACTGGAACATAATCTCACATTGATTTCGATTGGTTGTCTGCTTATAAATATTGGATTCAAACATCTGTATTCCCTGCAGTTCATCCTCAACCAGCTGACAACTGCTGATGTGGGACCAACTGCAACCTCTGAGCGACATCGATCAGGATGTGCACGGCTGCTGCTGCTGACCTCAGGTGAAACACAGGTGTGTGTGTGTGTGTGTGTTTGTGTGTGTGTGTGGTGTTTTCTGCCATCTTCTCTTTCTCCTTATAGGAATGTTTATCAGACTGTGACGGCACGATTCCGCCACCAGCATCAGACAACACACACACGCACACACACCTTGCACTTTAAATAATTTACTTTATACACACAGTAAATCGTAATTTGTACTACAATGTTGACAGTTTGCCTTCTTGGTCTTTCTAGTTGGCCCCACATCTGACAGGAGAGAAAGCGGTCAGAACTGATTGACACTCGGTGTGACCCTGCTCTGACAGAAAAGTTCACTTCATCCACACTGGAACACTTCTACAGCTCACTGAAGTAAACGCAGTTCCCAAACAGAGGATGCTTTTTTTGTCTGGCTTCACTTTTTCTGTGATGAACTAAAACAAATCACAGTTGACAGATAAACATCTGTCATCTGAATGACGTATTTCAGCTTTAGACATGACGGCAGACTTTGACGATGGTGCTAAAGGAGGCGACCGTCTCAACCGTTCTCACCATCGTGCCATTTACAAATTAAACAAGTTTATAGAGGTAAAAACAGTGAATTGACAAGACCGTGTGTTTGTTCATGAAGGGTTCATATTCTTCTCTCTACAACAATTTGAGTAAAGCTGGACAAAAAGATGTATAGAAACATTAATGAACATCCTGTACGTGTATTTTTTCACAGCTGGTCTGAGTATTAATATTTTGTTTATCTGTTGTGAAACAGAGAATCAATAAAGGACGGACTTTTGTGCTGCCAAAAGAAAAAAAGTGTCTTCTTCATCTCACCAATGCTTACGGGAACAGATTTATAACAATGACCTTTGATAGTGTGTATCATACAGCTGGCAGATACCGGCTAATTTAAAAGATGACTGTATTCAAGGGGACTATTTAATGCTGGCTGAGATTCATTTGTTTATTTGTCCAGAGTGTGGCTCTTTGTCAGTATTGCCTTAATAATGTTGCCCACCCCAGATCGAGGGGCTCCCGACCCAAACTTTGAAAAACTCCTGATTTCAGACAGTGATTCCCAAATTCTAGACTTATCTGTTGACATGCAATTGACCTATGGCTAAGTCCCGCCCTAAACATGATGAGCCAATCACAGTGTGAATACCATTCCCATACACTTGGACAGTCTCTGCCCTGACATCCACTTAAAGACAGAAAGTCAGTTTTTGTTTGGTTCTACGACTTTTTTTTTTTTTTTTCTTTCATTTTAAGCTTGAAAATGGTCACATGGTGTTGATGAGCTACACGCAACTCCGACACAAGGTATCCTGAGAGGCTGGGCGACGGAAGCCACAACTCAACGGAGAGAAGTGTCTTCTTTGGATAAAGTTGTGCGGTGGACCACAACATCAACTCAATGTGAATAAAATTAACAAGGATGTTTACGTCTGTTCTAAGGTGAGGCAACATCCAATGTGAGGTTACATGATGTCACTTTGCTGGAAAGAAATATAAAGATATTTTCAACACTAGAACCGCCACAGCAGTCTGACTGACAGTTTGGGATTTTCCTCTAACCTTAGCTAAATTAGCCTAGCGTTAGCTCCTAGCTGTGTTGTTCATCATGTCTCTTTGTTTGTTGGAGTTCATTGGCCAGTTTTGTTCTTTGGTGATCGTCCATCATTGTTAGCTGTTGTCCAAAGGGCTCTAGTTAAACTAACGTTAGCTTCTGTAGCTTAGCTTCATTAGCTTATCTGTAATAGCCCAGATAACAAAGGTTGACAAACGTTCTGCTGAATGATTCAGTGTAAATACTGTAGCTCGAAACTTACAGAGACACTCTCTTGGTAAAGATGGTAAAAAGGAGGTTAGATTTTTCTCATGACTGATGCTGATCCTCTATCATGTTGTCTGAGATGCTGATGGTAACCAGACATAGTTTATCAGGTTTGCTCTGGGACCTGTAAGTTTTTTCTTGTAACTGAAGCTTTTTATGGACCTTCTAAATAATAAAATGATTCATATATCCCTCCAATGAGGAGTTTAGACCCTTTAGGTGACTTCTAGGTGATCTGTGATCTTTCTGTCTCCAAAAATCATCAATGACATCCCGTGAAATGTCTCCTACTGTAACACCTGCCATAGCACCTGTCCCTGAATGTTCATCGTTTGTTTGAGTAAGTGGAGGGGGGAGGGGCTTAGCCATAGGTCAATTAAGTTATCACTGAGACAAAAATAAAATCGACGCTGTGAACAGGGGCGCTCCCAGGGATTCTGGGCCCCACCATCACTTCTTTGTCTAAAACGATGTCGGGCCCATTCATCCAAACCCAGCTGTGATGTTAAAGCATGAATTTCCTGTTTGAAATCAACATGACATAAAACAGCTCAGTATTTATAATTCTGTATGCTTGGTGATTAAAGTGTGTGCGCCCCAGGCTTTGTCGCAGTGGTCACTGGTTCAACCCCTCCACGCTCTACCCCTGCTTTCTTTTCATGTGGGGGATGTGATAGAATAAACTCTTCACCCCCTTTAACTTTTCCACGTTGACATGTTACGACTGCGGTTTGAAACGTGGGCTCTCAGGCTTTTAAGCAACAGAAATTTGACATGAGATGAGAGGATACGAGTAAAAAAACAAAGAAATGCATGCACAAACAAAACTATGAAAAGCTTTGAGTGCACTGCTGTGAAACAATAAACTGAGATCAGGTGCACAGAGATGCCTTCAGGTACACTCGTGCATCCAACAGATGATGCTTTTTGGAATTTTAGAGGTTTTAGGATGTGAAACAGAAGGAAACAGTGGAAAATCAGAGAGCGTTAAATACTCATGTAAAGTAGATTAGTGTTGCTTCTTTTGCCTTCTGTCAGTGTTAATCTAACGTGGGATTTGACTTTCTTAGACTGTCGTTATGCCTTAGAGAGAGGAGAGAGGTCTTGGATGCAGGAATTAAAATATATAAACACGGTTTGGTTGTTTGGATCAGCTCATCTTTAAACCGTGCAGCAGAAATGCCTGAACGTTTGTGATTCTGCTTTGCGTGGCTCCTGTTGCTACTAATTACTTGTTGTTTTCTGGGTCAGACCTGTTTGTCTCTTGGTTAGAATAACTGCAGTTAAACTTGCATTTATCTTAGAAAACATCTGCGTAGAGAATCGTCCAGCCCCGTGGTGTGTTCAACAACATTACCACAGCATTAAGCCCCCGACTTCTGGGACTGTGTGCAAGAAATGAGGAGTTTATGAAAGCAGAAATGATTCTTTTTCTGCCTCCTTCTCATCCTCAGCTCCACATCCTGCCGCTGTCTCTCTCCGCTCTCTCTCTCCCTCTCTCTTATTCATTATCTGCCTCGCTCTATCTCCCCTCCACTGTATTGTCCTATGAAAGTCGAAGCAGCTGTATTCCCTCAGGGCAGAGAGAACAGATGTAGCCGGCGTAGAGGAAGAGGCCAAGATGAGCAACCGGAGCCCGGCTGCCTTCTGCAAATTTGACTCTCAAATACCACGAAAAAAAAAAAAAAAAAAGGAAAATGAGGAGACGCATAAAAACAAATCTGTATGTCACTTTGTGAGTCATCAAGACTGTACTGCCTCCTCCTCCTCAGTCTCTTCTTCATGCTTCACTGGACAGTCTGTGTCTGAAAAATTTGTGTCTATGTTGATATTAGTTCAGACTTGTTCTTTTATAATTTCAGGTTTAATATTTAATGAAAGGATGATATATTTATCAAACCTGAGCTGTTTGTGTAAAGTAGTGCATCTTTATGGATTTATTTTGTAATGTATAAGAAATCTGGATGGTATTTATTAATGTATGACGCAAATAATGCCGTGCAGAGCCGTGCAGTTGGTGTGCCTGTAGCATGTTAATGCGCTTGAACCTTCATAATTTGCATGAGTACAGATAATTAGTGGTGGAGATGTGTAGATGTCAGAATACACTTATTAATTACTGCCGTGGTTCTCATTTGTAACCATTAAAATCATTAATAAAGATGAAGATGAAGAACTTTAGCTGTGATAAGGCCCAAAATATGATTAGGAGAGAGTGTAGAATGAAAATGGCTTCAAGTGTTTTTTATCTGAAGCGTAAATCAAATGATCAAAAATCATTAATTAAGCAGGGGAATCATGGGAAAGCTACATGGAAACAGTATTTACACAGAAATCAGAGAAAATGAAATGAAAGAGCTTTAAGTCAACAGTAAGACCAAAGATGATGCTGATCATGAGAGAGAGAGTCATCCCACTAGAACATACATGACTTCCCTGTGTTATATCATACCGTGGTTTTTTTTTTTTAAATCTTTTTCCATCTTACTGTATGTTTACAGTACATCTTGCTTTGCATCGCATTGTATCTGTGTTATACTGCCCGTCTTCCTTACTCAGTATACGTTTTTATCAGAGGGGTAAGATGCTTGATTCTGATTGGTTAAAATCCCTCAAAGACAGGTGATAACTAACGCCGAAGGCAGACTGATCACGCCCTGTCAATATGTGGAAAACAGTTCAGAGAGTTTAGCCTCCGTTTGTTAAAACCATAGACCTTAAAGGGGTCATGAGGATTATCCAGAAGATCTAGTGAAACTCCATTTCCCATGAGCACTAGCACCCACTGTCACGAGGGATGTGACTCTTGCCAAGTTGTGCATTTTTGATTTGACAAAATCAAGTTTTTTCTCTTTTTTCTTTCAAACACTTTTTTGTTCAGTTCAACTTTTCCCATGTTGCAAAGCGATGAAGTGATGCATTTATTTTTCATCCGTGGAGTTGTAGTTTGAAAGGTGACAACAATCAAACTTTGTAAACTCAGTCTGCAGTTCAGTATTTAGTGTTCCTCTCAGCACGGTGCTCTGAGACGTCTGAGTCTGTGTAACGTTAGTGAATCCTGGTTATGCTCCTACCAGAGCTCATCTTCTAACTCCAACCTCACCGAGCAGAGCTAACGTAACCTGACTCTTCATTTTATTAATAGACTCAAGTTTGAACAGGCTGATGTGGCACTGCCGGTGGGAAACTACGTGCCGTAAATTCTTCTGGTCCCTGATTATCCGGGCAGGGAAACGGAGAAATGGCAGAAATAACCAACTTTTTGGCTGATAAATTTAAATCCTGGATTATAATCAGGCATGAGTATACAAGTGAGATTTCTTAGAAATAGCTTCTGTTAGCATCATATTGGTAAACAATGTGGCTAAAATGTTAATATAGCACACTAACTCAGTAGGCTTAACAAGAGATATTTTCATACTACATCCAGATAAAATAATCTTTAGGTGACCGACGGCTACAAAGAAACTTAATTCATGAGTGATTGATGTTACCTGTGAGGTTATTATTATCATTATTATTTTTTTTATTTATCACATTTTTTATTTCAAAGGTGCATCAACTGCAGAGCTCAGAGAAGAAGCTGAGAGCCTCTATGTTGTCAACATATTTTCCCAAACCAAACAGAATTTCCCCCCTTTAAAGTTAAGTGTGTGTCACAGAACGTTAATTTAGTTCAAACGTAGGCAGGTTTGACAAACACACTCAAGGCTGAGTATTTTCACAGAATATCAACATGAAACTCTCTGATCAATATTTAATCTCAATTAAAAAAAACAAACAGAAGCCTTGACAGGACCTACCATCATGAAAACTGAACATTTTTCCAAATATAACAACTTACAATTGGACTAAGGCAAGAAAATAATCTTGATTTTTATTTTTTTAAATCAGCTGCATAAAAATAATTTGAATTAATTGATTTAAGTTGGTGGCTGGGTAATAACTGGGATAGTTTAGGTGAACAGTTACGCCTCAAATACACCGGGTGCGTCTGCGTTGCAGCTCCGCTGCGCTGCGTGTTGACTGCGTTTGTCAACTTACACCGGCTGCGTCGCGAGTCCGGCAAGCCGCAGAGCTGGAGTCGCGAGACCGCGTACTTCTCGCGGTAATTCACGATCCCGTGAGAATGTTGAAGCAAACAGTAATACTAAAATACTGTACGGTGCCATACTACTCACCATTCACTCCTAAAACACTTGAAACACTCTTCCATGCCATTTCCTTTTTGAGATTATCTTTATAAAAAGGATGTGTTGGGTCATAAATTATTTTGTGGTTTTCCACCTCAATGATAAGCTTCTCCTCGTCCATGTTTTTCACTGTTTCCCCTCTGTAAACTCTGACCTGTTGACTACTCGCGTATCTCTGCTCATTGTGAAGCGCTGCTATTGTAATCAAGCTAAATACGATCTAGTTTAGACACGGTTTGTTTTATTTTGAAAGTCTCATGCTCTTTTTATGTAGTTTCCGTGCACTATTTCCTGTCCCGCTCGATCTTCTCTACTCTGAATTTATGCGTCACAGCTCCGTCATCCGGCAAAAATAGGATGGCTGCGGATTAGCTGCGACCTGTCGGACCAGAGACGCAGCTGAACCGCAACTGAACGGATCCAGTGTAAATTGACACATTGACTTGAATGGATTTTAACCTGATCCGGCGCCTTGACGGAGCGGAGCTGCAACGCAGACGCAACCGGTGTATTTCAGCCGTTATGGGACATGGAGCCAACACAGGGTGTGACAGGACCCGACTTTAATATGGGATCAGTTCAGGAAGACGTAGCTAACGGTTTGAGATGCGGAAAGAAAAGCAGGCAAACAAAAGCTCTCTTTGCACTGAGACGTTTGTTTTTCTTCTTAAAATGACAAACTGCTCCGAGTCACTCCGGAGTGAGTGATGTCAGCGCAGAGCAAAAGGGACGTATGTGTGTGTTCAGTGTAAAAGCCAAATTCTGCTGTGAATGTTCCAACATATCGTACGTGTGTGTGTTGGTGTGTGTGTTGGTGTGTGTGTTTCTAATTATAGTGAGTGCTTTGTGGTGCATCTCAGTGTGATCGCTGCTCACAGACTCTGACGTTCACATCAATAGAAGCATGACTGTGATGGATCCCCCTCCACTGCAATGCCAAAACGCACTTTACTGCACGCGTGCATTCACTACCCCTCACTCTGCATTTCTCACACACCTTTTTACCTGCCCACATGGATTTTTCCAACCTGTCTCACTCACACACTCACATAGTTATCCTCACACATCTTCACAGGCCTCGCCTTTGTAGTTCCATATTAAACAGAGGATGGCTGAAGGATTGAAACAGGGCAGGCACACAAGAAAAATGCACACACACACACGCAGGAATACACACCGTGTTTACAGTAACAGGAGCAAAACTGTACAGTAAGCCTCTGACAGGCTAAAGATAGCTCTGCTGAATAGCCTGGATGTGTTTCTGGCACAATCATCCAGATTTTTTTTTTCTTTTACAACTCAAGCAGGACTCAACATCAAAAACCTCAGCCTCTATCAGAGTTGTTTCAATACCAACACAAGAATCCATGTGGACCAGAAGAGTCCAAACGGGGTATCGTTTGGCCACATTAAGCCCAGACAGCTGCAACTAACGATTATTTTCATGATTGATTCATCCATCCATTATTCTCATATTTAATCGAGTAGCTGTTTGGTCCACATGTCAATGTTTCTCAGAGTCCAAGATGACATCATCAAATGCCTCGTTCGATCCACAAACCAAAGATATTCAGGACCTTCATGAGCTGCGTTTTCATCACACTTTTTCACAAAATAAAAGCAATAATTCCAAACTTTTGAAAAAGTATAGTTATGCTTTGCCGGTGTTTCCATTACAACGATAATTACACATAAGGAGTAAAATCTGGTCCCACAGGAATCAAATTCTGAAGAAGGAAGGAGGACTGTAACTGGTGGTAACCATGGATACCCCAAACATTTTAAGAGCGGAGTGCATTAATGTTTTGTTACGTCTGTCCTGACGCTGCAATGGTGACGACGCTGATTTGTTAGCTCTTGTGTTTTTGTTCACTGGTCGCGCCTGACCTCTCACTCACACACACACACACACACACCTCTGCCCCCCCACCCTCCTGCTGCCACACTGAACCAAGCGGCAAGCTCCAGTCTGAAAATATGAGGCAATGCGGAAGTGCTAAAGTCTGCTGTTCCTCGAGTGTCCTCTTGAGGCTGGCTCCGGAAGTACCGGAAGTCACAAACACACCAAGCCAAAAAAAGCCGTTTTCACAGCCAAAATAAGCCTACTTACAGCTTGGTACAAAGAATGTCTCCCGTCTGAATCGCTAATTTCACTAACAGCACGCACTGTACGGGGGGGTGAATTTTTTTCTAATTCGGCAGTTTCCACAATATTAAGCTCGCCAGTTCGTCCAATCAGAGGCACAGCTCAGATCACGTGACTGTGGAGCGTCCTATGGTTGTTACTGTGGAGACTCACAGCACGCCTCATTTTCAATATGGCCGCGGCGGCCGTTTTGCTTCAAAATCCGTTTCAGAAATAGATGGGTGACGTCGCAGAGACTACGTCCATTAATTATACAGTCTATGCACTGAACACATCACTAACAGCAGAGCTGTTACAATATGAACCCCAGCGTCCGTATGTGTGGCAGTGGACACATATCAGGGACTTCTGGGAGAGGATCTTGGAGGTAAGGAAGGTGCGTCCGTTACGTCTGTTGTGTCCGGTGAGGTGTTCCCATTGCACTTTTGCAATAAACTTAAAGGGGCCATATTATGCAAAATTCACTTTTGAATGGTTTCCTCATAACAATATGCACCCCCAGCCTGTTAACAACACCCCTCAACATGAGGAAATTCTATCCTCTCCCTCTCCTGCAAGCTGCACTTTTCAGAAAATCTCTGCTCCTGGGAGCAGTAATGAGCCGTTTTAGAAATTGCCCTTTGTGACGTCACAAAGGGCGCTAATACTCCGCCCAGCTCCCTGATTGGCTCCCTACCAAAGGTAGTTCTGCCTCCAAAAGCTTTTCCCCCACCATTTTCCCGGTCCTCAGTAATTAGTCAACACTAGTCTAACATGGCAAAGGTACGAACAAAGCATGGCAAATGCACTGTTGTTGGCTGCATGGAGCAGCACAAAAGTCTTTTTTTTTACCTCCATCTTCACCTGAAACTTTGATGGAACAGTGGATTAATTTTATTTATGCCGGCGAAATACCTACAACAACCCCGAAAATGTTGTATGTTTGTGCTCACCACTTCATGGGGGACTGCTTTCTGAACGAGGTTCAGCTCAAAGCAGGATTTGCAAAGACTTTAAAGCTGAAACCTGGATCACTTCCAACTATCCGTGACCCAACTAAGGTAAGAGCTTAAAGTTTCAGTATTTTATGCTGCTTTACTGTAGTGGCCTACCCAGCCTCGTAGCCTGTTGACTTGTTAGCATGGCAGCTAACGTGAGTCGGTGTTGGTAATATACACGTCACACAATAAATAAATAATTGAAGAGAAGTTTTGTGACCATATATGTCATATAGAGCTATCTTTACGCAATATCTCTTTAGTTTATGCATGTAACTTTTTTTCGCGGTGCTTTATAAGCAGCTGCTGTGAGCTGTTGTTGTTGTGGACGCAAGTATGGGGGTTGTTTGTGTCTAAAAAAATCAAGCTGATAAGGCTGCATTCAGACAAGAAGCTATACAGACAGAATTCGGTGTTTTGTTTATGCATGTAACATTTTTTCGCGATGCTTTTTAAGCAGCTGTTGTGAGCTGTTGCTGTTGTTGTGGACGCTAGTATTGGGGTTGTTTGTGTGTAGCCATCATACCGGCGAACTGTGTTTGTAAACATCAGAGCACGCGCCTGAACGCAGGCCACGCCCCCCCCCCACTCTATAAAAAGAGGGGCAGGTAGGGGCGTGGCCTGCGCTGAAGAAGGGACAGCCCACAAAAACAGCTTATTCTCGGTAGAGCTCTCTAGAGAGAGTTTTCAGGCTGGCTAAAGTCCAGTAAAAAACAGTTTTTTGAGATAAAAAACTTCATATTGACTATTCTGGGACCTCTAAGAGCTATATGAACCTGCAGAAAAAGAGCATAATATGGGACCTTTAAATATCGAAACTTCTGAAAAACCACTTAGCAGCTTTTGAGGAGCAAAGAAACCATAAAAATTTCACGTTTGACTTTTTTTTCTTAAATACTTTTTGGATAATTATTTAATAATTGATTATTTGATTTATTTTTGCAGCTCTTCTAAGTAATTGTGGCTGGTTTGACCTGGACTGAGAAGATAATGATCCACACAGTGGATAAAGCACCCCAACCTGGAGTGAAGAGTGACCCCTCACTGCTCCTGCTCATCAGACAGAAACTCAACATGCAGTTTCTCTTCGTTCTAGAAGCCGAGTCTCTGAGTGGGAAGCCCATCATGGCGGCTTGTTCTGCTCTGATCACTGATTCATGTATAAGTCTGAAGTGTGTCCTGTGTTTAACTTTGTTAATGAACAGTAAGAGGAGCGCAGCGGCTGTTATCTTCAGTCACACTCCTCGTACTTCTTCAGAGAAGCAGTTTGTTAAACTGAATTATTTAATCCTCTTTGAGTTCTAAACGCCTCTGTCGGGGCCTACGGTGTCCCATATCTGCTTTGTTTTTCAAACACCAACAGGGACTCCTGTGTGTTCAGTTTTTGTTGGTTCATAATTAAATAAAACACACGTACGGGAGAGGAAACTGTGAGTAAACCTGTTATGTAACTCTTGCTGTCTGCTGGGCTGGAGCAGAGGAGTGTTTTGACTAATAGCCGTATGTTGCTCAGAGAAAGGTGAAGCGTGCTTGTAGAGAAATGCGTAACGTGGCCCCTTCCGGGGAGAGTCGTACAAAACAAAGCATCCTGTCCTGACCTGAAGAGGCGGAGCTCTGCTCACTTATTTTTACAGTTACGATGCAACACTGCGTGATTTCAAACACAGCGGCTCGTGTGCTGAGGCTGATGACACATGACAGATGATGTGGACTCTTATTAAATGTTCCTATTGAGGTGCCCTTGAGCAACATGCTCAGCCTCTGGGGTCTCGTGAAACACACTGTACCAAGCATTTTTATGTCCATCACAACATGAGAGTGAGTCCACGTCAGTCACTCCAGCTGCAGCAGAGATTACCTTCAAAAATAACAAAGAGCCTCGTCTGTGTGTTCATGCGAGCGATGTGGGCTGAGAAATCTATTTCTGTTTACGTGAAGGCATCAAAGAGTCCCGGCGTGATTCACCACGACGGTCCAAAGAGAGAGAGAGAGAGGGGAACATGACTCAGCTGAAGGTCGTATTGATCGAAAACCACAAGGACGACGTTTTCAGATGGATTCATTCATTCACTCACTCAGAGCTTTAAATCTGACGGCTCTACAGAGGTTTGAGTCTCTTTCAGTGTGTCGTTTTGGTTTTACACAGTTCACTCTGTATGGTAGGTGGGAACCATCAGAAAGGTAAGAAGTGGAGGAAATTTAAACATCAGAGGCAAGATTATTAAAAATCTTGGACATTGTAGAGTTTTAAACAGCACAAATAATCTACAGAGCAAAGAAGAACTTACAACGGTTAAATATCCAACAAACATTTGGGAAATAGAAGAGGGGGCGGGGTTACAGTCTGAGGGGGGAATCTAACTTAAAAACTCAGAGGGTGAGAACAACACGAAGGGGATGTTGATTCGTGGGGTAAAGTTACAGAATGGGCTAACACAGTGGATGAAGTGATGTTCAAACATTATGCAATTTAAAAATCTATACAAAACCATGACATTTATCCACGGAGCCCCTCTGGTGACATTGGAGAAAAAAAAAATTATATACATGTATAATTTTTTTTTTTTTTTTTTTTTTTTTTTTTTTGGTAACGCGTGGCCACGACACAAGTCACCTTCAGTATAGCGGGATCTGTCAGTTTTAGAGGGATGCAAAGACTGTTGATTGCTTATAAGTTTGAATTCATTTCATTTTATTTTAATCTTGGAATGAGTTACAGTGACATTCTTCAGTCACTTGCGGTTCGGCATGGAGTAATTCTTAGTAAAACGCACTTAATTCGGCTGCTCAAAATACAAGATTTCACAGATTTCATCATTCATGTCATTTTTTTAGTTTTTCGATGATTTCTTCTTGAATTCCACGGTCCTGCAGAAACTGCAGGAAGGCATCTTCCTCTCTTTCCATTTCATGTGTCGTCTTTAGAAACATCAAAATTGAACAATTTTTACAGATATGACAAAAAAATATATTCTTAAGTAATTAAAAAAATCATATGAAATTTAACAATTCACACATAAGATATCAATATGAAAAACTTTTTTAATACATATTAAAAAAAAAAAATTCTCCAATGTCACCAGAGGGGCTCCGTATTTATCAGGGGTTAGTAAGTGCATTTTTTTTCTTTTTAGGTTTTTTTTTGTTTGTTTTTGACTTTAAACTAATTGTTATTATGGAGAAATTTAATAAATTATTTAATATATATACACATTTTAGTAATATTGAATCATAATTATTTGCATAAATGAAGCTTATTAGCAAAATGTTATTAACTGATGGTGAAGGGGTGGGGCTTAACAAGGTTTAACTTCTGCCCACTCCTTTTCTGAAGAAATCCGTTTGGATGTTTTAATTTTTTGTTTAATTTTTTTTTTCTAAATTTTGTGTGGATACACATTCAAAATATATATTTTTTTCCTTAAATTAAATCAAAACCTCAAAAAAATGGCGAGCAGACTTTGTTGGGAGCAGGCAGTGTACCTTTCTAGATTTCTTGCTTCGTCCCGTCCGGTTATTTCCCACTGGGTTTGGTAGAAGCAGTGAAGATAAGCCTCACCTGGACCTGAAGCCTCACCTGGACCTGAAGCACCAGAATTAAATGACATGTTTTATAGACAGGTGCAGCCAGCGTCTTTGTTAGATTTTTATATTTATGAGATTCTTCTTTGCACCCAAAAAAAAAAGGTTTCAAGGAAATTAAAACTAAATTGTGGCTCAGTTCTTAAAAAGCGAAACAAAGTGAAAAATGAAGGGACTTTAAAAGACAGATGTGAGAACAATGAGAAGCTGGAGCCCCTCTTTAATCGATACAGTTTTACACAAACACGCTGAAATCTTTTCCACACAGTTTAAACCTGCAAACCTCCACTCACGCTAGAACTTCTCTGCTACTAAGCATCCGTCTGCATGCACATACCAGGAGATGAAGAGAAGAGAAGACGTCTTCCTGAACCCAAGAGACGAGAGGAATCCCTGATGGAGGAGGACAGAAGTTCACCTGAAGATGGAGACAGGAGAGATGCATGTAAATGATGGAAGATGCAGAGTGAGCCAAGCTGCTGAGGAAATAAGATGTTCATATGAAATACAAGAGTGTGTACATGAACCAGAATCCCTGAGTTAGCTTTAAATGTTTGATGTGTAACAATAGTCCCTTTGAAAGCTCCACGGCAGAATCATACCATGCTGTGGTTGGAAGAACCAGTCATGCATGAAACCGGAGCAAAGGAGAGACCGCAAATCCCAGGAGGGAGAGAGCGGCAGCAGAAAAGAAAGAGTGATTCAATATCTGCAGAATACCTGCTTCACTTCATACTTTAACACCTCAGCACTTTTCCACTGATGTAAAAAAAAAAAAAAAGTATAATTATCTCAAATGATCTCTGATCACTTTCTCATCATCAGCTGAATCTCTTTACATGAAGAAGAAAAGAAACATGGAGATACTGACTGAAGATGGAGCCCTGAGGTGGAGGCTGGACAGAAATCTCCAAAAACAGACAAGAAAAAAAAATGGAGGATTTAATCTGAAGTGGAAAAGGTTCGAAAGCTTTCATTCAGCTAATGAGTTTTATAAAAGTGCACATCATTAAAAAGTGTTTACGCTGACAGCAGCTGCTCATGGAGACGTCCATGCTGCTGAAATAAAGTCAGATACGCTGTGAGCTCCTGGTCATTTTAACATCAACATGCTGATAAACTGAAGGCATTTATAAAAAATACCAACTGAGTTTATTTACAAATAAAAATCAAAGATAGTTGAAAAATCTCTGCTTTTAAGTTCAGTAAATGTCTGGAGCTTCATGTCTCGTGCCAACAAAGTCAGGAGGATTTAGCTCGCAGCCTCCCCCTCGACATTTTCTCCTTTTTGGAACCATCACCTGTCTTTTCATGAATCAACAGACTGTTAAATACTTGATTGATTCTGATTGGTCTACCCCCAAAACTAGAATAAATAACTAACTCTGAACAGGAGGAGAAAATCCAGGGACGAGCTGATCAAAATAAATAAAATAAAATCAAAGATTAAGAGTCATATTTCTGATGCAACTCTCAGTTCCTGGTCAATGGATGGGCAGTCAAAAGCGGAGAAGAGAGGATGAGAGGAGAAAAACCAGTGAGGCTAATAAACCATAGACTGTAGAATGGACAACATGGCTCATGGCTCACAGGAGCCGCCAGAGTCTGCACAGCAGAGACGATGAGGGACTCTGAGAAAATCTGAGATGAGCCGGGTGACAAAAATCATTTCTTTTTTTTTTTCCTTTGGACAGTCTAATGTCTTCTTAACTCTCCTTCCTGATGCGTTTTATTATTCCCGAAAAAACTACACAAGAACGACAGCTGTCAATCATCATTGAACGCAATGCAACCCAAATATATCGAAATATCACCACAGCATACGGATGAGAAACGGGTCTATGAGGTGTATTAATCTGGAATGAACGGGGAGAAAAAGTTTTTGACCTATTCTGCAGCCGGTCACCAGGGGGAGCAGTTTTTGTGGTGACCTCAGTCTGAGTCGAGTGAGATGATGTCCATTTTATCTTTATTTTTACAGCCGGTGTTACAGGGACGACTGAGTGAAAAGAGAAAAAAAAACAAAGTTACAGAGAGGAGGAGAAATTTTGACAGGTGCTGGTGTCATTTTCTGCCTCTGCAAAGAATAAAAACAGGAGGAAAAAAAGATGTTTGCACTTAACTGTGGAAGAAATGTTAGGTTCATTTTAAACTCAGTCTGTGAGTTTGAAAAAAAAGGTTTTTCTTCAAATTTCAATCATTTTAAAATCAGTAATCAATAAGATCTTCAAACCAGTGGTTTGGATCCGTGGGTGAAGCCTGAAAAACACATTTTACGGTGCTCAGTAATAAGTGGAGATAAAGACGGCCTGGATCCTTTGCTGTAAATTACTGTATATTTGGTAACTCACATGACTGAAGGAAGTGGGTCAGCAGCTTACAGAGATTACCACTGAGGGAAATTCAACATGTAGCGTCAGCTGGTTATTGTGTAAAGTTCCCATACTGCTTATTCTAACCATCTCTCATTCATCCACCCCTCACTCCCGTCATGGTCACGGTACACAACATCTCCCCACGTCAGCAGGAGCTCTGTCGGTGGAGCCTTCGCTCCATGGTGGTGGGTGTCTGAAATGTGCCTCCTCATTTGTTTCCACACAGCGAGTGATGGACAGAATGACGCTGCAGAGCTGCTGCGCTCAGAGCTGCCAAATGAGGACGCACCGCGGGAACACAGTGACATCTGCTGCGTTGTAAAATGCCGTTATTGCTCTCTTTTTATGGCGCTGGTTTTGCTTTTCAGAGCACATAAAAAGGGAGCGGATAGGAGGCTGACAGCATCAAGGGGAGGAAGGAGAGAGAGATGATAGCACACAAGGCCATTTTGCTGAAAATCCCCCAGAACGACTTAGTCACAACACCTCCTCCAAGGGATTTGACTTCATTCCTCCTCTAAGTATCTCTGCTGAAAGAGGCCTCGAAGACGCAATCCTGCACTCAGCATCTTTATTTTTTTCCCCGTTCTACTTCCATCTGACACGGCTAGCAACAGGAGTAACCACGGTAACATCCTCTCCTCTGTGAGTGTCCTGCATCAATACTGCAGGCATCTCTTACATGAGGGTTTGAAGTGAAACAGTTAAACTGAACTCTTATTTGTAGAGATCATTAAAAAATCTCTGTGGTGTCTTTCACAGTTTCCATTCTTAATATGAGAAACAATTTGCCGAGTTTAAAAAAAGACTCGAGCATTTATATATATAGTTTGATAACTGTTGTTCCAAACATTAAAGCAAGAAGAGTGAATCCTCTTTCTGAGCTGAAACTTCACTTCTCAACGCTCGCTCCTTTGCTGCAAATTAAACTTCAATTTGGACCAAAAACCATCATTGAAAAGGCAACTTTAGCTTCAGCACAAGTCCCTAAAAGCTGCCTCTGACTCCTGCAGTTTATCTCTCTCCCAGCATTTAGCCAATGGATGCTGACATCTCTGACTTTCAAGATCTGTGAGTGTTTGTGGATCCAGACTTCCTGGATGTGAGTTTAAGGCTGTTTTCACACCTGAAAGTTCGGACCAAAGTCGTTTTTTTTTTTTTTTGTTACATTGTAAACATTTGGTTCGGGCTGTTGTGGTTTCACTCTGTCATTATTGCAAACAGACTAACAGAACTTGCACAACGAACCTTCGTGATACCGTCATCAACTGCGTACTTTGCGTGTCTCTGTAGTTTACATTGATTGGTCATTTGGCCGGTGGGCGTCTGACGTCAACATGTTGAGCGGGAATTTAATTTTGTCAACAATGAATGAAATCAGCATCATATTATTGATGTTTTTATACCACCAACAGCGACAACTTGAAGAATTGTACATAACGCTGATCCGAGGTCGTCTTACGAGGTATATAATTAGACGACAACTTTATCGTCGTCGTCAGGAAAGAAGGAGAAAGTGTGTAATCCTGTGATTGGTACGAAGGTCAGAACCTTTCAAAATAATGCTTTCACACTGGGCATGTACCAGACCGTTGGCCCCGCTTGGTCCGGACCGAGACCACCGCTTTTGGTCCGACCAAGGTCCCTCTGTTTGGTTTGGACCAAGGTCCAGGGGAGGTTTCACACCTATCATTTTGGTTCGGATCAAACAGAAAACTCTGAAAGTCTGGACCAAACGACGTTGGTGTGACAGTGACTTAAAATCACTTCTGGTAAAAGTGGATCAACAGTTTACAGCAGAAGAACAGATGATTTGAACCCTTTGGAGAAAATGAAGAAATAAGAATCAAAATGATCACAGTCAGACCTGGACTAACAGAGGCTTATTCTGCAATTGCAAATACAACTCTGAGGTGGCTTACAGGAGCTCGCAGCAGGTTTATTGGAAGGCCATCCAGCTTTGGACTGCAGGGAGCCAAACTTAACAAGGGATCAGTGTAAAATAGACGTCCTACTCCTAAAACTCCTAAATCTGTGATAAAGACTTTGTCCTGCTGCAGCAGTCAGGCTGCGAGTGATTAACCACACACTTAATTCTGACACAGGAAAACCAGCTGCAGACAGACAGAAATCTGGAATACTCAGTGGAACCAACAGCAGCTGATTTTACACAAGATGAGGACATCTCTTGTGGGATCTTGTTTTTCACAGATTTTTAAGCATCTGCAATCAAAACTGTTCTTAACGTCCTTTTATAAAATATTAAAGGACATTTTTTTTGTTAATCACTGACTTAATTTCTGATCTAACTAACAATCTGTGATGGAAATAAGTGCAGAAATCTTTATCTGGGTTCCAAACAATGTCTCTAAAACAGAACTGGCTCTGATTTGCTGGTAGGATGCTAATAAAGAAAACAGTATTTGCTGCCATGGGAACACCATCATTTGGCCCCGGACTGGCAGCAGTTGGGCGATTAAACTTCCAACAGTTTAGTTTCTCAGTCTCTTCCTGTTTTATGTCCATCTGCTGCCGTCACCATACAAACAACAGTCCATGAACACACACACACAGACTCACACACACAGACACAGACAGTGTTTGTGCTGCTGTGGTTCATGGTGTGAAGAGACGCCCTGAAAGAGATCCAGAGAGAGAGAGTGAAATGGATAGAGGGATGAAAACGGCAGATAGAACAAAAGAGAAGAAGATAAGACGGCGCAGTGGTTTTGGTGATCATCTTTCAACAGCAAACCGGGACGGATGAAGTACTCAGCTAGCCTGAGGGGGAGACTAACACATGGGGGTCTTCTTTCAGCTGACAGATGAAGCTCCTTTTTCATTTCTTGCATTGCTCTCTCTTGATAAACCTGCTGCCGACATTACCCATGATGCAAAGTAATAGAGATTGTGCTGTTAAGTTAGCATATCATGTAGCATGAGGCTGAAAGATGCATCTCCAGCTACGTAGCTACGTTAGCTTCTCATCATTACGACAGTTAAGCAGCACGGCTTGACCTCAGTAGGCTTTTATAACTCATTCTTAACACCTTGATTCTCTTTTAGAGAAAAAACAAGCTTAAACTTCCTCGTTCCATCATCACAGACTGATGAAATCAAAGCTCACCTGTCCCTCAGGTGTCTCTTCATACCTGATGATCAGTGGTCAGTTTTCTGCAGTGTTATGTGCTGTGTAAACATCAGCAAACTCTGCTTCTGACCAAGGAAACTGTTCTCCATTAGGGGGCGATATAGGACAAATATGTCAGCATGTTTTTATGGCAGGATCAGGATCTGGATTTGATCAGGATTGATTTTTAAATTCTGACTATTTTGACCTGAAACAACATTTTTAGACCCAAATATTTTCCACTTTTAGTCTTTTCTGCTCCGTTTCATAACTTTAATCTTAACTTTAATCTGGTCTTCTGTCCTCTGATGTGTTTTTTGAACTCTCACATTTTCTCATCTTGATTAGATCATTTATTTAAAGACCTCAGCTGGACGAGTTGTTGAGTTCTTTCGCTTTAAACAAGCAGACTACGAACAGTCCAGATGGAGTTTAGTCAGACCTTACAGACAGACTTTGGTTTGAGACCCTCAAAGAAAATGTAAACATACACATAATTTAGAACAGGGTTCATTTCAGTGATTAATATGGATGATTAAAAAAGATTAAAGCTTGGTCCACAAGAAAATGAACAGGGGTTTATTGTTGATTTCATTTTGGAAGTAATCACTTTTTTTTTTTGTTTGCTTACACAAAACTCAGAATTTGAATCAGATTCCCAAAATTGGTTTTACAAAGTAAAGTTTTTGATTTTCTTAATTGTATTTTAAGAGGCAAAAATATTTAGTTTGTCTGCATTTCTTGAAGTGATTCTCTTTCCAAAGTCTGTAAAGAAAATCAGCCAGTTTCATTGAAACACATCACAAATGTTTTTCCTTAAAACATTTAAAATCCATTCAACCATTTAGGGTTTAATTGTGGAGCTTGGCTTCACAAACTGTGTTTCAAATTTCTGTTTTCAGGATTTAACAGGTGGGTCAAGAAAAAAAAAGATTAAAAAAAACAACAGAAAAGGTTTTTTTTAATGAAATGTAAGATTCATCAGATTTTAATCTGAATTGATTTAAAATGAGAGCGCTTCATAAGGCTTTACCCCCCGACCACCACAAACACCTGAAAGGCAAAAAAAACTCAAAGAAGAACTTACCCAACATGGATGTGAAAACAAAATCCAAACAGGTCCATCAGAAACCACAAGGAGCTCAGAAAGTTCATCCACAAATCCACAAAGGACTCTGGAGGCAGGTAGACTCAACAAACGGGCTCAGGGGGGAGAAAACAGTGACTCTAACAAGCAACAGGTGTGAGCACAGGTGAAACTAATGTGGTGCAATCAAAATGGGGGGAACCCCACAAAGACAGGAAGTAAAACAAAGCAAGACACGCAGAGAGCAGGACATTTCAAAATAAAAGACACTTAGAGCTCAACAACTAGAAATGATCTCTCACGTGGGGTGAATCAGTCTGGATCGGCTTAGTCTTGATGCAGTCAAGCACAACTCTGAGTTATCTGAGCTCCAGTCTAAGTCAAAGGACTTCATATGTGGTTTTGAGTCCTGTCTGTAAACCACCATCTGCATGTGAGCTGAGCTACAAATCTGCTCCGACATTTCAGTTTTAAACACCAACCGCTTCTCACGTCTGAAGATGCCGTAAGAGAGGAGATACTGAGCTCTCCTCCAGCTTCATTCTGTCCCTCACACCCTCACAGGAGCTTTACATGATTTACAGCTAAAAATAAATGTTATTTTTCTCTCCCTGGTGTTTTATAGCTGCTGTCTCTTTAAGGCCCTCCCTCTGGCAGACCTTGGTGTTTGAGGTCCACCGCTCCAACATTTACCCAAACTGGGTAAAGATTCAGCACACACAAACGTTCATGATTTGACAGAAGTGGATGAGCTGTTGTCACCTGCTCTCAGCGCTGATCCCGTCTGAGCTGCTTTCAGAAAAAGTATTGATTTATTTTCCCCGTGACTCTGGATTCACCAAAAATATGAATCTGTTACTTTCTCAAACTCTTCTTCACACCGTCCGTCTTCTTCTCCTTCTTTTAATTATTGGAGCTTTAAAGAGAGACATCTATTAGGAATAATGGCTCATACCTGACTCTTCCTCATCAGTGCACTTAATGAACTAAGTGTCTCTAATATTTTATACGGCAGTGAATCATCTATAGCATCACAGTATTTTATATAAAGACCTTCAAAGTTTATATCTTCCCAGATTTATTAAAGGAAATCAATAAAGTGATGAAAGCTTTTACGTGGGCTCAACTTATCAGTGTCAGAAAGTGCTCCTCCGATTTAATGCTCTGTGGTAGTACTTCACACACATACATAAACACACACACACGCAAACAGGCTATGCACATCTTAAAACAGAGAGAGCGAGAGCCGTGTCAGCAGCCTGTGTGAGGACACCCTGTTTGTATGTGAGAGCTTTAACCAGGCTCCTGCCGTGCGTGAGGACTAATGCGTGAGCGCTCGCCTCAGAGTGATAATGTAACCTTGTACAGGGTGATAGTTGGCTGATGATTTGGCTGGGGTTGAAGGCGAGGCTCAGCAAGGCGCAGGCGCCGCGCTGCTTCAGCCCTGCAGGAGGAAGACAGAGCGCGTATTAAGATGGTGCTTTTGGCTGCTGACCAGTTCCCCTTCAAACACACACACACACACACACACACACACTCTCTCTCTCTCTCTTTCACACTCAGACTGGCACTCACACACAAAGCGCCATAGGTGGCTCTTAATCATATTATCCCTGCGAATGGTCTGAGCAGCATGTCGCCTTAAGTACACTTCGGTGAGGTGTGTTGCAATCAAACACACAGCGGGTTGGGCTACACACTCACTCACACACCCCTCTATGTGACAAACACAAACACACTTACAGTCTAAAATAGACACATATTGATAGCACAAACTACAGGTGTCAGGATATAATACAACACTCCAGGTAGAGCACAGACGGTCACTGATACACTCTATCTATTTATCTAGCAGGCTAGCAAGCTAGCTAGAAAGCTATTTAAACCTTTTATTTGTCCCCTACCAAAAAAAAATCTTTATTGAATCAACTTCCTGTAATATTATTAACAGTGTTGTTGTTTTTTTAAAATGTTTTCAGTATGAACAGTTATATGGCCATTTGCACAGGATATATATATATATATATATATATATATATATATATATATATATATATATATATATATATATATATATATATATATAAAATTTCAGTAATCAAAATACATATCTATGCTAGCATGCTGTGCTAGCATATTGTATCTGCTGGTGTGTTCTGGTTATTTCTCTGAACACTTCTGTAAAACTGCATAAAAACCTTAAATAGAGATCCTGTGACCTCCTGATGGTGATGTCACTTCCTTTGGTGGGACATATGGAAAGGCAGTGAGGCTTGCCGTGCTTCTTCTTCTTCATTATTTTATACAAAATGTGGCGAGTACACCAACAGTAGATTAATAATCCGTCAACTCTGTTTTTGTGATACTGCAAGTGCATCAAAGTGAGTTTTTAAACAACAATAATTTGATGTTAATCGATGTAATTCTGATTTTAGACTAGGGATAGACCGATTATCGGCGCATATATTTGTCATTTTGACCCATATCGGCATCGGCCTTTTTTTTTTTACTACGACGGCTGATAATAGGTCACTTCAAACTTGGCAAAGGAAAGCTATTCTTAACTACTTTGCTTCGGTTAGCGAAAGTCCGCTAGCTTAATGCTAACATGAACGGAAAATCCCATTGACCGGCTAACGCAATTAGCATCGTGACTATCTCACAGTCTTTGAACTTATTTTAACTTTCACAGCTTGCTTGGCTCTTGAAAATGATATTGTTATAGTTATTGTTTAAAGTTAATAAAAAGAGATAAACATTTTAGTTGTATTGAAATTTTGAAAAAGTTTATATAATGTAGAAAACTTAAGGGAGCTATTTATTTGTTTAAATTTTTATTTACCTTTAGAAGACATGCTGCGCAGCCTGGAAAATGTTAAATAAACATGTGCTGAAAGGCATTTAAACAAAGTGAAGTATCAGAGTTTGTATTATTCAAAATTTTGATGTCAATATATTCACTTTTACTGCAAATGAATATCGGCTGCAAATATCGGTTATCGGCCTCCTTCACAGCTAATAATCGGTATCGGCCCTGGAAAAAGCATATCGGTCTATCACTATTTTAGACGCACTCTGTGCTAGCTTGTTTGGGGTTAGCAGATGGCGTTAAGGTACAAAATGGTGAAAGCCGTCAATTCTGTTACTGTCAACTGATAACAGAGTTAATGAGTTATTGATGAAATATCTGTAATTCAAAAATATTTGTTTGGATTATTTTTTGTTACATTTAAAATTTATTTTAAAAGATTCATAGTCAGGTGGAAAATGTTGTTTTCGTTGGTCTCCCAAAAATGTCTGATCAACTCTGTTATTAAAGTCATCTCTGTTATCATCAAGTCAACTTTGTTCATCAACTGTTTTGCTTTTAAACCTACTTATTCTCTATTGCACTAACTATTTTTTTAGCTCTTGTATTTTTTTTAAAGTTATATAGACTATATTTTTTGTAATGTTTATACAGAATCTCACTACATCCCTGCTGTAACTTGAAGCCAAGCATCAACATTTCGTTGCCAAGATCTCACTGCTGTGTTTTTTTGCGCAATGACAAATAAATGAAGTCTAAGTCTAAGTCTTAAACCGATCATTTAATATTTTGTTGTTGCAGAAACAGATTGATTATTAGATTATTGGATATATGGCCCAAATCGTCTATAACACAGTTGACAGATTTTTCTGTTTCTACAGAAATTTCAGGCATCAAATATTTGAACTCTTAGAGGTTTGATCTATGAGCTGATATACAGACTAATGGGGGGCACAAGGGGCTGCTACAGGAGCAGAACAGGAGTTTGGGGTCTTGTAAAAGCTACTCTGCAGTCAGAGAAATGAGCTCACTTCATCCAGTTACCAATTTCCAAACCTGATTCATGTACTTGGCCTTGAAACCATGACCCTGCCAAGCCAAGTCCTAAAGCACTGAGTTACTGCTGCCCCACTGGCTGGTGGCTCCGCTTCACCTAAAACATAAGATATGAACTGGATATTAGGCCTAAAAAATCAGAACAAACAAAAGTTTGTTGTTTAACTATCGAGTGACTTGGAGGCCAAACTGTTGGCAGCTGTAGGGTCAAAATTAAGTACGAAGGTGAGATGATGACAGATGATGTGTTACAGCAAGCAAAGCAGAACCAAAGCTTCCAATGTCCCCCCTCCCCCAGAGATTAAACCACACAGACAATAAAACAACAATAAAGGTGCTGAATATTTCTGATGTGCTGCAGCCTCAGACATCCTGCGTATGCGGAAAAGAACGGCAGGAATTCGATCACTACTTCAGAGAGAAACTCAATAGTCAGTTCACCAGCTCAGCCTATTCCCAGGTCCCCGTCCTCGCAGTGAAATCAATATGTAATTTATCGTCGATAAAGCTGAGCATTGCCTCTGGCTGAGTACACGTTGGTGTGTGTGTGTGTGACACTGGGGAGCAGAGACACACACTTACTCTGTGGCCTGGTTAGGAGTGCAATGTCCTGTTATCCTTAAAGTTGAGTACAAAAGAAGAGAGATCCACCCAAATATTTCTCCATGTTGAAATGAAAAACGTCTTCAGCTGTATGCAAACTACAAACTGAGTAATAGCTAAGTTGTTGTTTTTCAGACACTTCTTTGCATTTCTGTGTGTGTGTAGGAACGTCCTGTGTTACTCACCAAATAAAGCTGAACATCAAGAATCAGGACTCTCTCACCTGATTTCATACTTTGTAACTTTCCTGCACGAACAACTGAAAAAAAACCAACAAACATCAAGTTTGTTTTCCTCTCTTGTTCTGCGTGTCCGCCTCTGTACCTGTCAGACATCAGACTCCATCAAGCTGTTTGTTGTGATTGTATTATTGGAGGAACTCGTCTCACCTCAGTATAGGACCGGGCGGTGCAGTGTGTGTGCCATGACGACCTGCCGGGTAGTGTGTGTGTGATTGATTGCACCGTCTCGAGGAGGATTACTATGCCATGATGCAGAGGCAAATTAATCATTCTGACACTGTGGCTGACATGTAATTTTTCCCCTGTGGAAGGCACAAATATGAGCAATGTTTACCCCGTGGAGGTGGAGTCCTGCTCCAGCTTTTGTTATTTACATGCAGCATTAGCATTATGAAATTGAGTTTTTTTGTTGGGATGTTTTCACAGCTGCATCCTTTGTGGAAAAACAGCTGGAATAACACTGCTCTCTGAGATACTCACAGGAGGCACACCTCAGGTAATTTACTGATTATTATTTTCAGTAGAAACTGAAGATAAGCACGAGGAAATAGCTTTTTGCAAAACAATGAACTGCATAGAAACATCTATATAACAAAGTAGATTCTTAAAGGCATCTGTGGCATCAAAATATTCTCTATATTTGAGGGTCTTTTTATTTTTTATTTTTTATTTATATACTTTATTGATCCCACAGGGGGAATTATAGATTTTTTTAACCTCTGTTGAAACACGCCACAGCCCACAGGCTGAAGTTCAGACA
Source organism: Labroides dimidiatus (assembly GCA_030710495.1). Lineage (NCBI taxonomy): Eukaryota > Metazoa > Chordata > Actinopteri > Labriformes > Labridae > Labroides > Labroides dimidiatus. The sequence continues at coordinate 3,976,181 of CM061150.1, read as the reverse complement.
TGCACAAACAGACAGGTGCAGTGAGGCAGCTGCACATGAGCGAGCATCCTCATCAGTTCCTTTCTCATGGGCTCCTCAGCAGCAACCAGGAAATGATTTGGCATCTCTTCAGCTTCCAGTTTCCAAACTTGGACCCTTTGATTCAGTGACCCCCCCCCCCCCCCCAAATACTCCAACCAGGACACTACAGCCTGAGCTACTCCAGCCTGGACTGGTCTCCAGTCAATTATAGACAGACAACCTTTCACACTCGCACTTAGGGGTGAAACAAAAGGTTTTTGGACTGTGGGAGGAAGCCAGAGAGAACCAATGCATGCACGGGAAGAACATGCAAAGTCCACACAGAAAGTACCACTGGGCAGACTGGGATTCAAACTGGTGACCGTCTTGCTATGAGGCTGCAGCGCTAACCATTGCACCACCATGCAGCCATTTTTTTTTTCTTTTTTGCACTTTCAGGGTCGGGGGAAGTGATCAGGACCTGTGGCTGCAGCTGCTCAGCGTGTATTTAGTGCACGAAAACTTGCTAGAATTATTATAATGATACATACGCAGATATATCTGTAATGGTTTGGTTTTGTGTTTCGTAGTGATTATTGTTTCCTGTACTTCCTGGTGTTGTTTCCCTCGTGTGTTTTCAGTCTTCTTGTTCTTAGTTTTGTCTTTAGTGTTTCAGTTTTATTTTGTAGTTTCTTTCCATGTGTTCATTGCTCCCTCAGTTTCCCTCCTTCTGTGATTGTCCTCATGCGTCTTGTTACTCACCCATGTTTGATTGCCTCCATCTCTATTTAGTCTCTGTGCTTCCTGTGTTCCAGTGTCAGTTCATTGTGTTTGTGTTCTTCCTGTTGTACCGTCTGCTTTATACTGCGTGTTTCAAGTGTCTCTTGTTGGATTTCTTATTTGGACTCTTGAAGTTTGGTTTAAATAAACCTTTTGAGTTTGTATCTGTGATTGGGTCCCCCCCTGTTTGTGCTTCTGGCTGCCCACATCACAACATCTAATTTAGTCCATCAGGAAGCTGCAATAAAAAGGGTTCAGTAGAAAGTAAACTGTTTGTGTTTCATGCCTGTGCTGGTACTGAATCAGTAAGTTCTAGCCTGGTTGTTTAGTGCTGACTTGATAACTAACATGTTGGTAATGTTTGTGAAAACCATTTGAGTCAAAGACCAATTTCTCTGTGCATTCACAGTGCATTACATCATGGTATTGTATTGTTTCATATTTTACCATATACCTGTTAGCACAGCTAACCCAAACATCGCTGCCCATTAGCTGCTAAGCTAAGTCCCCCAGGTTTCATACAGGATATCATGAAGTGAAACAAAGACACTTAGCCGTTTGAGACTTGTGTTTGCACAGCTAACCGGCTTAACATTTAGGGGGCAGCCCTCGTTTGAAGCCTGGCTGTTTTCCTTGTCGCTGGTGTCTGGTGAATCGTTCGGGGAATAAGTTTGAGAAGTCAGCAGAAAAAAAAAAAAAGAACAATCAGTCGGCGTCAAGCTCACAGAGAGCCCAAGAGCCAAAAAACAATGAGGCAAACAGCTGAACAGACACTGGGCCAATCAGCCTGCCAGATTACCCGACCAAACCAGGGCAACAAGCATCAGGCTACATGTCATCAAGCTTATAAATCAATATTCTTACCCATGGAAACGCCAATCATCATGGGGGAGAATCCAGCCGGTTCACAGAATCCACTGATCCAGCAAAAAAAAACAGACATCCACTTGATTATTGCTGTTCAAGCAGCTTATGCCTGTTAATTCTGATAGACCAGACTAAGGTTTAAATGAAAACAGCAGAAACAAAGGCAGTGGTTACAAAAAGCAAGTAAATAAACCAATAATTAGAATGTTTCTCTTTTATTTTTAACTTTATAGTTCATTTATCACAACAATAAGGCCTGAACTATCTATATACAGAAGTATATAGATAGATTTTACCAGTCTGCTTCACTGGTTTTCTTTTCATGATCTTCAAAAGGGTCACAGTGTATATGAACCTCATGAAAACCCTTTCACGTCCTTATGTTCGCACAAGCAGACGGCCAATAAATGTAACAATGATGAGCAGCAGTCTAAAGACTTATGGCTTCTCATCCCATATCATTCAACTTTAAATCCATTTAAGATTAAATTTAAAAGTTATCTGAAGCTAGCTCTTGCTTGCTCCACATTCCGCTAACTTTTAATGTCAATATTGAAATACTGGGTTGAAAGGTGGAAACACTTCATAAGTATCCATTGGTGATTCAAACCTCCTGTTCAAGGTCCTCCATCATGAACTGGTCAAACCAAAGTTGAACATTAGACTGCCTCTAGAACGTCCCTTTTAGTGACCTCAGAGAGGTTTTTCCAAAATTAAGTTTGTGCAAATTATGGTCCATTTTATCCCTTTGTAATGGGCGCTAATGCTTCCTCAGGTCAGGCAAACGAGCTGGACACTCTGGCAAAGTAATCATCAGGATGCTGTTTGTTTTGGTGCTGTGGGCAGGTCCTAAGTCTGTCTGTTTATTTATTTATTTGTTTGTTTTAGAAGACCTTAATAATCAATCTGGTTCTCCCGGTTGGCTTTTTTGTGTGTAGTTAGCATGTTCTCCCCATGCACGCGTGGGTTCTCTCCGGGTACTCCAGCTTCCTCCCACAGTCCAAAAACATGCTCATCAGGTTAACTGGTGATTCTAAATTGCCCGTAGGTGTGAGTGTGAAAGGTTGTCTGTCCAGTCCAGGGTGGACCCCGCCTCTCGCCCTAAGACAGCTGGGATAAGCTCCAGACACCCGCCACCCTGAACAGGAAAATAGTTAAAGACAATGGATGGATAAATAATAACAATATTAATAATGATATTAATAATAATAATTTTTAAAAATGACAACATTTTAGGTTTCTTGTATGAGTCCAACGTGTATTGAACCTTTACTTTCATAAAAGTCTGAACCCTTTGATGATTTTTTTAAAAAAGAGAGACAGTAAAGTTATAAAGTTTATAACAAAAATAATGTTCAAGGACTTTTTTTTAGCTCTTTTTAGAAGTTGGATGAACTCTTCAAACTTCTTTCCTTTATCTCTCCTGGTTTGTCTTTTTTTTTCTTTTGTTTTCTTTCATTTTCTCGTTTTTATCTCAAAGATTGCCTCAACACAAACACGTCTTCGATTGTCTTTCTCTTGGTGTCTCCCTCTCTCTCTGTGATACATCAGCATCCCTGAGAGAGGCAGCAGAGCCCCCAAAGTAATTTAAAGATGCAGTCTTTCCTGCCAGCCCTGAATACATATTCCCCCCCATAAACAAACCACCATTAGCATAATGTTACAGTATTTTATACTTTTATTCTTATTCAAATCTTACTTTGGCAGCATGGACAGTAGTTGAATTGCAAATGTAGGCAGACTTGGATGCAGCCCTGAACAAACATATAACGCTCATTAATGCATTAAACATAGATATGCACATGCATGCTTTCATGAAGGATTCATTTAGTGAGGAGCGCTCACATATATATGCAAACATCCAAACACAAACACCCATCAGTAAGTAATTATACTGCAAGAAGATTTTAGACCTTAATCCAATCTGTGCTTTGTAAAACGCTCCCTGCTTTGGGTACAAATGTGAAGTCTCATAAAAATGGATCGTTCTGCGGGACGACCAGCATACACAAACTGCTGAAGGTGTGACAGATAAACATCACAGCTAGTTTAGCACCTCTGCAGTCTGCTAGTCTCAATCAGATTCACAACTAAAATCCAATCTCCATTTTTTAAAAGGTCTTTTGTCCCTTAAATGTCTCTGTGCCACTGGGGATTCAGTCAACACTGCAGGCTTGATAAACACTCAGTGGCTGCAGCAGATGCTCAGAATGACAAATACTAGTCATGAAAATGTGTTGGCAGGTAAAGCTGCTGTTTGCTGGTTATATGTTGGCTGTTACTAATTGAAAATGAAACAGAGTGTTTGCTGGATGTCATCTTTGGGTGTCTGTCTTGATGTTTTACAACCAAATGAAGTTGGGACGTTGTGTAAAAAGTTACAAAAAAAACCAAAAAACAATAATTTGCAAATCCCATTTGACCTACATTCAATTGAATACACTACAAAGACAAGATATTTATTGCTCAAACTGATAAACTTTTTTTTTTTTATTAAAATATTCACTCGTTTGAATTTGATTCCTGAACCACGTTCCTAAAAAGCTGGGACAGGGTCAACAAAAGCCTGGGAAAGTTGAGGAATGCAAGGATGGGGACAGGTTCACCACTTTGTCAACAACTGCGTGAGCAAGTAGTCCAACGGTTTAAGAACAATGTTTCTCAACGTCACAGTTTTACTGGAGTTGATGTTGTAGTAAACAACGGTTAATGTTGATTATTTGTATGCTTTACTGTCTGCATATGTGAATCAATAGTTAGCTGGTTTGAATAGCTGCTTAACCAGGACTTGGGCTATAATTAACTTAATTGTACTGTATGTTGTCTTTTATCTGTATCTGTATCTTTTTTTTTTTTTTTTATACTTTCTGTACAGCGACCTTGGGTGTCCTGAAAGGCACTTTTAAATAAAATGTATTATTATTATTATTATTATTATTATTATTATTATTATTATTATTATTATTATTATTATTAATGTTTCTTTATAATGATTGGTAAAAATGTTAAAATGTATTTGGTCCTATCAAACCTCTGAACAAAATATCTTTTCATTAATGTTTAATGCTCCAGTTTTTTACTAATTATTTAAGAAACCAAAAAGAGATCTATGGTACAACCAAACGATGTCCCAACTTGTTAGACTGAGAGTTGCAGAAAGAAAGAAATCAGAAGTACTTTTCTGTAGGTTCATTAGGTTGTGGCTGCTTTCTTTGTCACACTGATTCTGGATGGGGATATGATTTATCATCAGAATACACAAACAAGTTATCAACAAACAGAGCCAACCGAAGGTTAAAATCATGTCCTAAACCTGTGTTTGAATTCAAGATGAGATGATTTTATGGGTTAGCTTCCATGACTAACTACTTTAACACCAGCAGATTTATTCACCGCACAAATTGTTCCTTTTTTCCCAGTTTCGGACAATTTTGGATCACCGCCCAGAACTTAACATCTACCAAACACAAAGTATGAAGCCTACTACCTCAAACCTATCAGGGCCTCTGAATATGTAGAGTAGAAACACGTTTTGCTTGATCTGTAACTAGTAAACTACGGTCAAAAACATCCCAAAAATACCCAACAATTTCACCAGGGTTTGTTAGTTTCTTAGTTCACCATCATTCAAGAATGAAAATTCAAAAAGAAGAATAGTTTAAGGTCATTGAAGTAAGTGAACCAGACTGGCCTAGCTTGGAAATTTAGAGGCAAAGAAGAAATACGCGTGGCTGCTCACAATTTTTCACATTTGCTCATAATCCCCACGTCTGTGGATTGAAGGAAGTGGGAAATGAAAGTGAAGTATGTCTGCAGACTTAGCCTAAGGTCTGACTGAATGGCAGACTAATTGGCTGGCTGCTGAGCTCCCCGTCTGGCTGGAGGCTGGTTGGTTGTCTGGTTCCTGTTTGAGTCAGAGATGATGAACAGTGTTTTGAGACAAGAATCTGGCAGCTCTATGAGTACAACAGAGTAATTTGACAAACCTGCCTCGTGTAGGAAACCGATGCCTCTCAACTGTCTGCACCCCAGCCTGTCATTTCACAGTCTCTCTCCAAAGACCATGACGGCAGCGATGTTTGATCAGGTTCTATATTTATTCTGGTGACTCACAATCTCTCCAAGAAACCGTGCGGAAAGTTTGACTCGGATTCAAAATGTGTAGAAAGAAACAATGTCCTCATGACTAAACTGAGGAAAGTGAAGGGCTGAACCAAATATTTTTTAGGAGAGACTATTACACCTCGAAACACTCATCAGAATTAAACAACTTTACTGTCTGCTGTGGCAGAAAATTGTCCTAGACATGGCTCTGTACAGATATTCACATAAAATACAAAAACAACCTTCATACATCATCTCAGCCTGGCAACTCCAGCTGTCACAGGAGAGACAAATCCAGCAATGTTATTTTTTTACTCCACAGCAAAAAGCTTAACTCATCCCATAGCTGTTTTATAATTCAGGTTGTAAATATGTTTGCTTCTACTGGCTTGGTGTATGTGTCTAAAACTGGAGTTCTTGGCCTCATATTTTTAGACCAAATGTTGCCGCTTGGGGAAGATGCTTGTTGAGAAACAAAAGATTAATTTGGTAGAATCAGCTGTTTGGCATTGGCAGAGAAGATTTGGCAAGTTTTTCATGGTGCAACCAACAGACTGAGCTCTGCTGCTCATCCCACAAATACATGTTCCTTACAAACAAGGCTCCACTTAAAAGAGAAATAAACAGACTTTCAAACGGGATAAGATTTCAGCATTCATGTCCTGCAACTTTGATATTAAACCAACATCAAACACAAGCTAAGCACCACAAATTTTAAGACGTTTCACAGGAAACCATTTAATTTGGTTCCTCAGATGGACTACATGAACCCTCAGGGGGATATCAGGGACATTTTTGTCCTTTCAGGTAATTTTTTTTTTTTGTTTGATTTTTGGACATAACTTTTGTTGTGTTCCGCCATATAGAATGATTTTTTGAAGGAGAATTTCTGAGGAAAAATTTTATCGGTTCAATGGGGGTGAATTTACTACCGTTTGAGGTAATAAGAGGACAAAAATGTCCTCTACCAAAAACTGCCATAAAAACAACAGATAAATATTTTTTTCTACTTTTTTCTCAGATCTTTCAAACAGCTTTAGACCTAATCAAATAAAAAAAATAATAATAATTGTTTTTTTTAACCAATTAAATGCCAATCTGATGACATAATGTCAAGGATTTAATTTAAAAAATACATACATAATGACTTATTTAACATAAAATAATTGTTGGAAGGCGAGGGACATTTTCTAGAGATCCGGCTTAAATATATATAAGATTAGTAATAAAATTGATCGTAATATATTGGGATTTTTATTTATATATATATACTTTTTTTGCAGTGTCAGATTATTATTTTACTACCCTTTGAGGGTATTAGAGGACAAAAATGTCCCGTAGACTTCCATTAATACTAATAACATCAAAGGCTAGTACATTAACAATCTGACACTGCAAAAAAATGCATCAAATTAAATTTTATTACTAATCTAATGTATATTTAAGCCTGGTCTCTAAAAATATCCCCTGCTCTCCAACATTTTTTACATGTAAATTAATTCATTTCATGTGTATGAAACATCATGTAATCAAATTGGCATTTAAGGGTTAGAATAATATATATATATATATATATATATATATATATATATATATATATATATATATATATATATATATATATATATATATATATATTTGGTATTCTGATTAGGTCTGAAGTTGATTGAGAAATTTGAGCAAGAAAAAGTTGATAAAAATTATTCATCTTTTGTGTTTATAGCAGTTTTTGGTTTTCCTTATACCCTCAAAGGATCATAAATTAAAGGCCCCCCCGAAGCCTTAATAACACGTCAACACTTTAAGTGTTTATGAGCAGTTGGTTTTGTTCTTGTCTGTCTCGATGTCTCTTTTCATGGCTCACACAGTCCGACAGCATGAATCTGGTTCTGCTCGGGGTTTCTGCCTGTTAAAACACATTTGTCCTCATTACTGTTGAGGAGGATCACTGAGATTTGTTAATAATATAGCAAAGAGTTCATCTTAGACCTGCACCTTTTGTAAAAGTCTGATCGTCGACAGGTTGAGCCTGCTCTTATGATTCAGATGACAATCACAGTCCAGGTGTCAGCTCTGTCATGGTGTTTATCTCAGTGTTTCGCTACAAAATGACCACAAAGTAAAGACTCCTCACACAAATCCACAACTTCTCCACCCTCAAGTGTAATACAGAGTTGTCTCAGTAAAGCAGCAAAAGCACACATCAGCATGTCATTTATAGCCCATAATATTCCAAGTGCTGTCTGAGTGTTTAAGTGTTAACCTTGAATAATGCGGCGCTGTGAACATCACTTCATGAGCGGTGCAACCACTTTACTCTCATGGAGAAGAAAAACTGCAGCCTCACAACCAGCTCACAACTTTAACCTCAGGAGCTGAATCATTACACGAGTGCTAAACCTTGAACGTTAGGTTTTATTTACTTTTTCAGACACTGAGCTGACAGTTTAATCCACCGCGGGGTGATCTTATTTAACAGTAGTTAAAGTTGCATTAGGAGGATTCTCAGCTCTGATAATGTGAACATTAAAAAGGTTAACACTCAGAGAACAGGGCCAAAAACTTTAAAGTACCAGGATGACCGGTAATGATTCATCACACAATTCCTAAACTTCGCCCGTATCTACTCCTAACTACTATAAATAAATCCCAGGTTAAACTCGCAGCTTTGGAACATAACATCCTCATTACTGCCAACAGCTACAAACAGTATTTCTCATTTGCATGCTTTAACCTTGTGGGCCCATGACCAATTAGGTGTGCATCCGGGTCGCATCCTGAAGGGTAAAAACAGAGTGAAATGCTGACACATATACATGTCGGGAAGCACAAGCCCAAGGCCCCAGGTTGGCCGCAGATGAGGCCCTGGGCCCCTGCAGGCGCACAGGCAGGTTGTGGAAAGTTAACGAGAGGTTAAAAGGAGTTATTATGAGACTCTTACATCACCTTTCCCAGCAGACCTGCCCGATGCCACGAAGCATCGTCTGGGCTCACCTACCGTGGACACACACACACCTCTGCTCTGTTTCCAATTTCCAAAACCTCCAGCTGAACTCCGCCTTCTGTTCGAGTCAGAGTAGTTTTGATGAAGCAAAAATAACTTCATTTGCATGACCAGAAAAAAAAAGGAAAGTCATGGATTCATCCGAGAGAAGTTTCACAAGTAGTTTTCCACGCAAACTTAAATCTCTCGTTAATAATTTGAGGATCAGTGAGTCCATGAGTGTCACAGGTTGGCGTGACGTGTTGTTTATTCCAGGAGTGGCCTGTACAGCCTGGCAATCCAAAGCCTCCAACTTTATCCTCTGTGTTTCATTTTGACTCTTTAGATCCAATAATGGTTGAAAGGCATGAAGATGTGAAGGAATGAGGGGCTGCACAGAGCAAGCTTCAATGTAAACTTGTATGATTGGATCAACAGTCGTCACTTTCCTCAGACGTCCTTTCATGTCCGTAGCAAATGATTTGTTGTCGTATCCGTGGATGTGCGCTTTGTTTTCTGCTCTGTTTAAACTCCAGACAGCCAAACAGACGGCGGCTCAAAGCTCCATCAGTTAGCATGTATCCATGTGTACTAAATAAACCCAGCGTGTGTGTGTGTGTGTGTGTGTGTGTAGCCTTGGAGAGTATGTGAGCAGTGTACCAACAACAGCTTGCCCCGTCTTTCCTTCATGATGAGCTAATGAAGAAAATGGAGCGAACCACGACTCGCTTCTGGATGTTTACACAGACAGAATTATTCCGCCATCTAAAGCTCTCAGGGAGCCACACTGTGGACTCGCAAAGACATTTTTCTCCTTAAAGATGGAATTAAAATGCAGTAATAAAAAATTACAGAAATAAAACATAATGTTCCCCAAGTTTTTGACCTCCGAACTGAACTGAAACTGTCAGAATTTGTTCCACTGGAAGCCTTTCGTGCCTGAGTTCTTAAACTGTTACTGTAAAAATAACTCCTGCTCTTTATTAATTAAACTGCTCGTATTTAAAATAAATTAAAATAAAACTTGTCCACAGGTGGCGCTAAAGTCAAAGTTCATGTATCCCAGGAGCTTGAGTTTACAGAGAGTTGAGCTCTTAGCAGGATTCCTAGAATGACTTCCTGTTTTCATACCTGCTGAATGTTTAAGGTGAAGCTGACAATAAGTTTATTAGACATGATGATTTGATGTGATTGTGGTTTAATTTATGGCATCTGTATCTTGATGGTTATTTAATCACGAGGACCCTGAGACTCTAATTTCTAATTCTCATGGATGAAATTAAACCCTTAAACCTTTAAATCAAGTGTTCATCCAGACTGGAAACACTTTGTTTCTTGGCATTCATCTGATTTGGTATATATATATATATATATATATATATATATATATATATATATATATATATATATATATATATATAATATATATATATACATATATTTGTCTTGTTTTGAACATATTGCGTTTGTATTCTTGAATCATGACTATCATGACTGAAAACTTGTTTATTTTTTTAACTGTTTGTTTTGTGAGAACAGGCTGTCTGCTGTGTCTATGATATGTTTTTAATACTGTATTAAACCAACTACAGAAAGTTTACACAAAATGTCATTTCATTATTATTTGTATTATTTTTTAATTTGTTGAAAATAAAGTGAAAAAGTGGGGTCGTCTTACAATTGGGGTCTAACCGTTGACACATGCTGATAGTTGTGTAGGGTCACTACATCACCGCAACAGCAGAGGGTGTCAACTTTTTGTAAAGCCAGTGACATCACTGTGGCTGTGATGATCAGCCAATCATAGCAGAGACGCAGCGACAAGAGATGAAACTTGGAGAAATCGTCCAGAACAAAGTGGATCAAAAGTGAGCAGGTTAACAGAAAAACTGAGGTGAAGTTATGATGATAATTTTAAGATAATGATGCTCAATGCAGCAGAGACGTTAAACAACCGTCAGGCAGCTGAAAAATATGGAGTTACAGAGAGAAACGTCTGAAGATGGAGTGTCCATAAAGACGGCCTCAAAAAAACAAACTGTAAAGCCAAAAATAAAAGCAGTCTCTACTGTTTCAATGATTTTCTCAGAATTTTGAAATATCTTTTGGTTATCATCGTGTTTTTTCTGAAGACTGATCTTGAAAAGAGGGGGTCGACTTATAATCAGGGTCGTCCTATATTCCAGTCATTACGGTAAAGACTGTCTGCCTCTGTTTCTGTAAGAACAGCATAAAAAGGCCACACTGCCCCCTGTGCCGAGGGTTTTCCCTCATGCTCTTCGTTTCACACCGTCTCTGTTTCTGCTGTTTCCTCCTCCCTTGCACACTATCCTTTATTTGCCCCCCCCCCCCCCATTGTTAATGTCTCTTCCTGTTCCTTGTAAATGACAACCCCATTTGTTTCTTTTATTATCGCTCTTATTTTCCATTATCTTTCTTTCCTGACCTTCTCTCCCTGCTCCATTCTTCCGTCCTCCTGGTTACAGTCCCCTTCCTCTCTCCTCAATGACAGACCATCTGGCCTCAGCCAGGCATTTTTAATGGCTTCATCACAGACCGTGGGTGCTGCTAAAGCGAGAGCAGTGATTGGCTGAGGTGCCAGGCCACCCCCTAACCCTGAGAATTTGGGCAGTCCTCCTCCTCAGAGAGGCGACATCTACAGTCCGGAGCTGTTAATAGTACAACAGCTCAGCACAGACTCAGTGGATGAGACTCACACTGCTCTCTGAAGAAGGAGAGTCACATAATTCAGTTTGAGTTCAGCTTCAGTGCACAGAGACGCATCGGGCACTGACCTGGCACATTTTATTTTTAACCAGACAGCATGTATTCTGCAATGCAAAGTGAAGATTTGGTTGAGTTGGCTGATGCAGAGGAGGGATTCTGTCAGACAGTGTTTGGTTTATCAGATTAAGCGGCTGTTTGTGACAGAAGGTTAAGAAGCTCTCAGAGTTAACATGAAAAAATCAAGAAAAACACTTTCAGGAAGATTTCAGCACCTGCCAGTCACTCAGGATGGTTCACTCCTCGCTTTGTGCCAACACATCAGTGCAGGTGCACAGCAGGTTGCTAACACGCTATTAGCTACCTGGGGTGTTCCTGCCGCTGCTGGATCTGCAGGTGAACTAACAAGTTTTTCTGCATCTTCAGCCGAATGGAGTGAACTGAAAGTGACCTGCAGCCTCTGTGTGACGCAGAGGAGCTGGTAATGATGAAGGGCAGAGCGAAGGAGATAACCACACTTCTAATTAAGGACAATGGCCCTCTGGAGATGGGCACTGATATCTCACACTGCACTTTGTTCTGAAGCATGTACAGCATCAGGGACAGAAATTAACAGGGTCTCCGGGCAAAAACCTCCTTGAAGTTTGTGAGACGTCTGAGAAATTAAAGCTGAGGGAGAGCGGTTCATTATGATTACTTTTTTTTTTTTTTTTTTTTTTTTTTTTTTGAGACGCAGATATGAATGAATTCTCCTCAAAGCTTTTATCATTTCTTAGCTCGAGGAATGAGGGTTTTTTTTCTATCCTATGGAATATTTTGAACATCATTTATGAATGTTTTCTGTCGAGCTTGTTTGTTCTGACACTCAAACCTAAGTCATATGAGCGTACTGTCACCCTGATCAGTGGTAGTATGGCAGCATGTCATCATACCATGTTCATCTTATCTAATAAGACAAACTATGTTCTGTATCACGCCTCAAATACACCGGGTGCGTCTGCGTTGCAGCTCCGCTGCGCTGCGTGTTGACTGCGTTTGTCAACTTACACCGGCTGCGTCGTGAGTCCGGCAAGCCGCAGAGCTGGAGTCGCGAGACCGCGGACTTCTCGCAGTAATTCACGATCCCGAGAGAATGTTGAAGCAAACAGTAGTACTACAATACTGTACGGTGCAATACTCACCATTCACTCCCAAAACACTTGAAACACTCTTCCATGCCATTTCCTTTTTGAGATTATCTTTATAAAAAGGATGTGTTGGGTCATAAATTATTCTGTGGTTTTCCACCTCAATGATAAGCTTCTCCTCGTCCATGTTTTTCACTGTTTCCCCTTGGTAAACTCTGACCTGTTGACTACTCGCGTATCTCTGCTCATTGTGAAGAGCTGCTATTGTAATCAAGCTAAATTTGATCTAGTTTAGACACGGTTTGTTTTATTTTGAAAGTCTCAGGCTCTTTTTATGTAGTTTCCGTGCTCTACTTCCTGTCCCGCTTGATCTTCTCTACTCTGAATTTATGCGTCACAGCTCCGTCATCCAGCAAAAATAGGATGGCTGCGGATTAGCTGCGACCTGTCGGACCAGACACGCAGCTGAACCGCAACGGAACGGACCCAGTGTAAGTTGACACATTGACTTGAATGATTTTAAAGTGATCCGGCGCCTTGACGGAGCGGAGCTGCTACGCAGACGCAACCGGTGTTTTTCAGCCGTCAGCTGCATTACGTACCTGTGCACAAAGCTTAGACTACGTTAGTGTTAACTTTAAGATTTGAGCAGGGTTCTGGACCTGGGACTGTAAAAATCAGGGATATAGTCCCGGTGAAGTCATCCACTGGTTTCTGAGAAGCCCAAGTTTATTTATTTATTTATTTATTTATTCATTTATTTATTTATTTCGGTCACGTCAGCACACTTATACAACATCACACATTGTCAATAGTTGATCAAATTGATGTACATGTCCAAAAGGAAGACGGGAGAAGCAGAGCTTATCTAGTCCCGTCCCCATTTTCTCAATATTTGGTCTCCTCTTTTCCACATATCATCAGATTATTATACATTTGTATTCCATTTACAGAATTTTGACATATTTCTTGACTGTCTTCTAGTGTCCGTATTTGACCTTTTATGGCCAGTTCTTTGTTCCGCGTAAGGCATACTTCATGAGTGTCTTTTTATTTTCAATTTAGTTAGTGATGTTGGGGTGGTGTGTTTGCGTTGCTTTTCTTTTTTCCAGGTTTCAAGCATGTGTTAAACGCGTGACCCTCCGTCACTCTCCTCTTCATCCGGGCGTGCTCCTGCATTGTCGTCCCGGGCTCTGTTGCAGATTCCAGCCATCTTTCTTTGACCTTCGGCTCTCTTGATCTCATCACATGCTTGCAGCATCGCCTCTCTCGTTGCTGAAAGCTCAGCCTTCATACGTCTCAGCCTCCACATAATCCCTCCGAGGCCCAGTCCCATGATTGTAATCGCTACTCCACTTGCAGCAAACAAGAACACGTCTTCCACGTCCTTGACCTCCAGGATTGCCAGACACACCACTCTCCATTTATTCCAGCTGTCCATTGCGTATCCAGCTAGGAAAGTTCCATCAGGGCATTTAGGTTCTCCCGGGCCAGCTTGACGGGTTGAGAAACCTTGTCGATTGCGTTGAGAGCCCAACTTAGTTGATCCATTTTGAGACTGTCTGTCCCTCTGCAGTTAGTTGGATATATACTGCTGACTTGACTTACACCATCACTTCGTTCACTATCATTGTTTGGGTACATTTCGTCTTTCCTGCTGTTTTAACAGACCACCCTTAAGTATTGTCATATATCATTTAATTATATTGTCATATTCATATCCGTCAAAGGTCATCATGGTACTGCTGCACCTGGTTTCTTCTTGTAAGCTTTTCCATTGATTGACTCCATTAACTGTGATAGTCGTGGCCTTCAATGTGGTTCTTACTGTTACATATATGTGTCAAAGGTGATGCAATCTCTTCTTGTACCATTTTGACTAGTTTCATGTCAATGTCATGGACGTCTTTTGACGTTTTTCCTGTGCAGTTATTAATCAGTTGTTTTATTTCTCTGTCGTCTGCTGGAGTCAAAAACATAGTGTTTTGGTTACATTTCCCCTCCCTATCAAAGTGGTTCCAGCTAAGGTCGTTCTCTGGGTTCTGCTTGGCAAGATTTGGCCCTACCTCTGCAGCGTATCCTTCAGCGATGCCTCTGTTTGCACTCTGCAATACTCCACCCAAACACTAGATGGCCAGAAACGATTTCTGTGCTCGTCTTTTCATTTGACAGATCATTTCTGTTTATTACTCAGACATTTGATGTGGAGTCTGTGGATATAATTTATCTATGAAAAATAAATATGACAAATGTATCATAGAACAGTGGTTTTCAAAGTGGGGGGCCACCAGGGGGTGCTAGGGGGGGCCTCTGAAAATTGGAGGAAAGGGGAAAAAATGGAATCAAATTTTTTTTATTTTTTTTATTGTTATTTTTATATAACCATGTCTCCTGAACGTACAACACGTAAATGCATAATTATCAGATTCTCAAGTTTCCGATTGTACTTAACTGCACGTCATGTGACAGTTCGAATTGGGAAACTAGCAGTTTACACCTGTTATCAAGCTGCTATCTAGCAAAAAATGCAAAGGTTTCGACAGGAAAAAGACCAGAGCAGTCCAACAGCCCTGCCATAGAGAACTCATGGCCAACTAAAATTCAAAATATGAGCCAGCATACATTAAGTATGGCTTTACAGCCACAGAGAAAATGGCCACGATTGCCTGAAATGTTTCCTATGTCTGGAGACCCTCTCAAACCAGTGTTTAATACTTCAGTGTCACTTGATAGAAAAACACCAGGCAGAGGCTGAAAAAAAAAAAACCAAGTAGATTTCTTTAGACTTAAGGAAGAGCGTTTGGTCAGGCAATCTGCTGAATTCACACAGCAAGCTACCTCGCCCGAGCGGGCCCTGAAAGCACCATTTTTAGCCTCATACCACACACCAAAAATAAATAAATAAATAAATAAATAAATCTTGGTTTGCAAAGGGGTTCCCCGGTCAAAAGCTAATGCTGTTTGGGGGGCCTTGGCATGGGGAAGTTTGGAAAGCCCTGTCATAGAATAATGAAAAACACACCCACAGATTACAGCAAGGTTCAGCTCAAGGAACTGCAGATATTTCCCCTTCTGGATTGAGCAGTAACCTCTGGTGCTGAGGAATTAAACCAGTCTGGACCTTCTTGATACGTTTTCTCTTTGAAAGACATGCAGCCAGATTAAAAAAAAAATCTCTACAACTCCCTTAAAAGATTTAAAGTTTGTTACTGAACTAAAGTTATTCAGGAAAACATAAATCTGTTGTTGTGCAAACATACGGACTCGGCTCCGACAGGTTTAGCAGCTTCCTGTGTGCTTAAAGCCTCCGTCTGCTCGGCGACTGACACTCACTGCATCGTCTCTCTCTCTCTGTGGACACAAACTGGGTTCTCTTTCCACAAATGACGAGATGACCAACAAGAAAAACAAGTTATGAGTGATACCAGATGAATTTGTAAGCTTGAGTTAAAGTTTCTCTTTGAGGTGGATTTTTACTCACTGAGTAAATGAAATTAACATAGAGGAGAGATTTGTTGTTGTTTTTGTTGTATTTGTAGATCTTGACTCAATTTTTATCTTTTCCCCTTATGCCTGGACCTAATACTCTACTTTATACATCCAGATCTGAACAGCCAAAAGATAAACGTATGAAACCCTCATCCCTGCCAGCCCAATCTGCTTCCCTGTAAGAAAGTCCACCATGGACAGCGAAGCCACGAGGAACAGATGGAGCGTGAAAGACAGACTTGTAAAATTTGGAAGAGAGAGAAGCTGAAACCCAGAAGAAGCATCTCATCATTCACTACTCACAGATTTTACTACAGGACAACACACACATACACACACACACACATGGCAGCAAAGGGTAGATGGTTTTCCCTGTAGCTGCGTCACATCAGCTGCACATTTTTAGCAAGTGCAGGATCAGTGTGACTCAGCTGAGTGCGTCATTAAAATCATCCACGGGGACGAACGTGTTATATCATCAGTCTGGCACGAGCAACACTCTGCCTCTCCGTGTGTCTCTCTTCCATTCCGTTTTCCGTCTCTTAAGAAAAATACTTCATATCACAGCTCTGCTTCCTGATGCCTCCCGTCTCTCCTTCTTTTCTTCAAATCCCTCCATCTGGAGAAATCAGCAGATTCACTGAAATGACGCGTGCCTGTGCTGCTTCTGAACTTTAAACTGTATAAATATCATTTTTACAGAAAATAAAGAAAGAAAAAGTTAAAATCAGGAGAATCTGCCTCCGTCTGTCACACTCCGTCACCCTGCACTTCTTATCTGCTGCCAGAACGTTTCTTCATTCAGTGATCTTTTCTCATATTGATTATTGTATAACAAACGGGTCTGTCACAAATGAAACAATAATTAAACCCACAGAATCTCTTTTTTAAAAAAAAAAGCTCTTTGACAGAAAATCATTAAGTTTTCATCACTGCAACATTCTTCAGAAACAGAACAGGCGAGTTTGAGCTTTTTAGAATCTTCGAAACTTAAAAAGTTTTATTATAAAATCTTAAATGCTCTCGCTCCACCACCACAAACAGAATGTTCCACGTACATCAGATCTGTGGTCACTGATCTATGGTCCTTGTTCTGTTTGGATGGGAGCGTATGTGTGTGTCTTGTTTATATTTGAGTGTGTGTGTGTGTGTATGTGCATGTTTAGTTGTATGATATGGTTATTTGAATGTTACATTATACAGTTGGAGGCAGTGGTGTAGTCGAGGGTATACCCACTTATTTTTCAGTCAGCATTGCTTATACCCACTTCTAAACACCCGCCCCCGATGTGCACCATTCAGTAATATCTAACTGCCTGATTGCCTCTTTTTTCCCTCAAGGATGGTGAAGCCATGACCCACCCTCCTCTGCCTCTAATTGGCTGGTACTCGCTGCCTTCAGTGATTAAATTGGTTAATTTCAGGCATGGTGACTGATGAGCCAATCAGAAGCAGAATAGGGGTGGTCATGCTGATTAAAATATCGCTAACAGCCAAGTGGCACACACAGACACCTGAGGTGTGAACGGCAGCAGAACAGACCAAACAGCAGAACAAGCGGCGGTGAGTTGAATATGAACAAGAATGCATTGTCAACTTCAGATTTAAAGTATTTTATTTAAATAAATGTTCAAAAACAAATTGTAACATGGAGCGCAGATGGCTATGGCTACTTTCTTGCATGTCACTCCCCACTCTCACCCCGTTTCCTCCACTCTCCTGTCCTCTAAATAAAGGCATAAATGCCCCAAAAATATATTTAAAAAAAATAACCGAAACACCATGTTTGCCTCATGATAAATACATTTTACATTCATCCATTCTGCTTGTGTGACCAGAAGTAACTACAAACTGCTCCTAATTAAGTCATGATAATTTTATAATAGTGAGCAGGTAGAAATGACAGGTTTTTGGGTAAATAGAGTAGTCTTACATGTCACTGGTTCTAAAACCGTCTTTTTTTCTGTACTACTTTAAAAAAGGTGAAAATTTAGAGTATACCCACTTCTCAAGGGACCACTACACCACTGGTTGGAGGCAAACGTCTGTGTTGTTTAACTTCTGGAGCAGCACTTTATCATCATTTCCTCTATCAAGCACTTTGAATGTTTTGTCACACCTTTCGTTAAATGGCATCTTTGTAACTTAGCATGTTTTGTTTCTATACTATCAGCATGTTTCTATCTGTACTTTATATCCTCTTATATGAACTCTGCTCTGACCTGCCAGGGAAACTGGCTGAAATGTTCATTAATATGTACTGTCCCTTTAAATTAAAAAATAAAAATAATATTTTCTGTCTTATTTATTTTTCTCTACACAGAGTCATGAAACCACATGTTGGAAGAAGAGGACGACTATCTGTGCATCATCCTCATTATCATCACACCAGGACTGGGACCCAAAAGCAGAACTCAGGAGTCAGGTAGAAGTTCTAAATCTGTTAAATCAATTCAAAAATGGTACAAAAGCAGTCAGGTATTGTAGAAGATTTTTTCACAGCAGGAAACGAGTGAAGCTTGCCGAGTTCTCAAAAATGCAACATGCCCGTCATAGTCTGCAGTTGTTTCCCAGAGTGAAAAACAAAGCCATAAATCTGCTGATCTTTGCCCTAGCGAGACGCCGTTGAGGCTGGCCGGGCCTCGATGCTGAGGCTCACAGACATCTGATCTACCTAAAATGACCAGCTGGACTCTGAAGAAGCAATATCTTAAAGATGCATTAACCAACATTGGAATAAAGTCAATGGAAGGAAAACTGTTGCAACCAGGTTCAAAACCAAAGTATATAAGCAAACTCATGATGACACCTTTGAATAATGCTCAATTTGATTCACAGCAGAATCTTCAGTATGACCACAGCAATCAGTCTCTATTCTTAGCCTCTGCATCGATCAGGAAGGATCTTCCCTCCTTATAGGGAGCAAACCTAAAGGAGACTTGTCTTTCGACAGAGACGACCAATCCAGAGACAGGAGCAAGGAGAAACTAACCGTCCTCTGGGTTATAAAAATGCTACTTGTTGGTCATGTTTTCAGTTGCTTGGGTATTCTGCAGAGCTCACAACTCATTTACTTTGAATAAAGTATCTCGGATTCAGCTGAACGGTCTCTTCTGATGATTGGACTCCTCACGTGTTTTACTCTTCCTGAGTGACATAGTTTTAACAGAATAGTTCAGTAAGCTTAGCCCGTAGGAATCTAGACCTCATTGGCCTGCCGTCAAGACACGAGAAACACCACGAAATAAATAACTTAACCCAGAGATGTGATGATTATTAATGTCTAAAATCAACAAAAACAGACAAAGAAAGGGAGAAACCTGAGGACAAGGATCTCTCCTCTCCAAAAAACAGAAAACATGTCTTCAAACATCCAACAGGTCTGCTTTGGCCCCCTTTAAGACCAAATACTTCCAAGGGGGTCGTTTCAAAACTTGACCAGCAGAGTGTCTTTGGTTGGGGTTTGTTGGGGTTCCCGCTTTATTTCAATCAATATCCATCCTTTAATCCATCAATATGTGTCATGTCTGTGTGTGTGTGTAGATATACATTTATACACACACACACACACACACACAATACTCATCAAATGCTTTGTAATCTGCAGTCTGCTGCCTGTGCTCAGCTTCAGTTAAGAGCTTTAATTATCCCCTCGAGTGCATTTAGATCTTAAATCCTTCCTTTCTATGCCTGGATTAACACCTTGAACTCAGATTAAACATCTCCCATTTAAATGTAATGCACATTTTGAGCTGCCTTTGCAAACGCTGCACTCACAGTTGGAGAAACAATGGTATGTATTAAATAAATGATCCAGGAGGTCCGTTAGGGCGGAGTCCTCTGGAGTAAATAAGCCGGAAACAAACATCACCTGAGCTCAGATTTACCCAAAACCAAGAGTAAAGTTTATTTTTCAAAAACCTTTGGGTTAAAAAAAAAATACAACTAAAGTTTTCAAACAAAAGGTGCCAAGAACAAAGGTGAAAGAGAACAGCAGTTACATCCTCGAGACTTCGAAAGGGTTCAGACCCTCAGAAACATCCAGAGAGGTGACAGGTGAGGCTGTGCGTCTCTCTGCTCTGCACTCCATCACAGCCATCACACCGTGTGGGCCAATCCCGAGCAAGCCGAAAGCACACCTGCATGATGTCTTCATTTTTTGTGATCCAGGATTGTGGAGTCGCCCAGCTGTGTCAAGAAAGAAACTCTGACTTCTGTCACACTGGGTTAATGTCACAGGTTTCCCTCCAGTCGCTCCTCATTCTTCTCTTCCATCCACTTTCCTCCCTCTCTCTCTCTCTCTTCCAGGAAGACAGAAACACAGAGAGAGGAAGGAAAGTGGAGCAGGAGAGCAGGGAAGCTATAAATCACCCTCCACCTTCTGCGTTTGGGTTTTGTTGTTGCTCTCCTCCGTGGTGATGAATCGCTTTCCTCTGAGAAAGAGAGTGGACAAGAAGAAGAAGAAGAAGAGGAAAGTAATGAAATAAAAGAATGAAACAGAGGGCTACTCCATGGATGGACCCGAACCCTGACCCATCAGAGGGATGATGGGATGGAGAGAGTGAGAACAGAGAGACGTTTTTGATTCTTTCCAGAAGTTTATGAGCCGTGAAGAGTTTTCAGGGAAGCTGAATATGCAGTCATTCATCAGAGACCTTCAAGGATCCTCCACCCTCTGCTTTCTGCTGTCGTCCTCTTTCCTTTCAGATCCTCTCCAATGGCTCTGTTAAAGCTACGAAACAAAAAGGTCCATATTCTCAGACACACTAGAGTCTTCTTTCAAGCACACATTTGGTCCCTGAACGTCTTCACTTTCTAAACATGTCACTTTAAAATTACATCAGACTTAAAATGAAAATCTGTCTCTGCAGGGATCTGCAGAAAAATCATTCTGAAAATCTAAAAAACTTACTTACTGACTTTACAACTCAGAAAAATAACCGTAATTTATGGTCTGATATTTGTACCACCAGAAACTAAATTTGAATTATAATATTGAATTTGAAAAGCATGTTCTGAAACTGAATTTATTTGTGCTGAAACTAGCCCTAATAGCCACAGTAGTGCTAGGTTTAAATTACGTTTTTCTCCCCATACGTAAAGATAAATATGAACCATCTTCAGTTTCAAACGAACCTGATTATTCAGTCCCTGGTCCTCAGACATCGTGGACCTGGCGCTGCCTCAGCTTGCTCCGCTCGGTTGAGTCGTACAGCAGACCGCAAAAGATTTCAGGTGGATGTGAAGATGACGTCTGTGAATCTGTGCTCGACTCGTCTTCCCTCACGGGAGTGGATTACGTAACGGTTGTGCCACTTTGGATTGAAATTTAATTTTAGAACTGAATCTGAATTTTGTGAACTGAAATTGAATTTTATATTCTTGAATTTAAGGAATATGGAGAGTTGAATTTTCAAATGGGTTAAATTCAATTTCAGCACAAATAAATTCAGTTTCAAAACAAAATTCAGTTTCAAAACGTGCTTTTCAAATTCAATATTATAATTCCAATTCAATTTCTGGTGGCAAAAATATCAGCCCATAGTAACTGTTCAGAAGGTCACGGATTGACGGTTTCTGGTTCTGGAGTTTCTGAGTGTTTCAAATATGGCGAACAGTCAAATAATTATCAAGGTATCTTTACTAAAATGAAAAGCAAAGACGCAGCCAGTAATAATAATAATACCTCCATACCTCTATGTCCTGACTAGGGCTGGGTATCAATCAAAGATTTTTGATTCCTGTAGCGATACCGATACCTTCACTTCTATACCGGTTCCTGAACGATACTTTTTTGATACCAATTTTTATACCAGTTAGAACAAGAAAAACTTTTCATTACATCTTATGATACAAATCTAGAGTTTTATTTTTCATCTACATCTAATTTTCTACTCTGAGCAGTTTTCTTACACACACACACATTCTATACATATATATACGTATATATGTATATATATATATATATATATATATATATACACATATGTATATATACATTTACACGTATATATATATATATATATACATATATATGTGTATATATATATATATATATATATATATATATATATATATATATATATATGTATATATATATATATATATGTATATATATATATATATATATATTTTCCAGTGCAAAATAACAGGTACAAACAAGTGTCAGGTCAGTTTATACTGAGTACACCGTGTTAATAACTATAAATGAACTTTCTTCTTCTTCATGTAACGTTACAGCGAATCATCGGCGGCGTTATCAGATCATGATCACATGATTAACCCTTTAGGTTCCAAAACTTGGCACCGAAATATGAGGCGTAATTTGATACTCGGTGCTACTGAAGCATTTCAGAACCGAAGTCCTGTACCCAGCCCTACATCCTGACGTAGTTTAACTTCATCTTCTCCTCTCCGTCTGTCAGCAGTGGATTTCATCCTCCTCTGTTCTCCTCCCAGCCTCACCTGAGAAACATTAACTCCACAGAGCAAACACCCCCAGAGGAAAACATGTTGTAGACCAATATTTACTCTTCAGGTCTGATCTTTCCTCAGATGGAAAAGGTTTTGTAATGTGATTAGATTGGAGAAGCTTCCCTCTCTGTCAGCGCCCCTGCTTTCCAACAGGAGTGGAGATTACAGGCTTTGTGATGACATCAAACATGCTCCTCTCTCTTTAACAGGATGATGGAGATTATAGGAAGCTTTAGGCATTCCCATTTTTCACGGTGCAGTAATGGCACTGTGGGACCAAACTGCCTGGTCACAGCTTTACACCTGAAGCACAGAGGAACATCAACCCAGAGCCGGCAGACGAAGGAGACCTCAGAGGTTTCTTCTACCCAGCTCCCAGTTAAGGAGGAACTTTTAAGGTGAGTTAAGTTCACTCTGAGTTCATGGTGTTAATCCAATCATAGAAAGGGAGGACTTAAAACCCAAATGCACTTGAGGTGGTAATTAGTGCTCTTAATTGAAGCTGAGCGGATTAAGAAGCAATGGAGGAATCTGCATTTAAGCACCACCATAAAGAACGGAAGGCAGAAAAAGAAGTTTCATTTACGCTCAAAAAACTTTTCTCCCGGTCGGGTCATCTCGGCTGATATAATGCTGACAAAAATCCACAATCTCTTCCATTTTATTTCCTTTATTCCTCAAAGAGTTTAGAGTCCCTGTGAGAGCGGCCACCGTGCAGGAACCACATACGAAGAGATTTGTTCCTAAATATCTCATCTGAGATAAAACTCAAGAGTATTTGCAGCAGTTTGTTGCGAGTAAAACTAAACAACGTTTTATTTACTGTGTTCAAGCTAAAGTGAGTTCATCTGAATGAGTTCCACATTATGAAACTGTCACCCTTGCCTACATTTCTGCAGAGTAAAGACGTACGTGGGCGTTTCGTCACCTCTGCAGCTGCCTCCGTCTTTATGCAGGTCACTTCCCTGAGGTACAACACGCGGTGAAATATTACCGAGAGTCTAACGTTTCCTCCTCCACCTCTGGGACTGTTGACGGCCTCTCGTCGGCATCACGCACTGCTTCATGTTTTTAGTGTTTGACTTGTCAAACTTGTCTGTTTTTGTTTTGTCTGTCACAGCAGCAGCACTGCTCTGATAACGCCGTGTTGACAGCACGATTATATATTTATTTTAAAAATGTGTTTGGTCCCATAATATCACCTCTGACGCCCAGCGTTTGTTGTTTATGTCTGCAGATTTAGTATACCGTGTTAGAGGACTTTTTATAGTCTATGTTGACATTTGTTGTGATTGAAGGCAGGAGAGGTATATTTGATGAAATGTCACTGCTGAAAGAAGTTATTTGTCGACTTAATCTCTGAAAAAAATGTAGAAGCAAACACATGGAGGCCACCGTATAAAAAGATGTGGGAGTAAAATATGAAAACGTCTCTACATAGACCAAGACAAAGTCTTATGTCTGCAAAAACAACAGATAATTACTCTAATTTTAAACTTTATCACTGTAAAAAAAATTAATTAGTATGTAATCCTATTAAAGTTCAATATTTGGGATGTGTCCATTTATTAAAATATCCAACTTTAATCCAATCAAGACCAAATCAACCAGATCAAAAGACAATCAAAACTAATACCTTAGGGCATAAACAAAGTACACTCCATTCTATTCTATTCTATTCTATTCAGATACAGGTACAGTTGGTTAAAATTTGGAACGCTTTAGTGCAGTTTGGTTTAAAAGAAAATGTCTTATTTAGAGGTTCAGTTGACTGGACAAACTGAGAGCTGGATTACCTAATCTGAAATTTCATCCATCTCTTTTTTGACAATCAATGCATGCTGTATTCTTGAAATAGAGTGAAAAATATCTTCTGTCTACAGCAGGAGTAAACCTGAGAAAACACCAACCAATCCTAGCATAGAGGATCCAATTTGTTAAACCAATCAAATCCTGTCCTGCTGTTCTGCCCACCTCCTGCGTGTACATCTCGCCGGCGTGCACTCGCCCTGATTCAATGCACATAACCAAGAGGGATCCAAGTACGCTAGAGAACAGCAGAAAAACCACTTATACCCCGATTACTGCTAACGTAAAGCAAACAAAAACAATGTGCTGAGGACCAGTTTGAGTCTGTGGTTGTAAATCAGTCACCATCATATTGTCGGGGGATCAGTCGCGCTCATGCATGTGAGTGGGGCCATTGTTTTGGAGGAGCTCTGAGTGTGGGAGGGCGGGAACTGAACGGAGTCCTGAGGAGATGCTACATTCAAATTTATGCTAGTTTTTCTGTGACTACCAACCCTGACTTTAGTTACTCTATTTAAACACCAAGGCTAGTAAAGTTATTGATTTCTGATGTATGGCTCTTCATATTAAGTTGTTTTTTGTCTTAGTTATTATAGGATTAATTTCCAATGGGCACAGCTGGTCCTGAGGACAACTTTTATGTCTTGTTGGAACATGAAACGACAAGAACCTCGAACCTTAAACTTTTACTAATTTCTACGGTACTAATCCTAAAAGTACACATTTGTCTTAGGTGTATTCACACCTGGCTCTGCCCTGTTTTGGGACAGTTTTTCTGAAATAGACCTGAAGTCCGGTTCCTTTGAGCATATGTGACCACAGCAATCGCACTCAGATGAGGGACAAAACCAGCAGGATAGGGTGATCTCTGCTCACTTCCATTGGAGCCCTGTAGCGGTTCCTTTGCAGTGAGAACACAATCACCTCAACAACTGACAGAACTGACACATAACTGTGGTTCACACTGTAGGAGTGGGGGGGGGGGGGGCAGTAATGTGGTTGCCAAACAATAGAAAAAGACGGAGTAGAGGACACAGCTACAGCAGAAGAAGAAGAAGAGACGGTGATATACCAACAATAACCGTATTGATCCCGAACGTACGACGATCCCTGGATATAAGACGACCCCTTTTTTCCAAGACAGATTTTGGAGGAAAAGGCCTTTTCAATGATGTTTTATCATGAAAAACGCTCCTCTGCTCTCTGGAATCGCGCACAGCAGAGTTCAGCCCTGATTTCAGACCAATGAGAAAAAAAATTGATCACGCGTGGTATTTGCTACCCCTCAGATACTCGAGGGGGAGGTTACACTACTTCAGAAAAAACTACCCTACATGTGACAGATCTGAAGGTGTCCAACATGGAACCCTGACAGATTTCTGACTTTATTAATGACCATTAACAGGTCATTTGGATCTTTGAGTTGAAGACTATGAAAATATGTTTTTGTGCCGATTTTTGGCTCATTTCTATCTGTATGCTTTGATTCCAGACCATGAGAAACGACAAACAAAACAGAGAAAATATTGTGGGGAAAAAAACTCTCTCTGTAGAGGGAACATGTTGTAAAGGTCTGAAAAGACTGAGGCCCTGTTCAGCAGCTTTGCACCTTTTCCCTCATTTAATGCAGGGCAGGAGGCTGGAGAACAGCAGCCGCCGCTGGGCTCGAGGTGAACGCTCGCCACGAGGGAAATAACACTCGTCTAAACCGTGG
This sequence comes from Labroides dimidiatus, assembly GCA_030710495.1. NCBI lineage: Eukaryota > Metazoa > Chordata > Actinopteri > Labriformes > Labridae > Labroides > Labroides dimidiatus. The sequence continues at coordinate 3,950,110 of CM061150.1, read as the reverse complement.
AGCAGAGAGGGATGACAGGAAGAGGAGGAGGATGAGGGATGAAGATAGGAGAAGGCAAAATGAGAGCTAAATGCAACAAGAGAGGAGAAAATGTTAAATAGTGATACAGAGAAGGGCACAGACAGGAACATGGTGCAAAGAATAAATGAGACAAAAACGATGATGCAGAGAGTGTGAAGGAGGAGGAGGAAAAAAAAAACAATAAAAGAGAAAGATCAAAAGACGCACTGACACAAACAGAGAGGTGGAGCAAAGATAAAACAAGAAACTACATTTACTAAGGAGAGAGCAAGACAAACGCTGATAAAGGTCAGGACACAAAGGCATGAACCCTTTAGAAGAGAAGAATTGATAAGAAGCAACCAAGAGGCACGAAAAAAGAGAGAGAGAGAGACTGAGATGCCTGGAGAAACCTAAAACGGGAAAGCGAAGAGATGAGGATGACTGAAATAAAGATGGACAGAGAAAAGCATGCAGTGATGGAAGAAAATCAGAACTCAAAAAACACAGTATCAGATGAAAAAAAAAAAGAAGAGCAAGAGCAGAAATGAAGAGGAAGATGTAGAAGATGGAAACAGCGATGACAGTAATAAAAAAAAGAGAGGAAGCAGAATGTAAAAAAAGACCAAATCCTCCAGCGAATCATAAAGAACGATTAAAGAAACTGCATTTAAAAGAGCCGAAGGCAGCAAACAAGAAAAAAAAAACAAGGAGGAAGAACGGGAGAAAAGGAGAGAGGCAGAGGGGGAAATTTAGTGTAACACCTCACAGGTAGAGCACTGCAGGGAGCAGCGTTTGTTAATGGTGGTGGTTAATTAACTGTGTGTGTGTGTAAAATGTGCTGATGTGGCATCTGTCAGCGGGGTTTATCATCGTTTTTGTCCTCAAGTTACTGCTCTATCCTGTGCATCTGTCCGACTTTATGCAGATGTGCCTCATGTTTATCGCTGAGCTGAGGTTCCATCGTAATTATTATTATTTCACCTGAGAATCAAAGACACTTTGCAGGGCGGGATAAAGAGGCACTCAGCTGCTGATTCAAACCTCAAACTCTTAGAATGAGACTTTAGTGTTACATTTTTTTAAAACATCACTTCATAATTTTCCCCTTAAAGATACAGTTTGTTCTTCTGCTGGAGCCTTGGTGATTCACTGTGGCTGCTGGCCAACATCAGGCTGAAAGCTGCGCCTGCATGCTTCGCCTCATGGGGTCGTAGTTAAGCCGGGGGTACTTCAGCTGAGCCAAGTGAGCCAAGTCACTAAATAAGTGCTTTTTGTTTTATTTTTAGTAAAAAAAAAAAAGTATTTTTAGTAGTAGTTAATCGAATTAATTATGCCATTTGTAATTAATTAATCGCATTTTAATCACATCGATATTCAACATCAGAAGCAACACTTTTCAAACAGATTTTGGTAGAAGACTAAAATCATTGAATAGTCACATACAGAAGTTTAAACTACAAAATCCTGTTTATTTTGCTCAAAAGAGGATTTTTTGAAAACGCGTCAATCTCCGCAGAGCAGATCGTACCAAACAGGAAAAACAGACACGAAAAACGATCAGAGTTTCCGGTCTTTTCAAATAAAGCACCATGTTCAGACTGGTCGATCGTAAAATTATCCTTGTATATTAAAACTTCGACACTGGCACAGGGCCAGCAGTCATCAGCGGGTCAGACCCAGAGGAAATCTGACACCATGGACGAGGAAAAGTTTATATTGGAGGCGGAAAACCAGATAATTATATACGATACAACACATCCCTTTATATAAGGACACCAACAGAGACTAAAAGGGAAGGACTGAATTAATGAAGCTCTGGGAGGGCAGGTGAGTTTAACATACTAAATATCATGAAAGTAGTTGTTCATGGGTGTGATTCCTGCAGGAACATGTGGTTCTCCTGTGATCTTGTGGTATCCAGCTGCTACGAGTACGCTGAGCTGCGCTCCGCTCCTGAGACGGATGCAGTGTGAATTGGCTCGCGCTGACGGACCGCGGCGACTGTTTTTTAAAAAGTAAATTTTCCATCCACCGAGCTAAGCAAGGTGCTGTCATCAGTGTTATCCATCACTCAGTGCGTCGCTATAATCCGTCTGCCAGAAACTCGTGCACTGAGAAACCGTTCTGTGTGATATAGACTATAAAATAAAATACGATAAAATGCGTCATTTTTTTAACGCCGTTAAATCCCACCACTTCTTTTTAGACTTAATGAGCCACATTCTCCAGACAAGTTCAGAAACCAGTCTTAGTTTAATTTAATTAAAGACAAAAATAAGGTCTGAATTGTCCTGTAACAAGTAAAAAAAAAAATCTGCCAGTGGGGTAAGAAAAATTTACTAAGAAAAAATATCTTCATACAAGAAACTTTCTTTTACCCCACTGGCAGATTTCTGTTTTTTACTTGTTACAGACAATTAAGACCTTATTTTTTGTCTTTAAATAAACTGAAATCAGACCATGTCTGGACTTGTCATTTGAGTTTGGCTCGTATTAAGTATAATAAGATAATTCTTATTAAAAATAAGACAAAAAACACTTGCTTAGATTTCAGTTTTTGTAGTGTAAATACAGTGTACAGAAAGGGACAAAGTAGTATGTAAATCAAACAATGAGCTTTCATTCGGCTGTGAAGGCAAACTGTGCTCCCGTCTGAGGTTTTTCCTGCCTTCTTTCTCCATAGTGCAGATTTTGTGTGTGTGTCCGAGGTCTTAAGTGGTGCGTCTTGCCCTGACAGACCTGAGGAAAAAGGTGGATTTGAAATCCACGCAGAGTTTGAACACCAGAGAGGCAGCCGGATTTAAACCTGACAGGCAAAAAAAAAAAAAAAAAACATGCCGACTTTAACGTGGAACCACTCTAGCAGTCTGTGCGTGTGACCTTTTCCACGCCATGAACAGTGTATATCCTGAGGATCTGTGTCCCGTATAACCGAGCCGTTAATAGACTCTCACTGTGGGTGATTCAGCTTTTTTCTGCCTGATGTGGCCTCCGGTCCATCACTACATCCTTCTCTTTGTGTGATCCGGGAGAATCGGTGGGCTCGGAGGCTGGAGGTGGACTGAATGCTCTGAGAGACGGCAGGGAGGGTCACGCACTCACTGTGAGCTGTCAAAAGGACACACGTGAAACATACATGTGGGGATTTTATGCTGACTGCTTTGCAGTGGCTGCTTTGTATGTTGCTCAGCATGTGTTCGACCTTTTCATGGCTTGTTTCACTTTCCTTCTTACAGTCTGATTTTCTCTCGCTCTCATTTACTCTCAGATAACATTAATTCTCATTTTAACTTTACCCACGGGGAGTTAGATCCTACAGGAAGCTTCTGCTCATATATCATCTAGCAGTTTCGTTTTGTTTTTTTAATTTATTAATATTGTTTTGTTCCGTTTTCTTTCCGACATAAAAGAACAGGGTGACTTCTGCCGTCAGGAGACGATTACTGGAGGATGATTAACACAAGACTGGCTCAATTAAAATCCACAGAGCAGGTTTCAGTGACGTACGGGGGGATCGTACACACGACAAACACAAAGATAACGATCGGATGATGTCAGAGAGGCAGCACTAAACCTGATGTGCAAAATTCCTGAGTCTTAAAGGTGCAGTGAGAGCTTTTTTATTTGGTGTTGACTGCAGTGACATTTGTGGCCAGAATCAGTGTTTGTTTGTTATAAAGACTCCGTTTCCCATGAGCACTTTCACCTATCGTTGTAAAGACGTGATTCTTACCAGGGCATGTGATTGTTTTGGAAGCGAATGAACGTAGAGCTGATTTCTTTTATAAAGTCAACTATTTGCAGGATGCAGAGCGACGAGGTATCGCCATAAACCAGAGGACGGCAACAAAGTTTAATTTCTGGCCTTTTTTTTTTTTTTTTTTCCTCTGAGCAACTCAATAATGGGCCAAAATTACAGCTTCACCAGGCAAAACCTTTTTCTACTAAAAAAAACCTCTCATCTATAACTATTATATTCTCAAGTGTAACTTGAAAAAGTTATTTATTTGAAATAAGTTAAATTTACTACAGACTGCTACTCTGGCTTCACACCGTCTGCTTTAACAGACGGTAACCTGGAGATAATAACAACAGAAATATACCGCGTCTCTCCGGTCTGGCTCCACTCTGTCAGCACCAGATCAGTTAGGTTTTTATTCAAGTCACCGTACGGCAGATTGAGCAGGACAGGAAGGAGAAACACCCAGTGACTTTCAAAATAAAACAAACTGCTCATTATGTCTGTATGTTTTGACACAGAGCCAGGTCAGGAGTCAACACACACACACACACAGTCTCTTAAGACTTCGTGGTTAAAGAATGACCATTTTAAATAATCCACACTCCTCTGAGCCTTACTAACGTATTAATCATTTTAAGGTCATTTACTGTAATGATTTGTCCGTACATTTGTAACGCAGCCTATTGTAACATCACATCCTGATGCTGTTATTGTTTTTATGCTGAGGTCACGCCATTTCTAGCAAGACAAATTGTCCCTGTTCAAAGCAACGAAAAGGAAAGTTGAATGTAAAGGATGTAAGAGTCATCCTACCTGATTTTATAAATGTAGAGTCAGTCTGTCTCATCTGCAACAAGGCTGCTGCAGTTTGCAAGGAATTAAATATCCAAAGGCACTTTGAAACGAAGCAGCCTCAGAGAAACATACCCACTCCAGACAGAGGAGCAGAAACTTAGAGCACCGACGGCTGGAAATGTGCGAGTGTGGACGTCAGGCAGAGCGTGTCCAAAGTCAGACAGATGCTGCTTCATTTATTCGATCAGATTTTGCCAATTCAAGACTTTTAAATCAATGTTCTGTGAAAAATCATTTTTGTGATAGAAAATATGTAAATATAAATTTTTAATCTTTTTTTTTAAATGTCACCTTGTGGTGGTGGGGGGTAGGGGGGTGCAGTATTGGTGGTGTGCCAGTTTTGGCCCTCAGGCTGCCAGTTGCCAACCGTTGCCAAAGGGCTAAATGCTAAGACTGAGAAAACACACACACACACACACACACACACACACACACACACACACATAACACAGGTGCACAAGCTCTTCCTAATTAAACCAAATGCATGCACAAAGTTAATTTGAACAGCTTATTATCCACCTGAATGGATGGTTGTAATTAAACAAATAGGACGATGAATACTTTCTGTGATTAAAACAAGTTAAAAAAAAAAAAAGAGTTTGCAGTTTATTCTCATTTATAAAGTGCAACTTATTAAACGTCACTTGCAGAGCAAAATCTGTCAAACTGCTCAATATTATCGTCAAAACAATGAATGTTTGACCTTTAACATCAAAAGTAGTCAAACAGAAATGAGTAAATCTGAGTATTATCAGCAGAGTCAGATATCTGGACACAGAGGCATGATGACAGAGTCAGAATAAATAAATAATGGATGAAACTGGAGCATTTAAGCCCGTGCTAACTCTTAGCTCCTGTAATGGCATTAAAAGCTAACAGCAGCAGAGGACACTGAAGGACAAAGCGTCGCTCCCTCCATGCAGCCCCTCCACAGCCTCTCTGTGGCTCCTCTGCAGAAATCAGCTTTGATAGCTTCATTAGTCAGAGTGACTTGTGTGACTTGACACGGCTAAGCCTCGTGCAGATGCACCACAGGTCATGCTTTCTGCAGCTCCTTGCAAAACGCCTTGTATCAATCTCCATAAAGGAGACATCCCAGTCAGAGCTCCACCGTTCTGCACCTGGTGGTAACAAGAGCTTCGACAGCCAACCAGCTGTCGGGACGGCAGTGCTGACTCCAAAACGTGAGACGAGCAAGTCAGGCCCATGAAGCTCCACCTCACAGGTTCCAGGAACATGTTAAAGAAACACCATCTTGATGTGTGTGCGTGTTATAAACACGGGATAGATCCGGATCAGGCATGTTTAAAGAAATACGCGGTGATAAACAGGAACGACTCCTCAGAGAAGGGTTCCTCTCATGTATAATTCAGGGCAGTTAAATTGAATTAAAAACCCTGCCTGTGAAGCTGTGTTGTACTAAGCGTGTGTGGGGCCGGGTCAATGGGTCTAACTATTTATTCAGCAAG